>CM043707.1:5116315-5511856 GCA_023969325.1 Oryzias curvinotus | reverse complement strand
CTGGCTCCAGAAACCTTCAATAGACTTTTATTGTGAAATAATCTGCTATCATTTTTTCATTCCAGTTGTCAGGATAATCATTCTTTGCTCTGCTACTTTTTTTTTTTACACGTTCTTGCTAATCCCAATGGTTTTTATGATTGTTTTTTTAATTGCAAGTTCGGTCAATCGGACACCTCAATAAAAGTATGTGGTCTGACGTCAACATTCGAAACATTTGTCAGATTTCGTGTTGTCCACTTTCAAGTGGTAGGGGTGTGGACTTCAACAAGTTCACTCCTGAGAGTGGTTGCCATAGAAATTATGTCTCTGCCCAAGTTAGATCAATCACAGCGTTTTGATGATTTCTGACTCCAACATGGCGTATTACAAAAAATGGCGACTGAATTTACTTTTTATCGATAGTAAGTCCTCTCCTATGGCTGAGGTCACGCTCACCTGGTCCAGTTCTCATATACAGGAAGTGGATTTTACGTATTTTTAGTAGTTTTCTTACAACAGCTCTTGCAATTGGTCAGAGATGTAAAGTGGGTGTAGCAATGTAGAAAGCGGTTTTCTTTTGTAACATAAAAGCAAGAAGTCTTCAGTCTTGAACTTTCGGTTTGTAATGAGCTTGTTTGAAGCTGTTTTTCATTTTTGAAATCAACCGTCTCTGGCTCAAAATTTGCAATCTTGAGCAACAAATATGACTTAAAAAAATCTCTTTTAAGGAAAATAATTTGGACCTTACACCTAGTCACAGAAGCAGGAGATTTATAACTCTTACATCTAAAAGCCTCAGAATGGACTGTAAATGACCTAAATCCAGTAGAAATGCTGGAGGGTCAACAGTTGGATGGAGGTTCCTCCTCCGAGCTTTGATAAGTCCTGGTTTAAAAGCCTTTCCTGCTGAGAGCAAAGGACAATGCTCTCAGTGCATCATGAAAAAGTAAGTGGCTTTAACTTTCAAATTCCTGGCTGTTGCTTGTCACCACCCCAGTGCTCTGCAGTCACCTGGCCATTAGCTCATCTATTTATATTTGCGGACAAATGGATAGCAGTTTGAAAGCCGATCCATAATTGATGCCAGAGCGGGGCTTGTTTTTTCCGGCTCTTGGGGGGTTTGGCTCTCCTTTTTTTAAACCTGGAGTAAGTTGTTGGAATGACTTCGCACCTCCTTGAGCTTGTATCCCCTAAGCTACATTTTGAAAGAAAGTTATTTTCATCTGTAGTCACAGATGTGGAAGGAATGGACGGACGGACAGGGTCGGCCATCTGGCTCGCTCTCAACACTCTCAATTTATGGCAGAACAAAGGTGAAAGCCTCTGGATCGGGACTTTGGTAGAAGGATCTTTAAGCCCAAGATTATTATATTTCTGACAGAGATGCAGTGTCATCGTTCAACCATAATCCCTGTGACATTTTCATTAGGCATTTCCATCTGGGAGTGCTTGAGGGTAGACCGATAGATGAAGCTTAGTGCTTATAGCATTTTTGTGTGTGCAAAGATTGGGTTATCATGAAGAGTTTTTCTGAGTTAGAAAGCCCATGGTGGGTATGGCCATCTCTACCAGTTTATACTGTACTTCTTAATACCTACCATAATTTGGTGGTTTTCATGTCTTGCTTTGTGTATGTATGAATTTCTACTGGTGAATTAGGTTTAGAGTTTTTCTATCATAGAAGAAGTGTGTCACCGTTCACCCGTTTTTCTCCGCATTCATTCACAATTTTCTGCTTTCTCAGTCTCTTGTAAGAGCCAATCACAATAATTTTCTTTATTGATGCCAGTTCAATTTCATCGTTGTCTGTCTTTGTCTTAGTTACTTTTAAGGAATAAAAAAAAAGCAAATGTTGTTATATCATCCTAGCAGTCGTATTAGGTTTGTGGGCTCAGACCGGAGCTCTCTGGTGGCTCTTTTTTTTTTTACATTGTATCTTGCGCACAAAGCGATAATAGTGGAAGGAGCTCTTCGGTCCACACAGGCTGAACGCATGCCTTTATTTGAGCAGCCATGATGTGTATAAAAGCTGCTCCAGTCTCCAGTTGGAAGCTGCTTGCAGTCGCCCCTGACCTATTTATGAATCTGACGGATGCAAGGTGGAGAGAGGCGTTTGTGTGGTGTTATCTTTTGATTTCTTTCATCGTTTTATTTTTGTTGTGTGTGTGTGTGTGTGTGTGTGTGTATGGTTTTGCACTTGTAAGGTGTACACCAATGAGCTGCGGACTGACCTGGTTAAAGCCAGTTTGTGAAGAGCAAAAGCAAACCAAGATGTCTCCTCCCCACACTTAGCCTCATTTAGAGCCACATCCGCTGAATGCTGATGAGAGAAGATCTTTTCCTTTTGGCGCGGTGGCGCGATTTCTTTTTTTCTTCTTCTTCTTTTTTTGCTGGTTGTGATCACTTTACGCCTGCAGCTGCAGACATTTAATAAGCTTTGCATGGATTGCCCAGAGGTTGTCAGTTAAGACCTTGTTTGAGCTGTTTAACAGCTTCAGAGGTGCTGCGGGGCTGCCCCACTCTGTCTCATGAGCACACGTTTTTGTTTTTTTTTTTTTGCTTCTCAAAGCCAGCCTTTGTTACTTGCACTGTTGAGCTCAAGCAGCAGAAACAATAGCGAGCATGAGTGCCTCATACTGCAGTCGAATGCTCGAGGTTTTCAGACTGAATGTGGGATTATTTGCTATTGGTTTAACAGAATGTTTCTGTTAATACACTGGCTCACACAACACAAACCTGGTTAAATTTGTCTCTTCGGTCAACATTCAACATGTTTGGGAAGAAACTGCTTACGCAGGTTTTCTGCTTCTGTTTCCTGCTAAAGCATTTACACTTTTAATTAAAGTCCCATCACATTTTGATCTATTTTCAATGTTGTCCCAGTGGTCTTTTTATTTTGATTATGTCATTTTTAGTAGAAACCTAGGACCTAGTTTCTACAGAGTGGTAGTAATTCATTAGAAATTTGCCTGAATTGTGGGTGGGAGTGTCGGCAAAGACTCACACTAGCTTACCTCACACCTCCAACCTAACATTACCGGTGCAACAAAAGTAGTGAAAATGAATTGAGAAATAAACTGCTACTGTTCATTCATTCTATTTGTCAGAATAACAACAGTACAGTTTTGAGCCATATGCCAGTGTAGGTACCATAACCATTCGGCCTGCAATAACCGTTTTGACTGAGGATAACGTCACACTACGGTAACCCTACTGGGACAAACTACATAGCGTGGAGATCTGTTGGGGCTCTACATATTTTCATTTTAATGTTTCCTTTTGTAACATAAAGTTCTTTTCTCTCATAAGTTGTGTCTGACATTATTCTTTGTAATGTTTATAGAGATATTTTGCCACAACCCACTTTGTAAAAAAATTTGTGGCTGTTAGAATGAACCGGCTGCTCCACACAAGCAGAGAAGCTGGAGTATCGTGGCTTCATGTTTGCAGGTAGGGAAGGTGCTTTGTTATAGTGCACGGTCTGGAGAAGGGTTCGGACCGCAGTCCGTTTGGCTGCAAATGCACTTAATAATAATCATAGCAATAATAAAAGCACGTTTAGAAGATAATCTCGCTCCATGTCGGAGCTCTGTTTGTTTACAACGAACAGATAATATCTTCTTCTATGGTAGTATTGTAATTTGTCCAGACCAATCACTATCTGCCACGTCATCGGACCAACGGACAGCCAATCACATTAATGTGACGTCAGCACTAGTTGAAAGACCCCGTACAGTTGTTGCAGGCCCAATGGTTATGGTACCTACACCAGCTCAGACAAGGAAAACAAAGACGTGCATGAATCTAGTCGTCTAAAAGTGGATGCATCAGAGCGTAGCAGGGCCTGCCCAGGATTTAGTTTTTTTACGTCACAAAAAAGTCCTTTTTCAAACCATTGCCCCTAATTCGCAACGATTTGAATAGAAAATTCTCAGAAATTTGATTTTTTTCCTTAATATATATCCTCCATTATCAGAAAAATGCCACAGGAACATGTTAAAAACCCATTTGCGTCGGAGTGGGTCTTTAATTCCTATGCTGCTTTTAACACCAAAGAGAATCCAGGTTAGAGTAAAGCCGAAGGAACTGTAGTCCACGCTGCCCTCAGGGCTCAAATATCTGCTGCCAGGGTTCCACAAACATGCAAACACTCGAGTCAAACGCTTCCAAAAATGCTTTAGTTTTCTGCTGCGTTAGCTGATTGTTTTCTTAGAAGCCAGGGATTGTTGATCTTACTCACTACAACACTGTCTAGCAAATAACAAACGACATATAGTAAACAAAGACTAATGTTTCCATCATGAACCTGTTTTGAACCTCTACTGGTGCTGTCACACTGAGCTTTTAGCAGCTCTGGTGGATATATTTGACAACAAGTTCAGCCCTTTAAACTTGCCTTAAAGCCACATCTATCATGAATGAAAAGAAGACAGTAAATCTATGGGTTTTATCTGGTTAAAAAAAGAGTTGATAGTGATTTAAGGAAATTATTTCTACTGTAGGTCGATGAGAAGTGTTGGCGTTTATTTCTACTTTATCTTTTATTTCAATATGATTTGCTTTTCTACTCTTTTTATCTTGCTTACATTTCATTACAGTTTATTTAAACAGAGATTTGCGATGTTTATTTGATTTTGGTGTTTGTGCAGATCATTGTCTGCCAAAAGTTTCTTGTTTTAGGTGCAAATAAATGACATTTTTTTCATAAATGACAACATTTCACTGTTTCGGCTTCCACAGCCGACTCCTTTCGTTTTTGTCTTTTTGCTTGGATAAAGCAAGAAATTTATTGGATACTCAAAAAAAAAAAAAAAAGGATTGCTTATTCTGGATAACCGCAGTGAAGCTTGACTAATACGCCTCATCAATTTCATTTTACCTCCTGAAATTTTGATCTTTAACGAGAATAAATTGGCGTTTGCTTCCCCAGGGCGTCTGGAAAACACTGTGGGCGCATTCATCATTCGGTCTTGCTGGAATAACTGTCTCGTTTCATCCAGAAGGTCGTTTGCTGGATGTTTTCCTGAAATATCAAAGCAGAAGAACGCTGAGGTTGTTTTAGCGGTTCTGTTCTGCGTGGCTCTCAGCCATGGAGTTGCTATGTTAGTTCTTTCACTGCTTTCCTGAGCAGTTTCCCCTCAATAGCGGTGAAATCCTATTTTCTATTAGATTATATTTGAATAGCATGAGCTGTAATTTGGCTCTGCGGGTTATGGAGTTGGACGCTGAAACATTTCGGGCGCTGACTCATTTATCTGTGCTTTTGTTGTAATCATGTTCAGTGCATGCGGCTCTGCCTGAGGGAACTCCCTCATTATCTGTGCTCAGCTAAGCTCTAATTCCTCCTTCCAGGATGCAGCAGGCGGGATCGGCCCTCTGAGATGCCACTGAATGACCAGAATGAGCTACAGGAGGAAGTCCAGCCGCTGAGGCAAATGAGCTGTACGCCAGCGCCAGACAACCAAAGCAGCTAGGACGACCGACGGAGCCATGCCTCCCCTGCTGTCCTGATCCTCCCCCAGTCCTCCTCCCCACCTCCTCTTCCTCCGCTCCCCTTGGTAAAATCAGTCGCATCAATCCTTTCCCGCTCCCTGGACGCTCAGCATGGCTTCGGTCTTCTTGTGGAAGCTGTCGTCACAGAAGCTGGGCTTCTTCCTAGTCAGCTTCGGGTTCATCTGGGGCATGATGCTGCTGCACTTCACCATCCAGCAGCGGGCCAGCCACGAGAGCAGCGCCTGTGCTGCGGCAGCAGATTTTGGACCTCAGCAAACGCTACATCAAGGCGCTCGCAGAGGAGAACCAAAGCGTCATGGATGGTCCATACGTTGGGACCATGACGGCCTATGGTGAGTCTTTCTCTGTCTTTTTTATGCAGCAGGAATGTTAACTTGTAGACCTTTTGATAATTTTCCGATGAGAACAGCAGCCTGTCAGTTTGAGATCTAAATCTTAATTACTATGAATGTTGTAAATCAGAATTTGCATGTGTCTTTTGCATCGTAGATTTTATATAACACCCTGTAGACCTGCATCATTGTTTTATAGTTTTATCATTACAGTTCATCACCCTGACTTTGTCCGACCTGGCTCCACTTTTTCACGAGCTACAACATTTCAATCTAGTTTGGTTTTTAAATAAGCAAACTGTATAAAACAAACAAGCCATTAGAGAAGGCTAAGTTCGACCGTCACCTTTCAATCAAATAAGGCCACGCCCCTTGCTTAACTAAAACAGACCTGTCAGTTGTCATGGAAATAAAATGCAGGGACAGAAGCTGTTTCTTTTTGAGGTGAGCCACTTTACGCTCCACTTTGTGGTTGTTTGTTGACTTGACTGGTTTTTGCTAACTTTTGTTTTTAACCCCTTAATACCCTTAAACAACTGCTTGCACAATTAACGCAATTCCAGCTTCCCTCCTTTTTTAAGGAGCGCAATAAAGTGGCTTTGCTTCATTATGCAACTCTTAACATTAGCAATGTGTTGCATATTGGTGCAAAGCTGACATACGGAATTCAGAACATTTTACATGACAACAAGCCACCCAGTGCTCACACGGTTAGCTAGTTACTTTAATCTTAAAGAAGAGCTTCAATCTTAAAGTCAAACGGAACAATTTAAGATAACTAGCTAGCTTTTGTAACTAGGGTAAAGATCTGTTATCCAGATCCAGATCCTTGTTATGGTGAGGGCTAAAACATGGAGATCTTGTGGCATAAAAGTAACCTTTATGTCCCACTATTTACATCTTTAACTGGGTTTAATGGTTCTTCCTGAACACACACGATGGAAAGAGACGCTCTGGAAGATTGAATGTAAATATAGCTGCAGCACCATGAAATACTGTAAGGTCCAGAAACCAGATCGATAAGGTATTTGTGTGGCAATACCCCGGCCGTGCGACCCTATGAGAGGCTTCTGTGGGAACCTGAGATTGGAATTGATTGTTTTCTAATTCCCAGGGAAACAACATGATGCATTAAAGCTTTTAAAGATTAAAGCAGCTCTCTGGGAAGCCTAAATGAGATACGGGAGGATGCAAAGAAAAAAAAAAACAGCACCAGCGACTTCTCTGTGTTTGTTATACTTCTGCATTGAGCTGCATGCAAACGAATCTCAATCCTGGTTAGTGATCAGAGAGACTTTATTGCTTTGTCCTAAAAGTTGGTCATGACGAGGTCTTTCTTACAAAACCAGGCTGGTTCGGCCCCTCTAAGTCCACGCCGGGCCAACGCACAGCTCAGCTCTCATTGTGGGCTTCGTGCTCTTTGCTGCAGATATCAGAATTAAGAGTGGTGTACCATGAACTTACATATACTGCTGATCTAATCCTCTTTGTCCTCTCACGGGTCGGAAGGGCGTGTGTGTTTCTGCTTTATTATATTGGAAGATGCAGAAGCTGCTGTCAGGCGGACTCTGCCTCAAACGCCCTGAAACTGTTTTCATGTGGATTTCTTTCTGTTAGATCCTACAGCAGAACTTATTTTCTGATTTAGTAGGAGTGGATTTAGTGTCCCGCTCCATTAGCGCCCCCCAAAAAGTTCAGCCTAACTTGTTTTCTTATGAATTCGTTTTGCGCAATCTGTACTGGAGTTCTGCAGCAAGAAACCGGAACTAAGCATCACAAAAAACAAAAAAAAATAGACCAAGCAACAGCACAGCAGCCATGACACAAGAAAATCTGGACAACCGCATTTAAAGCAAAGAAGTAACTTTGGTTTTATTCTCTTTATGACTACTAAAAAATAAAAAAACATACTTCCACATGTAAAAGTCGGCTTCACTAATTAAACACTTTGGCATCAGAACATTCCAGAACATTGTTTATGTAGAAATAGGAAACAATTTGATTTTAAAACAAATTCTTGTATTTTTTTCAGTCAAAACATTTTATTTTAACATTGTCAATCTAAAAATGTCATGTTTTATTGATAAAAGTTATATCTGGACCACTAGATACAAAAGACCTTTTTTTAATTGGTAAACAAAAGTGGTGTTGGATGGAAATGTTAAAATTGAGTGAATAATTAACTGACAGAGTTGGTTCATAAATGTAATCATGAAGTCGTGAATTAAAATCAAATCAGTTTAGTGATTTGGCAGAACAGTATAATGAAATCTCTTCCTCCTGGAAGGATCTTTGTTTTTTTGTGTGTTTTAGATATTTTCTTCATAAGAGCTCATCTTTTTGAATTAATATCATCAATGCAGAAATAGAAGTGCATGATTTGATCACAAATAAGCAGGTACAGGTTGGCTGCGGCTCAGTTTGACTGAATTTCTGGAGGCAAAAATGTTTGGCCGCTGAGTCTTAATGAATTATTTGTGGAGCTCTTTATTTATTAGCGTATGGTATTATTTTACACATTTAAAGTATTTGTTAGCTTTTGGCCTTAGGATTGTTACAGCTCCTACTTCCTCTTACAGCCAAATCATCGTGCTTTTGCTTCAAGCAATGAAAAAGTTGTGGTTGCCACAGTCGTGCTGGTTATTTTAATACTGTGGTTTGAGAAACTTAAGTGAACCAAACCACTTCCACGATATCGAAGCATGTCTTATTGTAGGAACCTAACTATCACGTAGAACTGTTCCTTTAATCACGCATGTAGGGCCGCAGTTAATGCCTAATTTAATGCAGACCGGTCTACTGATTATTTTATATAGCAGCTTTTCTGCTTTTATTCCACATTAGTAGAATAATTCAGCAGAACAGAAATGTGGCTGAGATTTGCTGTAGTAAATGAATCAGATCTGACAGTTTGGGCTTTAAATTAATTGATTTTGATAGTTTAGTTTGTAGAGTTTTTGGTAAATGTTTCTGCATAATAGGGTTTGTTACTTTTATCACCGATTTTTCAAATACAGACCTTTTTTGTTATTTTAGTTTAATGTCTGTCAAAAACAATCTTTCAGGATTAAAACCTGAAAACACTTTTTTGTGTGTGTAGCTAACTGAAACTAGTACATTAAGCTCAAGTAGCTGTTTCTGCAGGATCTTAATGAATGTCATGTCATTATCATTAGCCAAGTCATCAAGTGTCTTTTTTTTTAATCTTCTTGATTTCACTAGTTGCTGGGCTTTTGGCAAGGAGAGGATACTTCTTCTTCTTCTTTCTCTACTGTTTACTAGCGCATGTCTGCCACCTACAGTTGGAAGAGGCTAAGTGAACAAATCTCACGAAACTTGCTTTTTCTGTCAAAGCTCTATTGCAATATCCAAAAGACTTTGGGTCATAGAATTCTGGCAGAGCAAAGACCACGATTATTAATTTCTGATCAATTTTCAAACAATTGTTACTTCCGTAAGTTAAAAAGGTAAGCCATCTATATGTCATGAACAAATCCGAGTACCTGATTGGTCAAAGATTAGTCTGGTTTAATTTTCATAGCGTGTCCAGTTGCGTATTAAAAGTAGGGCTCAAAAAAATTATCGTAGAATACTGAGTAGCTACGCGTAAACGTGGGGTTTTTGAATGCAAAAGCCCAAAATGTGCATTTACCCCCGTTTACATAGATTTTTCAGTGGAAAGTGGTTGCTTGAACGCGCGTTGTAAGGGACGATGTGAACATTGCTTAAGACTAACTACTGAGCGCTACAAGCTTACCATCATGGTGTCTTCACATTAAAAAATGGAGCTTGGATCCTGGAAATAAATCAAGGTCTAGAGTGTTTATGTATTCCTTCGATTTAAACTACGTACAAGCTAAACTTGTGTTTGCGTTAAAACCAACTTAGGGGAGCATTAGTTAGTTAGACAAATGAACTTGTAGAACACACACTAATGCAAAGGGGGTTTAAGGGCAGGGATGTCCAGTTTAGTATAGTCAGTTTGTTAGTTCAATTTAGTGTTTTCCTATTGAATTCTATTTATTCATGATCCTTTTGATTTTATGTTTAACTTTTTCAATTACCGATACGAAGCCCATCGAGACGACTTGGGCTATGCAAATAAAATTGAATAGAATTGAATTGAACTAGTATCATGCTGTTAGTGTGATGCTAGTTTGTTAGCAAGATGAAGCTAAAATAGCTTTACAACTCACATTAATGAACGACAAATTACTGTAAAGAAAATGATCACTTAAAAAACATTACTACAAGAACACGTGGCAGACACAGGTGTGCAACTGAAAAATCAAAATCAAAAGTCAGTTCTGCCCCAAACTTATTTTATATATACGGCTTAACACTGGAGCTAAAGTTCTGGCGTTGAAGGGCTAAAAACACAACCTATCAATACTTAGCTTAATTTTTTTACTAGAGCAGCACGGCTCTTTCACCACCAGCTCAGATTCCAGTTGTGCATAAAAGAGGTTAACACGTTTTCCACCTTCACTGGTTTGCCAAATGACAATAGACTAGGAGTAATTACTGTCCAACGGTAAGAGATTAAATCTTTGGATTAATTTTTAGCCTATTGTAATTTTCTTTTTAAGTATTTTTAGGTTATCACAGAGCTCTTAGCAGCTAAAACCAACACATTAGCTTTAATTTTCTGTCATTAGCCATGCAGCATTAAGGAGTTTAGCATTTCTGTTTGAATGTCATGGCAGCAGCTGCTGCAGGTAAAAGCATATTTGACAAATACCACAGGGAAAACGGACAAAGAATGCCATCATAGTGCCAACACTGTGTGCTTTTCATAATAAATACCCCTAGTATAAAGATTTTTTTCTTCAATCATCAGCTGTTCTTTAAATACCCATGAACAGAGATACGTTTTGTCCTTTATATGTACAGTAGAGCCTTGCTTCCATGCATCTTTGATCAGACATGGATCAAGTTTTGACCAGTGTTACCAGATCTACCAGTGCTGATCCTATACAGACTCAGTCATGCTTTTCTTAATTTTCCTTTGGGATTAGTCTCTCGTAGTCGTGGATGTAACACATCAGGTCAAAACTGTCATTTGCCTGCAAAGAGATGTGCAAACCCACTAAACTAGGGGTAAACGTTCTGCGTTTAACAGGTCACTGTCAGTGACCTGAGCTGACCTTTTATGTGATTGGGATAGAAATAAGGACAGCTGTTATTGCTCGCTTGCAGATTTGAAGAAGACCCTGGCTGTGCTGCTGGATAACATCATGCTGAGGCTGGGCAGACTCGAGTCCAAGGTGGACAACATTTTCAACGGCACAGGGGGCAACCTGACCAACGGCACAAGCACGGCCACACCGGGATCCTCCAACGCAGAAAAAGTCAATGTGGCTGGTAAGGGGCATAAATTCTACTCGCTGTGTTTGTGGACATGCTTTGTTGTTGTACACTGTAAGACAGAAATGGCTTCATGTCTCAAAATGTCCCACCTGATATTGCATGTTATTATTCAGTTTTTTATGTCTTTTTGAGTGTAATGAAATGAAGTGTTGGGATCAGTAGGAAATGAACCAATTCCAATGATGGTTCACTTTGACAGCAGTTCTCCATCTTGGCTCATTTCATGTAAACAAATTATGGATACAATGAGCAGGAAGGTGGGACAAACTGTCTTGACAGTTGTAGGACACCCCCAGTCAGTTCTAGAGTTGTGGTTGAACCGTCAGTCAAAAAAACCACGCCTTTGTTCATCTGCAGTTAAGATTATCAGAAGTATTCACTGTTGGTACAATAACCATGGGTTTTATGAAAAGATCTTTTTTTTTTTTTTTTGGAACTAGACTTGAACCCCCCCCCAGAACTTTAGCTCCAGTATTTTGAACTCCCGTGACTCTTCATCATTAGCGTTAATTCCACCTGATTCTGAAGTGGACAAAAGCAGTTTTGCCTCCATTGTGCAACCATTTACTACAGGAGACCCTATTTTGATCTTGTCTTATTTTGCCGTCACTGGCAACATCTCTGGTATTTTCTGCTGCAAGTTTGAAAAGTTGTGTATTTCTGGGTGTTTACCAGTCAGATTAAACAGTTCATGCATTAATACTTGTAGAGGACGTCAAGATTGGAATTTGTCCTCCTTGTAAAGCACAATCTTAAGTGCATTTAAACCCAAGTTACGTTGGGATTTGCACTTTAACTTTGCTTTCCAATCTTTCATTTATTGTTGACCAAAAAAATATTAGGTGATCAAATGTCCTCTAGGTTAATCTGAGAAGAAAAATTACCTTTATTTACAAAAACATATAGGTACATACTAACTCCTTTAGTATTTAGGAGGGTAAATTGCATCTCCTGATAAAATAATCCAGAGCTGGAGTTCAGACCCTATTTTGTAAAGAGTTCTTGTTTATTACAAACCACGAAACCAACAAGGAAGAATATTGACAGTTTAGAAAAGTGACTTATCAAGACACTTCAGAAAGACAACAGAGAGCTGAACAGCTTCTGGAACAACTTTCGAAGAAGCAATGGAGACGAAATAACCTGATTTCAACCACAGCATGAAAGTCATTAATCGGTACTATGACAACCCTGAAGGACCGCATCAAATCTGTAGAATATCAACTGAAAATAAAAAAGCTGAAAGTTGTGTTGTCAGGGCTAACCTTTTACAACCATTTTGAGATTACAGACGCAGACCAAATGTTGCACATGACTGCATCGAAGCATCTCAAAGCGACTCCTTTAGCAGCAGCTTTTCTGTGCCGTACTGCTGGGGAGAAACTAAGCAGATTAGCAACGTGAAAGCGTGATACTGTTGTTCTTATTTACTTGATATTCAGAACACGGCCGTTGGCTGACACAAAGAAATGCAGTTGTGGCTGTTTCTTGGCGTCCTCTGCAGATGGCGGATCAGAACCACTGGTACAAATTTGCGGTCACTGCGGTGGCCCTGTGGACTCGGCGTGTTTGGACGCGGTTCAGAAAGGCCTTCTGCATGACCCGGAAAGTCCTCTTTTATTTTGCTGCCAGCTTTCTCCTCGAGAATTATTCCCATTAAAAAAAAATAAAAAAATAAAAGAGGATGGAAACAGATGGATTAATGCTGTATGAGGTGAGGATTAAGAGGAGAAATTACAAAATACCAGACATTTTACTGTAAATGTCACATGAAAACAACTGTTAATGTCACAGAGATTCATGTCGCCTCTCTTACTTTGTTTTAAGGAAATGGTGATGGTTAGCTGGAGAGTAAAAAACAAAGCAATGAAAGCTCTTTTGGGATTTTCTTTTTAGATCATGAGTGTAAAAAAGGGATGTACAATAGGCTGATTTCTCTATTGGGCTACCAATATGTGTTGGTCATCCTTCCCTTTTCTTTAATCTGGTCTATTTGAGGCTTTTAATCATTCCAAGTATTTACTGTTATGGACAGTTGGCATTTTGTGAACAGAAGCGAGTTAATAATCTTGTATAAATCTCCTGCTGAGTCCTGGAGCCGTACTCTCAAAGAGGTTGGGGTCCTGAATGCAGCTCGGGCTGCCGCCTCTTTTGGCAGCCATCTGAAGGCCCGAGCGCTCCACGCTGTCTATTGGAGCGCGTCTCCTGTCTTGGAGCGGACAGCTGGCAGTGCCGCCACCTTTCTGCAGCCCAGCTCCTCCCTGACTGGAAACCAATTACACAGATAAGAATCGGGACAGTCAGGGGAAACACGCCTGTCCTTTATGGAGCTGCTATCAAGATGGAGCTGAGCTGCAGAGCTGGGACTTCATGGTTTCCACGCCGATCCTTTTCAGCCTTATTCTGTCTGTTGCAGGCCCAGAGCTGAGCTCCCCAACATGTTTTTGGCCTGATTTAGAAGAAGTTGAATCTAAACGTAGCTGAGTCAAAAGTCTGGACAAATCTCAGCAACTTTGCTTTTCAGGATTCTGGGTGGTCCAAATGGGACAATTTTAAACCTTAAATTAACAAAAAGATTACATTTGTCCTTTCAGGTAAAATAAATATCCATCGGATTGACTTTTGTAACTTTGTTGGGGAAAATAAAAACAGTGTAGCTGCTGCTCTGTCAAAACAACACCTGTTGTGATAAAAAAAAATTGATTTGAAATGAGATTTTCTGTTATTTCAAGCTATGTTGGTCTTAAAATGATTTTTTTTTTTTAAATAAATGAATGGAAAAGCCATGTAAATCTTTAGAGGTTTGCTTAAGTGTTTGAATCTTTTTGCTACATTAAATGTGTATATCCCAAAACCAACACATTATTCTTCCATGTTTTTAGTCGTGTGGATTTTAAAAAATCTGCACCTGTTTTCAGTTTTGTTTTTTGTTTGTACTTTTCCAACGGCTTTGATAATAAACTGGCTTTAGTAGGAAATAATATCCTCTGATTCAAAGTGTTCTGGGTCAATTCAGACCAAAAACCGTGAAACAGAATTAAATTATTAGTAAAGATGACATGTATTTAAAACATGTTTTTACAATTACTGCAAAAAAATTAGAAACTCAAACTATTTTTGTAAAAACGGATTATTTTAGCTATTTTAGCATTTTAGCTACCTCAAACTAATTTACAAAGTTTATTCGATTATTATCAACTTGGTAAACCAGATGATGTAATTAAAAGCATTTTGAAGATGCACAGACGCAAGAAAATTTTGATTTTGGCATAAAATTTTATAGCAAACATATGTTTGCTTCAATAACTTTACAATACTTAATAGAGATACAATCTGAGAAATGTCTGGAAATTTGTTTTCGAAGTTTCTGACAAAAAACAACAACACGCACCCACACTAACCACACGAGACAATTTCAAATTCAAATAAATTTTATTTATATAGCACCTTTCATGACAAGAAAGACAGCTCAAGGTGCTGTACATAAAAACAAAAACAAATGCAGAGAAACACCAACCACTATCCGTACAATAAAATGCATTAAATAAGCCCCGCACAATAAAATACACAAAGACAAACATCAGTGAAAAAAAAGAGAGAAATCAGAAGGCTGTCCTCCTATTGGCAGGGGTGTCATTATAGACCCAAATACCCCAGCCGAGGGTGAGAAAACACTCGTAAACAGTCTCATTTAAAATAAAATATGTGTTAAAATATCATAAAAAGTATACAAGTAAAACAAAACCTGTTTGATCTCATTCACATTTTTTCTAACACCAAATAGGCTTTCATTTGACTGTAGAGTTGCTCCATAATTCACTAGTATCTCCAATGAAGTTAGTTAACTAATTGATATGTAAGCCCACCTTTTCTGTGGTAAAATGGATGCCTCCAGTGTGGTTATCCATCAGCAGTTTCTCCATATGTCTAAAAAGATCCTTGTTTTAGAAATGGATGGCCTTTACTGAAATGACTTCAGGCAGCTCAGTTGAGAGGAATTTGGTTCTAATGGTGTCCTTGTGTTCTGGCATGGTTCAGGAAAAACAGTGGTAGGCTTAAATGTTATAGACTTTCTATAGGTTTTAGATCTGCTTCTGTCTTCTGTGCTTTTTTGAAGTTCTGCTTATAAAAAAACAAACAAACAACAAGAACAAACCACCAGTAAGGAGGTAAAGACATTTCGTCAACAATTTTAAAGACCAGAAACGTGGGAGGTACTGGGGAGTGTGGGAGCTGGATCCTCTCCTGCTGCACACTCATTAAAAAAGATTGTTAGCTCCTGAAGCAGAAGCAAATACTTTCTCACTGTACTCCAACCCAGATGTTGGCAGGTGTTGGTTGGTTGTTAAACCAGCAAGCGGCCTCATATTCTTAGAATTATGGGTGCTGGCTGGGTCAGGAACGGCGCTCAGGCTTTGACCCACTCGGTGGGAAAAGGAACAGAAGTTGAACTGGAGGTCAAACGAAACTGTTTGATAGGTGCCTCTCAAACAACCAGTAGTTCACGGACCAGTTTATCAAGAGTTACATAATCATGTCTGAGCTTCCCACTGCGTTTTACGCTGACGTGTATCTAAAGCTTTTGCCAATTCACTCTTGTATCCACAGCTTCTGTGTACATGTGGGTCGCTGTCTTTGTCCTGTGAGTAGTTATCTCACAAAAATGTGGCCTGCTTGTTTTGTTTTGTTTTTTATCAGTGAGGGTGTGAAATGCGTCCTTCTTTTTCTACAGACTCTGTTCTCTTTCTGCCCTGAACTCACCTCAGTTTGTTCTAGCTGTAACCAATGGCGACCAAGACTAAAGCCAGCACTAAAAGCCTTTCTAGCTTTTCAGAAGGAACTGGATCCAGTTTGTCTTGTCTTTTGCTATCTCGACTTTCAACATGAAGTCTTGTGTGTTCCAAACCAGAGTTTGTTTCTTTGGATCGGCGCTTCGTTCAAAGGGATGTGAAAATTAATCCGAACTTTGATACAAACCAAAAAGTTGAATGGTCCATCAAAAACAAGCTTGGATTTTGAATCCTGGTGTGGTTCACAATAATGCCTGAAAAAACCCAAGAGGAAAAGATTTGAAGTGAAAAAAAAAAAAGCTCAAAGCACCAATCTTTAGTAATTGATATCGAGGAAAATTTCAAAAAATTCCTCTTGCTTGAACATGGACTATAATTTGTCGTAAAATTATAGTCTGCCAATAATCAAAGGATCGGCTGTTTGATCCCTGCTTCCACCAGCTAACTGTTGTTGTGTCCTTGGGCAAGACACTTCACCTCCATGCCTCCAGTGTGGCTCCACTGGTGTTTGAATGTGTATGAATGTCCCAGGATTGTCAAAGGGGGCCGTACTGGCAGCCATGCCCCGGTCGGTAGCTTACCATCACCGAGTATGAATGAGGAGTGAATGAATATTTGATACGCATTGTAAGTGCTTCTGACGTCTGGAAAAGCACAGATATATCCAACCGATTATTATTATATAAACAGGTTTGTCCTTTTGTACATTTTTCTTTGATAAGGATTTGTTTTGGTTTGCGCCACCAACAAACATGCAGCTTTTGTAACAGCGCTGTGTTGTTGATGATCATTATGACGAACTAACCCTTCCACACCAGACAGGAAAATAAAATGCGTGCCATAGCTCTTCAGCCATTTCTGCAATTTATGTAATTCCAACTGATTCTGATGCAGAGAAGATCAGCTTTAGGTTAGTTACGTTTTGGATATCAGCGCTGCACTTTTTTTTTTGGTTCAACAAAGTCTGCAGAACCATTTTGTCCAAACACACTTGTAATCATTAAATGTTTTAAGGCAGTTTTAGCATTTAAAGTATCTGCAGTTTTCCCCTAAATTATAGTAGCTGAAGTGTTTCAATTCCAGCTCCTATTGTCAAACAGAAACCTCAGCTCAAAGCTGGCGCCATTATGTTCCTGTGAGGCCCCTTTACTCTCTGTAAAGATCAATTGGAACAAAGGACACCACAGCCTCTTTAAGCATGAAGGTGCTGAGATCTCACCAGCTTCACTTACAGAAAACCCTTACTCTTATTAACCAGCAGAAAGAGCTGAAATGACACTGCATTTATAGTCAATATTGTCATTATAACATGAAACACTCCGTTTTCTGTGTGGCAATCAATGCAAGCTAATAATTGTCACAGTGTGGGTTAAAATTAGCGAAAACCCACTTTGATGTCTCCACACTGTATACATGCCTGAATGGCTCTACCTCCTATTGGAGCGACGGACGCAGATGGATTTCTTTGCTGCAGCTACGAGTGCGTCCATGGCAGTAAAACGTGTACACTGGGGTGTGTTACAGGACCCTGGAGATCTCTCCCATATGTGCTAACCCAGATTTGTTCAGTCCGGTAAACAAGCACAAAAAAATATATATATAAAAAAAAAAAAAAAAGAGGACAGTGTCTATCTTACTGAGTGCTGCTGGAGTCTGTCAACTAGAATCTTATCATGTCTTTCATGTTTTCACATGGTAGCACTTCATAAAATAGAATGTGGTAAAGATTCACAAGACCATAAAAATGTTGGCAAAGTGGTTTTCCAATTATCAAGAAGCATTTGAATGTCCTTAATGCGTAACCTGAAATCCAGTTCTGCTCTTTTATACAGAACCATGTATATCAATCAGTTGTCAACAATGTCTTTTATAGATATTTATATTTGCTGTGCTCAACGCAACTGTGAACTCATCTGAAACAGAATCAATAGATTTGATCCACTCTCAAAAGTGCAGTGTGAAAGTGTAACGATGACTTCAATAAACTCTAATTTTCCATATTTGTCACGCAACGCTACAGTGATGTCCTACCTTTGGTTTGGTTCTCCTCTTTGTCTTATTTTTGGAGCACGCTCACTGAAGTGAATCCCACCAAAGTTTATTTTCTAGTGAACAGAGACTTGTGGTCTCAAGCAGACCGAGGTTTACTTATTAGGTTTTCAGCAAAATGCGTGAGCTTTTTCACCTGCCAAGTGAAGCGAACAATCTGTGGATTCAGATTCTTGTGTGGATCGGACCTCCTTAGTTCTTGAGTGGCTATTCTTCAGGTCTAAAAGAGCCCAAAATTGGTTTAACCAACCTATTTGTCAAGTTTGCTTTTTTGAACATCTGTATTTAAATTCCTTTCTTTACTTTAAAACTCGAGCTCTTCTTTGAACTACCATAAGTCTTCAACTGTTAACGTAATTAAAATTCCAACGGATTCTAAAGCAGAGAAAAGGAGCTTTGCACCGTTACGCAAAACTGCTTTTCTCGGCAGCAGAAGTAGTTGTTTTATGTCAATTTTATAAAGTGTAGTATAATCTGTGTACCTCAAAAAGTTGGTCTTCCTCCTGGTTGAACACCATCATAAGCCAATACCTCTTGGGCAGAGCACTACCTCAACAAGCTTCTTTTGATTTTCAGGCTCTGTAGAGATAAACTCTAGCCATCTTGCAATGGTAGATCATTAGTATTCATTCCACAAAGAATAGAGGAAGTTCTGTTGAGTTACTAAAACTACTCGGAATTCAAGCTAGAAACAGTTTTTCACATTGAAATAAACCTTAAGTATTTGTTTTGGTGAACTCAGTTTATTCAGTTAAAATTAAGCAAATGCCGATGACTGCTTTAATATCCTGTTCCTCAAATAGCCAGATGAGATTTTGTACTTCTAGGAAAACCAACCCCTAACTTGTGGGAGTACAAGTCAAATATTTCCACTTGAGGAGTTTCGAGGAACAAAAACAAAGGTTGGACGTAATTAAGGAGGCAGAAGTAGAATGGAAGAAACGACCACGTCCAACATGTGTGCAGACTGAGTGTCTTTGAATCACTTTAAATAGTGTTGAAAGTTTTCGTTGGGGCTCCAGCGATGATCGAATATCAAAAACACCTTGTGGATTTAGCACGTGCTTTGGAAAATAACATTTTTGGGGGGTTTTTTTTGAGTGCGACTCCAGCTTTAAAGCACACTGTTTCCACATTTAGCTATTTTTCTTATGTAATGGTATTGTAACCGTCAGCTTCCTGCAGCTCGGCAGCGTCTGCCATCAAGCTACACCTCGTGATCTGTGCAGAGGAAATGTGTTCCTACAAACAGAAGTACTTGCCTCACACTTTTGTACATGTGTTTTGTTTTTAATAAGTTCTTTGGTTTAACAAAGTCTGGCAAAATAAAATCAAACTATATTTATAAAGCATTTCCTTGACATGTAAAATTTTAATAAATGGGAACTGCAATGAATAAAAAAAAAAGGAGTTAAATTAGAGAGAGATAGCGAACTTAAATTACATTCAAAAGCATACATAAAAACAATTCAGTTTATTGAGGTTGATCTTAAGTCTTCGAGAAATCTGAAGTCTGAAGCAGCAGCTTTCCACCATTATTTGAAACCACCAGGGAACATGATCATAGCTGTGCAAGGATGAAAGCTAATCAGGGGTTTCTGGCGGTGCTCTGTTCTCCCACCGCTTTTTGCTGTAAAATCTGTATCGTCCTCCTGGAAAACTCAGGAGGGAACAGCAGGCCTATCCGATTGCTCAAATGAAAGAAGGGACGGGCTGATTATAGGCAAACGGCTCACAGGAAGCAGGAGGAAGCTGATATGTAGATGTGAGATTGGGGAATTTTTAGAACCCTTTTTGTTTTTTTTTTTGCCTCAAGGACTTTTCTGTGGAGCAGCTGTTTGGACCTGACAGTTTGAATCCCATCTAGACTAGCTCCAAACACATGGAAGTTGGTTAAGGAATCCCTTTAAGATAAGATTATGCTGCTTTCTATTTTCTGGTGGTGGGTTGGGCTTCAGACAAATAAAGTTCTGCTTAATTTATTTACTTTTTTTTTAATCATGACTCGACATTGTTGCAAAAATGTAAGATCAATTTATTTTTTAAAGGAACCTCCGCAATCATCAAACCAACAGCTGTTATAACATGATACTGTCAAAGCTGCTTGGTCCAGTCTCAAAAGTGCAGTGTGAAATCCAGAATAAATAAACTTTTTTTTTGTTTGAGAGTTTTCTTCCCTTTGGGTCCACAGGACTCTCCTGGTCTGTTGTCTCACAAAGCAGCTTTAATGAACCTTCAACTTTTTTTGACTGCAAATAATGAAAAGCAACTTCAACGTCTTATATAAGCTATAGTCACAGGGGGGGTTGACTTGTACAGATGCGGCGGGCTGTTGGGTTGGAGGGTTGTAGGGAGGAGCGGTTGGTTCAAGGCCTGCAAGTGTGTCTGGCAAGTCCCGTAAGGATCGTTAAAAATGGAATGTGATAAGTGTAATGTGAAGTATTTGTAAGGTTAACGTAAGATGCAGAGACCTATGATGTTCGTATGACGTGATGCTGTTGTATGGTGCCATTGTGCCACATTCTAGCTGTTAGTAAAGCAAAAATGTTAAATGGCGTGTGCTTAAATAGCTCCTTACTACCTTCTTAGAAGGCCCAAAGTGCTTCACTGTCCCAGAATCACACACACACTGATAGTGGCTCAGCTGCCCATCTCTGGCACCAACCGATAACCACCTGGTGCAACATGGGGTTCAGTGTCTTGCCAAAGAACACTTCGACAGATGGGTGGGCAGGGCGGAAACCGAACCTTAGACCTTCCGATCAGTAGTTGACTGCTCTACCTCTGCACCATGGCCGCTCCTCAGTCACAACTTCCCTTATAGCCAGCTCTGAGTTGTCATTGAACCTGTACTGGGCGCACAGGCGGCACACATGTTTGACGTGAACAGCACTTATGGCCCACTTGCACAGTCCAAAGGATGTGGATGGGGATTCCAAAAAAGGACAAATCTGTATGACACGCCTACATCTCACCTACTTCACCATAACTATACTCTTGTGTGTTGTAGAAGTGTTTATTATGACCTGTTGCTAGCCGCTTACACATAGAAAAAAATGTGCATGAACATGTCTGTTCCACGGACTAAGCCCTACACCAGGGGTCGGGAACCTTTTTGGCCGAGAGAGCCATAAACGCCACATATTTTTAAATGTAATTTTGAAAGAGCCATACAATAATGTAGCGTCCCTGTCCCACACTGAGCCACGGAGACTCAACTTCTTTTAAGGTTCTTTATTCTGGTTACTGTAGACCGTAACAAACGCCGTACAATTAATTCAGAAACTCCTCAATCTCTCCCGCCGAGACGAGAGCGCTTCTCCCAACTTTATATTCCCTGCTCCCGCTCCAGTCCTCCCATTTCCCTTATTCGGCCCATAGCTGAACCCCATTGGTCCAAACTACCTAACAACAGACTGAGCGACAGAACTGAGAGCCAATCAGATCTCTGCTTGATGCGTTCCTTGAACTCCAGAACTTTTAACGCGGCCCAACAGCGGACCCAACTCAGTCCGCGACAATATGTTTAAAACTAAAAATACAAGTGAATGTGAGCATTTGATGTAATTTCAACATTTTTAAAGTACAATAAGTCTGTGGATTCTTTTTAATAACATTGTTATGCTGTCGCTAATAAATGATGAGTATTTCTCGTGGTGGTTTTGCTGATGGTCTAGTCTGGTTGATACGTGGTGAGTTTCTGCTTCATGCAGGCGTTGAGATTTTAAACGTGATCGTAGGTCTGAATGTTCTGTAGATGTGACAAAGACTGCTCACATGGAGACGTGGAGACAAACACACACTCACACACTGCAGTGAGTGACGGGCAGCGGGTTTTACGTTTTTACAATCCCTGTGCGATTCACCTGCTGCCTGTGAGGAAGAAAGCAGAGGGTGGGGGGGCACCCTCTGCTTCCTCACATCCCGTCCCCGTATCTGCGCGCTCTTTCTCAGAGACGGGAGCGCGCAGGTTTAGGCACGGCAATTAATAGGTTTCCTGCTGGAATAAACTCTGTGAAATAATAGATAATAGTAAACTGAGTGCTGGCGCAGATTTTTCTCTCCAAGCACCGCTACTACTGCGCCCCTCTGGCATCGCATCGCGCACGAGAAGGACTGGTCTAATGAAAAAAAAATGGTATAAATAAAGATTTGTCTGCGAGCCATACGTGACCATCAAAAGAGCCATATGTGGCTCGCGAGCCATAGGTTCCCGACCCCTGCCCTACACTAATAAAATGTTTTCATCTGCTGTTCATCTGGAAATCCAGTATTTGAACAGAGTTTAACCACAGGAAGCCTAACATCAACTTGATTCTATCTTCACCTTTAATCGTGAAGTCGTGAGGTTTTAATTCCCTACAAGAAAAGCTTCTGCAACTGCTTAGCTGTGCTGAAATGTTTTTTACCATTTGAGATTCTCACATCTTGTGCATCAAATAAAGAATCTAAGCTTATTGATTAAAAGATGTTGGGAACAAAAGCTCATTTTTTCCACCGTTAAATTGATTTCTACTGTCTGGCTTTGCTTTTAAAAGACTGAATGCACCACACCTAACATCATTCTTTAGGTATCTGGTATAAACCGTCTTAGAATATAAAGCCACTTCCTTTGGTTCCACTGAAAATAAAAATGACAGCGTTGACTCTTGGCCTTTCCCCGAGAGGTTTTAGAATCTGAGAATAAAACCAAAGAGAGTGGGACGGATGGGAAAAGGGAAACATGACAGTGACTTATACCAGACGTCCTCTATTCAATTGTCAAATGTCATATTACCTCATGGGGTTTGAGAGGTGAAAGTAAGTGGTATCTCATGTACTCTTTCAGATGGTGCTATTTCAGGACTACTCAATGACCAGCCTTGGGTTTTGTAGCCGTGACAGTAGACAAACATGTTTTTACCCTTGAAGTATCGCATCTCCGCGCCACTTTTCCTGCATGTCAGTCGTCTTTTCCTTCATCATTTTAACACAACCCCTGCTCTTATGAGCTGCTTTTATTGAAGAAGGCTTTGCCTTGACTTTTGTTTGCTTTTTTAAACCCCTTCTGGTATTGTAAGAACAGTATTTGAAAAAGGTCTGTTTGCTTCTTTCTTTGCTGCTTTGTCCAGTGCACATAGCTATGTGTAACCGCATTGAACGGCTCGTCTTAAGATGCGACATTTCCTTGTTAGACGAAACGGCTTGAGTCATGACCCCAGCTTTACAACTCAACAGCGCAGGATTTGTTGTAAAATCAGGCCATTACTTCGAGGAAACAAATCTTGAGCTGGACCTCGCGGGTGTGATTTCATGTTTTTTTTTATTTGGGAAACGGAGGATAAATAGTTCGCTCCGATTTAGAAGGGATTTATATTTAGCTCTTCTTCAGCAGAGGCTTCTGCTTGATTAAATCTCAGATTTGCCTGGTGGCTCTCAACAGCTTCTTAGCTGCTCATTTGGTTGGTTGGCAGGCTTTGAAGGGTAAAACACCAATCATTTACTCAACAACTACCAAGCTTTCAAAGCTCAATAAAGTCTTGATCCTTCTTTATCGTCAAGAAAAAATATTCAGTTTCTTCATTTTCCCCCCAAAAAACTGTTTTCCTCAACTATTTGTACCCTAGGAAACTCCCTCTGCATCCTCTCTCCGCTCAGTCAGTCTTATTTTAAAGTCTTATTTACTGGAGGAATTGTACCCCTTACAGGTAAAACACCCTTTAGCGTGTTTGATTAGATGTTTTACTTGTTGTTGACAGCTTTATTAATATTATCGCTCAATTAGGGACCAAGTTAAACCTGGTCCTATTGCTTTCTTTATTGTAGACCAAAAGTCAAGGATAAAAATCAAGGATGTGGAAGCTCGGTTTCAGTTGACACAGCTGCAAAGATCAACTTTGTCACACACTATAGCAGTCCATATATGCCTGAAGCCTAACTGTTTTATTAGCAAGTATTTGAACTGCTTCTACTAGTAAACACTGGCCTGTGATGTCCACACATGTGGACACCAGGTCATAGGAGGTTAAACTGGATTATTGTAGTCAAGCCATGAGTGAAAATCAGAAGTAGGCATGGGTTTTAGAAAAAAAAGTCCCTTTCATTTTTCACCTGAAAATGACTGAACCAATGAGTGGAGATGTGTTCGTTGCTCTCTGTATTACTGTTGAGTCTTTGTCCTGTGATTGTTTCTGCACCATATTTTTATCTCTTTAACTCGAGCCAAATTGTGTCGGTAAGCTTTAGTGTGCAACTCGATCTTACGTGAGAGAACAAAACTGAAAAGGGGAACTGCAAAAGAGAAGTTCAACCATGTTCAGCTCTGCAGCATTTCTGTACAGACAAACTGAAGCATGAGGAGAAGACGGAGCTGCTAATTACTACATAGCAACACCTCCACAATCTCATCCACCTTCCTCCGGTTTTCTTCTCCACTTGTTCCCTCCCTCATAGCCTCACTGTAAAGCAGTAAGTTGGTTTAAAGGTTGGTAACCATGACGCCGATGAATAGTGATATCAGAATAGATTATAGAATCAGAAGAGCGCTGGCATGCAAGCCCAACGTTAATCCGTTTGCAATGACGGGAGCAAAGTGGACGAGATCAAAGTCGCCCCCCCCCTCCCCCTACTCCAAATGCATGATCTTTTTTTGTTTTATGGTATTAAGTAAACAGGTCAAAAGAGACGTTTCATCTGCCTCTAGACCTGCGTGCGTCATTGTGGGCTAAACTGGTGGCACATTCTTTGTGGTTTTTAGTGTTGTGTCACAACTAAAGGTGATCCTGCCTGGCTGCCCGCCGCGCATCACCACAAAATAATGGGCATAACAGAAGCCGGGTAATGGGTGGAGATTTCAAATGTGATAAAGCAGCCTTTAAGTTGATTTTGTCCGTCATTACAGTATAGGTAAACTGTCTGTTTGGTATCAGTTCAGAGGAATGTGTAGTGAGTTATTTTTAGTTAACCTCAAGCTTAGCCTACTTCTTGTGGATTTAGTTTATATATTTTTTTTTAACTGCAAAAGATGAACTGCGACATCGAAAGGGAACATTATCTTCTGTTCTATATAACAAGGAGTGTTAGAGGGTTTTAGATCAGGGCATAGACTGGAGAAAGGTGAAAGACAATGTCACATTCTATGTAGGTCTCAATCGTGCGGCCAGATTGAAAAAATAAAGAGACATTTCTGATATTGTTCAGGGGGGCGGACCAATCGGGGCTATAGTTTGCCCACCCCTGGGTAAGATTTACAGTGGTTAAACAGCACCAATTAAAAAAGAAACAGCATGAAATATCTGATGTTTCTGCTGTTTGATTGTTGTCTCATTTTATGAGTTTTCACCACATTGAGGAAATACTAACCAAGATAAACAACAGAGACCTAAACTGCACAGCTGAGTGCAAATAAGGACAGAGAAATTCCTCAGTTAATTTAGATTCTAAAGTTTTGAATCGGAATTGGTTCATTTTTAGATTTTTTTTTTTTAATTAAGAAAAACAACACAAAGCCATTTTGACCAAATAGTTGGGACTTTTACTGATACAAATATGGATTTTGATATTAAATATTAACAAAATCCCATTCGCAAATAGTTTTGTTAACCCTGTAACACAGGAGCTTGCACGCAATTAACATTAAATTTTGAAGCTGAGAAATCCGCTTTGTGCATATACAGCTCAGTAAATGGTTAAAGTGTTGCAGTAGTTCATAGAATGTGTTATTTAGCTAGCACTGGTGACAGCTCGGGTGTTAGAGTAGTGACAAAATGTCAACTGCTTTTTTTTTTTTTTTCTCTCCCAAAACGTCTCAGTCTAAAAGAGATGCTGCTGAGTTTTCTGATGGAAACATTTTTGAAAGTTAGCAAAACTCCCAGTTCTGCTGAAATATGAGAGTGTTTTAGTTGAGATCTGAAGCTTTTACACATTAGTCTACGCTAAACACACCAATGTGTACTTTTCCATTGTTCTATGGTTATGTTGTCTTTTAATATGTAGAATTAGTTTTGAGATTGTTGATTGGGATTAGGTAAATACGTTTTGTTAAAAAAAAGCAGACTTAACAAATAAAAAAGGGCCAAAAGCAATAGTAGCAGTAGCAGTCAGCTACATGATATCAGAGTCACTGGTCAACGCTCATATGAAATGAGAAAGCTGTGCTAACTTCCATTCTCTTTCACAAACTTTATTTCTCTCTTGGATCATGCATTTTTAATGACCACACCTGTAAGGTTCTGCTGTAATGATACAAAAAGTTCTTGA
Source organism: Oryzias curvinotus (assembly GCA_023969325.1). Classification (NCBI taxonomy): domain Eukaryota; kingdom Metazoa; phylum Chordata; class Actinopteri; order Beloniformes; family Adrianichthyidae; genus Oryzias; species Oryzias curvinotus. The sequence goes on along the minus strand of CM043707.1, from coordinate 5,485,581 downwards.
AAAGTTTCAGTCTTATCGATCGTCTCTGTTATTTCTCTGTTTTCTCGCAGACCTCCTCACCGGCGCCCAGGAGAGGTGTGAGCTGCCTCCTTTGGAGGGTTTCCCGCACTGCGAAAGCAAACTCAAGGTGAGTCTTATTCTTTTGTATTTTCAGCCTGTTGTCTTTCTCCTGACTCAGTTGTTGGAAATCCATCCAAAAACAGGAAATGAGCAGATTTTAATGCCTTAATTTGAAAGAGACTTGAAGACACATAGCAACAAAGTTTGCCATTGATTACAAAAACAATGTACTGAGGGATGCAAACACATAAAACAAGTTTTTGTTTTTTGTCTAAAATCAATATTCTTTAGCAGAAAGTATTGATTCACTGTAGTCACTTTAGTCCTGAAAATAATGCCAAACTCAACACAAGTCATTTAAAACGAAAAGAAACTTCTTTTTGTAGCCAGGAAAAGAAATAACATTTTATTATGAACATTTGACAAAGAGAAAACTCTTTTACGAGAATTTTAGCCTCCTAGTTTCTGTGTAAATCCTAATAAAGCATTATAAAGAAGAGAAGATCTATTTTAGGATTATACACATGGAAAAAGTGTCCAATTAAATCCAATTCTCCATCCGTTTATTGTCCAATTCAGTCTGCAAGAGTTTAAATGAACCCAAGAGAATTTCTACAAGTTCAGTTCATTTTGTAAACTTTTGTAGGATTTTCATAAATGCTAATAAACCTTATCTTTTACAGACATGAACCATTTTACAGACAGCAAACTTTCCGTCACATATAACCTGTTGATCCTGAAACACATGTTGGACTGTTCCAACGTCTTTTTGCGAAGGTACAGGTGTTTTTGTGGAGCTGCTCAACCAGATGCACACGGTCCACCTGTGCAGTTTCCAAGCAAACACAAAAAAAGCAAACTAATGCAGTTGAACATCTGACAAATCCATCATTTCAGTTCAATACAGCCGTGGTGCGTTCACTGTCCAAACATCTTCCCCTCGCCTTCCTTTCATGTCTTAGTGCTGCTCCCTCCAGTTATTGTAAGACAGAGTGATGCTCTCAAGCCTCTGACTTAAAGCAAAGAAGAGCAAACAAAACTGAAACAATGATGCCTTTGATTTCATTCTTTTTTTTTGTTTATTTTACAACATTCAGTATGGACGGACATTCGTGTGTTTTAGAAGACATTTCCTTATTTAATTTACACCGCACCCACGTGAGGTGTAAATTAAGTCGAAGAACTTGGATGTCATATTACAATCAATCTACTTTCTCTTCCAGTTATAACATTCTAAAGAATGTGAAATAGTTTTCTATTCATTGCTGCGTGTCGTACAGTTGCATATTATTTTTTTAACGTTGAAAATGAAGCCAGAAATTGGACGGACATACTGACTGAAATTTACTCCGTCCACCTTATTCTTAAAAAAGGAGTAAACCACCCATTGGCCCACCCACCTGCCAATCAAATGAAACCAGCTTACATCATCATTTTGTTAAAAAAAGGGCATCATTTTATGTTTAGGATAAAAATATCACGTTAAGATCAATAAATGATGAAAAGCCTGAAACATTCTCAGGTACCCCTTTAACAACCCTACATTAATTAATATTCACAGTTCAAATTAATCTTTATTTATATTGCTCTTTTTGTACATTGTGTTATACATAGAGCTGTACACAAAAAATAAATAACATAAAAAAGCACATTTTAAAAATCACACCCAACTTTAACCGATGCAGATAAACACATAAACCCTGGGGAACAGTTATCCCATAATGCATTGCAAAGCTATATGCTATAGAAAAGAACAAAAAGAAGCCGGAAATGGGTAACTTCATATTCAGCTGATAGTACTAATGGCTCTCACCGATAGATTGATTGATTGATTGATAGATGTCAGAACCCGACTTCCTGTTTATAGCTTATATCGTCACACATCAGTGGCCTAACCCCTTTAACACCAGCGATGGTGCCGGTGAGATAAAAAGAAAAAAACCATACACCTTTCAAGCTACTGTAAGTCTTTGTTTACACAGGGAAAAGTAGCCATCCTCTACGAATGCAAAGTGTTGAATACCTGCACAAATTTGCTTATCTCCTTGTGAGAATCAGCTCGTTTATGTTGATTGCATAAACACTTCACCACTGTAAAGTATTGCACATCAGTGCTAAGCCGCAGAATCCGTAAATTACATTAACTGCGTAAACAGTCAACGAGTTATGATAACTCAAAGAGCATTAACACTAGAGCTAAAGCTCCGGTGTTAAAAGGGTTAATCTGGCTCAGGTTAATAGACTGTTGAGTTTTTTTCATTGGATCAGGTAAGTAACTCATCAGTTTGAACCAATTCTGTCACACTTGATATAAATCACTCAAGCTTTGCTGCCCTGTGTTTGGTTTTTATAAAGCCCAGTCTGTATTCTTGAGAATCAATAGTATAGAAGCAGTAGTGGTCCAAATCGATGACTGTACATGGATGGACAATATGTCCTGATGATTCAAAGATTTTCTGTTTTTTATGAAGCTAATTCAACCCTTTTTGAACTCTGTAACTGTCAGTACCAACAACAAACCATAATAGTTTATAGAATAATTACAAAATGGCAGAAAAAACCCAGCAGAGAATAGATCAGTCTGTACAAACTGCCCCTCTGCTGATGGAAGTGTTTATCAAGAAATTTTGTACCTTTTTTTTTTTTTTAAGGTTGATTTTAAAGAAAAAGCTAGAGCAGTATGGGTAAGCATGTTTCCTCTCCCTCCTCTTCCTCAGTGGATGAAGGAGATGTGGCGTTCAGATGCCTGCTATGCCAACTACGGTGTGGACGGGTCGACCTGCTCCTTCTTCATTTACCTCAGCGAGGTGAGTACACTGACTTAAATAAAATACATCAAAATCAATGTGCTGTGTGCTGATATGATGTAACGAAACAATATTTAGGAAATTACAACAATTCAACGCACAAGTTGTTGTAAAATGTGCAAAAAGGAAAAGACTATAATACCTCTTAGGAAGAGGAGCGACTTCCTGTATGATGACAAGAAAACCTGTGAGAACATAAAAAGGAAACTGGAAATAAGAGCAAAGCGGAAAAAAGTGAATGGGATTTCATTTCTTTAAAAATGCAAATTAAAGTGCTTCAGAGCAGACGGCAGTGTGATGAGTCGACAAGAAAGGCCTCTTGAGCAGATGTGGCTCTTTTTTTTTTTTTTTTTTTTTCTTGCTACAAGCGAAGATATGAAGTGACTTTTTAGCCGTCCTCAGTTTCTACATTTGCCAGGAACAAGGAGAAAAGAGGGAACCAGTTATTATTAATGAGGCATGTAAGCACTCATGTTCCTTCAAGGACGCTTTCAGCCCTCCTGCCTGAGCGATGGAAAATAGAAAATAAAGATCATTTCAGACGAAAGCCAAATTAGGCAGTTGACTGGAGGACATGGATGTGGAAGTGTTTTAGCAAATTGCTCACATTTAACTCCTTTTTTAAATGTTACTTTCTGTACACAAGGTTCTTAAATATTTAAGCATCACTTTTGAAATTATTGCCAAATACTGCACATACTTTTGAACTAATTTGGCATCACTTAGATTTTTAAATATTAATTAAAAAAATTTTTTTATGATTTTCTTATCCAGTGGTCCCCAACTTTTTCAACGCCATGGACCGGTGTGGCGTCACACAAAACTGTCACAGACCGGTGTGGCGTCTCTCAAAACTGTCACGGACCGGTGTGACGTCACAAAAAACTGTCACGGACCGGAGTGACGTCACACAAAACTGTCACGGACCGGAGTGACGTCACACAAAACTGTCACGGACCGGTGTGGCGTCACACAAAACTGTCACGGACCGGAGTGACGTCACACAAAACTGTCACGGACCGGAGTGACGTCACACAAAACTGTCACGGACCGGTGTGGCGTCACACAAAACTGTCACGGACCGGTGTGGCGTCACAAAAAACTGTCACGGACCGGAGTGACGTCACACAAAACTGTCACGGACCGGTGTGGCGTCACACAAAACTGTCACGGACCGGAGTGACGTCACACAAAACTGTCACGGACCGGAGTGACGTCACACAAAACTGTCACGGACCGGTGTGGCGTCACTCAAAACTGTCACGGACCGGTGTGGCGTCACTCAAAACTGTCACGGACCGGTGTGACGTCACACAAAACTGTCACAGACCGGTGTGGCGTCACACAAAACTGTCACAGACCGGTGTGACGTCACACAAAACTGTCACGGACCGGTGTGGCGTCACTCAAAACTGTCACGGACCGGTGTGACGTCACACAAAACTGTCACGGACCGGTGTGGCGTCACACAAAACTGTCACAGACCGGTGTGGCGTCACTCAAAACTGTCACAGACCGGTGTGGCGTCACTCAAAACTGTCACGGACCGGTGTGACGTCACACAAAACTGTCAGGGACCGGTGTGACGTCACACAAAACTGTCAGGGACCGGTGTGGCGTCACACAAAACTGTCACGTACCGGTGTGACATCACACAAAACTGTCAGGGACCGGTGTGGCGTCACACAAAACTGTCACGGACCGGTGTGACGTCACTCAAAACTGTCACGGACCGGTGTGACGTCACACAAAACTGTCAGGGACCGGTGTGGCGTCACACAAAACTGTCACGGACCGGTGTGACGTCACACAAAACTGTCAGGGACCGGTGTGACGTCACACAAAACTGTCACGGACCGGTGTGGCGTCACTCAAAACTGTCACGGACCGGAGTGGCGTCACAAAAAACTGTCACGGACCGGTGTGACGTCACACAAAACTGTCACGGACCGGTGTGACGTCACACAAAACTGTCACGGACCGGTGTGACGTCACACAAAACTGTCAGGGACCGGTGTGACGTCACACAAAACTGTCACGGACCGGTGTGGCGTCACTCAAAACTGTCACGGACCGGTGTGACGTCACACAAAACTGTCAGGGACCGGTGTGACGTCACACAAAACTGTCAGGGACCGGTGTGGCGTCACACAAAACTGTCACGCCTATAAAAGTAGGCGAATGATTATTGTAGCAATACTACGATGAAGGAAGAACAGAGACGTGACAAGATGAACTCTGAGCTATTATTGAACATAACATAGTACATCACACAGTACAACATCCCCCCCCACTTCCCACACTCATGGTGCAAAAAGAAGTACTGTTTATTACATGTAGATTTCTTTTTTGGAAGCTGAAGGCTCCTCTTTTGTCTCCTGGTTTGGCGTTTTTCCCCCTTGGCTAAGAAACGTTCCCAAGACGTTTGTTTTTGACTCATTCTGCTAGTTCCTGGGTTTTATTTTAGCGGTAACCTATCACCCTATTGACGTGACCGAGAAGAGCCTCTTGGCCTGCATTAAGAGTGACATAGACGGATGTAAAATAAAACATCTTTTAGATTCCGAAATAAATAAAACGGAAATGATGTATGTTTATTTATTCTTTCTGTGTGGTCCGGTACCAAATGACCCACGGACTGGTACCGGTCCGCAGCCCGGGGGTTGGGGACCACTGATCTAATCCATCCTAACCCAAGTATCAGTTCTTGGTAGCGATCCATGTTATGTTGAACAGATTCACTTTTGAAACAAAAGACACCATATTAGGATTTAGTTGATTTGATAGATTTATTTTCTGAGCCTGACTTGATGTGAGACGATGGAAGTTCTCCTGATTTGTGTCATCTTGTGGGGTCCAGATGACCCCACCCTTACATTGACTTGTCATCCTTCCCATGACAAAGGCGGACATGATTTCATATCTGCTCTGGACACCAGTAAAGATCAAAAACCGATTTTAAAAAAAAACTTCAGCGTGCTGTCTTGTGGGTTCCAAATGACCCCACTCCCAACGTTCACGTGCCTCGGAGGCAAACCCATCCAAAGTTCAGTCATTTCAGACAAAAGCAACAATATTGGACTGCAGAAGAGGAGGGGGAGACGTGTTTCTTTGAGCCAGAATTAGTCCAACTAGTCTTCTCCAACCTTTTTCAGGCCACAGGCTTATTTTATATCAGACAAAAATTTATTGCTCCGCCATGTAAAAACGTCAGTTCTTTTTTTTTTTAAGCTTCCAGTTTCTCTTAACTTTTGAAGGTAAAGTTTCTCTTCATCCTCTGTAAAGTATCTGCTTTAAACTCTATTTGTACGCTAGATTTAGCATGGCAACCATTAAAATGTTTTCTCTTAACCCATAATTGTCCAAGTGGAAACTAAAAAAAAATCGGTCGCCAAATTCAACTTGGTCTGACTTTTAAGGTGGAATGCATAAATAAATAAAAAAGTTTCACTTAAACTGTTATTTTCTAAATGTTAGACAGCCGGTTGCTGAATATTATCCATTAATATTATGGTGTGTGGGAACAACTGTCTCAATAAATCCATATTTATAGTGAAGACTCCTGGTTTTTGTCTGTTAAATGCATGTGTTTTTTATTTGATTGTGAAGTATTATTGCGTAAAGAAACTTTCCAAATATGCAGCTGCTTTAAAAAAAACAGTAGCAGATGTGTTTTTGGTATGTGACTGAGCAATTTGACATGCTTCTAGAATGAATCGGATGTGGTGGAGAGAATCCAGTAGCTTTCCAAAGTAAAACTTTAAGTATTGCCTCTAGTAGAAAAGGAGTCTGTACAAATATACCCCTCATGTGTCCAAAGAATCTTATTGGGATAGTAAAATCTGTGCAACACAAGAGGCCTTCAGTTCTTGTTTGCTCAGCTGCTGGGAGGAGAAGTTTGAGGGACACAAATAAATGAATAAATAGATAAATGATTGCTATTGTTTCTAACACAAAACTTGAGTCTAATAATTAGTCTGTATGCTATACAGATTTACAAACGTTGACCTTTTTAGAAAAAAATAAGCCAATACTTTTCTTAGGTCAACATCTGCTGTTTTCCTGCTGGAGTTCTTTCTTTTTTTTTTGTTTTATTAAAAGCAAATATTTTCAGTAAAAGTACGATTTTAAGTCTGCAGAAGTGGAGAAAGGTCGGAAACCTGCTGTAAATATTTTATCTGAGCTGAAAGCGTTGGCTAGGAAGCAAAACAAGGTACTCCATTAGGCTGAGAAACTTCCTCTCTTCTGTTCATGGAGAAGAGAAGAGAAGGGAGGAGCTCTGGACATTTGATTATTTTATTGCCATGGCGATATGCATTGGTTTTCTGTTGGTTTCCATTTGAATATATATGCGACAGTGAAGCTCCTCATGCAAAACCATTGAGTTGAAGTCCACGTTAGTCGTATTGAGGAAGATGGGAGAAGCCTACAATGGAGGTCACACCTCAACGGCTCTAACCTCTGAGTTCACAGCAAAACCTTCTGCTCTGAGGTGTCAAGTGCAAAGAAGAGAGCTCTTCGAGGAGGAAGAACTTCAAATGCCATTAGCACAGAGTGCGTGATTCTCCCTGTCCTGAGGCAGATTCACGTCCTTTCACAGTTTTGTTGTTCAACAGTGAGGTTATGCAAACTAGAGGGTTCTTCAACAGTCCATCGGTTATTCTGCGTTTTCTGCAGACATCAGAAGCGGCGTTCTTCCATTTTGTGGTCATTAGATTAGATTAGATTAGATTAGATTTGTTTATTAATCCCACGAATGGGAAATTTCCTTGTCACAGTAGCATGGAGTTTGGCACAAGTATGTACAGACAGTAATGACAAGTTAGACAGACACACATTTTGAAAGAATACTCCAGCAGCTGCAGTTTTATACTCAGAGACAGACAAAAGAGCCACTGACTTGCATTTTAAAACAAAGTCAAATTTAAATAGTAGATATTTGAATGTTTTTGCTCCATAGTTATAGTTTTGTTTTGGTTTTTTTTTTTTTTTTAGGTGGAGAACTGGTGTCCTCGCCTCCTGTGGAGGACCAAAATCCTGGCCGATGAAGCTGACCAAAGAGGGCAGGTGAGAAACGCGTCAGTGACCAGAGGCTGTGTAAGCTTCACAGGGGAGACTCAGCAGGGAGTATTGAGCAACATACATCCTCCCACAGCAGAGCTGGAATGACGGGAGTTTCAGGAAAAACCTGGAATAATGGTTTCTCCCTCTCCCTGCCGATGCAGCAGATCTCTGTGTGAGCTTTTTCTCTGCGTCGTCCAGAGTCAGAGCGCCGTGAAAAGCCTTTCCCTCTGCTGCTGATGAATCAATACCCGGCACTTTTCATATATCTTTTTTTTTTTTTTGGGAGGGGGGGGGGATATCTCGAAAGCACTAAGCCCTCTATTGTGGAGATTTAAGTACTCTTTCCTGACCTCATGTCCTCCATAAAACTTGTCTCAGCTGCTGGTAATGACGGGGTTCTGTCCTCTTATTGTCTCTGTATCATAAACTGTATCTCACCTCAAAAGTCCCCATGACTCCTAAATTGTGTTCAGGCTCAGCCTTCCAACTGACATTGACTTCTAAAGACTCTAGTACTTATTTAGATCTAATTTACTCAAGGCATGAATGTGGCTTCTCTGTCACATGACTCCTTTATTTTTCTCAGCTTTTATTGAAGCCCCTCCTTGAAATGGTGCGACTTCTGCATCGTCTTCTTGTACACTTTGTCCATTATTACAACACATTCAACTCTTTATAAACATTTCTTTTTCGCAGACAATTAAAAATGTTAAGACCCGAACACGCACCTGTAGCATGTCTGATTCTGTCATGCTTGAGTTCCGCAGGATCAACTTAATAAATTAAACAACTGTTAAAAAAAAAAAAAAAAATCTCGTTATCGGTTTCCTTCTAACCAGGTTCTATACTGACAAAGAAAGTTTCAATGAACAATTTTTTTGATGTCATCATAGAACCACTGTGTACTGCATTTGGTAACTTGGCCCCTCCCACACCCCTTTAACTTACAGAACCTGCAGATGTAGAGATTTCTAGTAGTACAAGATTTATTTAAAATCAAATCAACATTTACATGAAATGAAATTACGTCTGATATAACGCCTGATATTATTTATTGGTTCCTCTCAAGCTATATATTTTTTTTTACAGCATCTCTGTTTTAAAACATAATTAGAAAATTGGTTGGCAGAGAATTTATTGATGCTTTATACGTAGGTGATTTGGGCAGTTTTAAAATCTACCAAATCCTGTAATTTTAAGTTAAATGTATGTAAAAAGTGGATTGGTGTGCTCATTATATATCTGATTTCATGTTTTTAGATGAAGTTATGCAAAAGAGGGAGACTTCATTTGGGGCCGCATGCAAACTTCTTCAGAAAATTTACACAATTTTATTTAAACTTGCTTCTGTTAATTCATGATTACAAAAAGAAAAACAGCAAAGTCTATTTTTAGTATGTATTTTTTTAATTTGTATATTTTGTTCGCTTACATCCCGTACTTTTGCTGTGGTTCACTTTTGCACTTTTGGAATAAACCACATTAGGGTTCATTTAAAAGGAAAACAAGCCTGCAATGATTAAGTGGCCAAACAGTAGATTATTTCCATTGTTCTGATTGTCTTTCACAGGCACTAAAGCAAACAGCTCAATTTGAAACAGAGGAAGACTCAGCAGAAGATGTACAGATTAGCAAATGCACAACAGTTGACCTCAAATGGATTCAGAGAACTTTTATTTATTTATCTTTTTAAGGAGTGGTTCTTTCTTCACTAATGGTCTATGGAAGCAAATCTCTTTAATTAAATGTACTGGCATTAGGGCTGGGTGGTATGACAATGCATATCCTCCGGATGAAAGAAAATGTATAGCGTTTCCTATGAAGCATAGTCGTTTATGACGGGGTTGAAGCGCTTTACAACACAACCTTGTGTCAAAATGTGCCTTACGTGGCAACTCACACAAAGGAGAACGGTAAAAGATGTTTTTTAGACCCAAATAAATCCTAAGCAAACCAATAAAACCCAAATTGATGACCTACCTAAAAGAAAAAAGGGCATTTATGACGTTAGGACATGCGATCAATAGGGACCCAACAACAGGGATTGGTCCAGTATGGCAACTCCTGGTTCCAACAACAGTCATACATTTTTTTTTTCTCACCTGCACAAGAACCACTAAAAACAAAAGCAGTGTTGAATGAGCGCTCATAAAATAGTCCAGTCACATTCTGTCACTGATACAAAAATGGCTACAAGTTCAACGGCTTTTTAACGTTTTTTTTAATGGCTTATGCTAAACTGGCCAGCACTTGTCTTGCTTGAAAGAACGTACTAAATATAAAAAGTTCCTACTACCATTTCAATTGTATATAAACTACTCACTAATTGAATTTACAATACCAAGTTGCTACGTTGCATTCATATTGATATTGGGATGTGAACTTTGGTCGTATCGCCCGGCACTGACTGATGTGAAGAGCGCTGTCTGCTCTGACAGAAACTTGATGCCGAGATCTGCTGAATCTGTCTCTAGGCGGAGATCCGGACCAGCTTTGAGAGCCTCTACCGCTCCATGTCGCAGCGGGAGGAGTTTCGCTGGATGATGCTGAGGATCAAACGAATGGCCGAGCCTTGGGTCAGCGCCATCCGCTCTCTGGCTGCCAAGCAGAACCTGGCCAAACGGCGGCGAAAGAAGGTGAGCTGAAGAAGAGAGACGGTTCTCACGTGAGGGTGTTTTTGATATCTCTCACCTTTAGCAGGAAGTCTGAGCGAGCAGCTGGAGGGAGCTGTGTATTCCACAGCACTCGCATGAGCCCTTCAGCTGTCGAGTTAAATTTTTACTGGACTAATAAATTCCAACACACTAACACACATCTATGTACGTCTTACCCATCTGATGGTGGGAATAGACGGACATGGATATTCCATTGTGCCGTGAGCTGGTTTCTGCCGCAAGCACTGAATTATGTAGCATCCACTTGTGAACAATTGGCTGTATTCTCCAGTGCTGCTGCACTTTTTTTTTTTTAAACCACCAATAAGGGTTTTTTGAAACTTTTTTCATTTTGGACTTTCTGTTATATAAACTTTTGAAATCAGATTTTCTCAGAAGTTTCTGAGCTTCATCCTGATTTCATCAGGTAATCTCTTTAAAATATGAATCAGCTCATATTAAAAGTTAATGAGACATTTCTGCAACAAAGGCTGGCTGAGTTAGAAAAAAAAAAAAATAGTAAATTGTACAGTAGCCACTTTAAACAAAGCCCTCCATTACTGCCTCCCCCTGCTGTGGAACAACCTGTTCCCCTCAGCAGTTGAAGCCACTCTGGGAGTTCTTCATATTTTACTTGACTTTTTCTCTGCGTGTGAGCTGTTCACCTGACAACCTGCAGAGGTAAAGTAGAGCTATTTTACAGGAAGAACCCCACTTTTTTCCACATTCTGCTGGGAAAATCTTTTCAGGTGGAAAAATGTTACAGGAAATGGAGTTTTTGAGCTCTAGGTTCTTTGACGTGAGGGTCTGAAATGTCTGCGTTTATCCTCTGTCAGATCCTGGTTCACTTGGGTCTGCTCACCAAAGAGTCCGGCTTCAAGATCGCAGAGAACGCCTTCAGCGGAGGTCCACTGGGAGAGCTGGTGCAGTGGAGCGACCTCATCACCACGCTGTACCTGCTGGGTCACGACGTTCGCATCTCCGCATCGCTGGCTGAGCTGAAAGAGTCAGTAGCAATCATGATTTTAGACCATATTCCTTAGAAAATGTAGAGCGTATTAAGTGAATTACACAAAATGCTTTTCCGGCTCACAGAAGCAGTGAAATAAAGCCTCTTTTGATCTCAACTAAATGTAAAATACTTCAATGGTGCAGTGCAATAAAGATCTACACCTTAGCTAACTGGTTGATATAGTCTAAGCCACTAACCAGTCTGAAACTGTTGGGATTGTTGTCTTCTCATGTGTAGCTCAATTTAAATCAACCAAATGAGGGTTTGAAATATAACAACTTCTGTTGTGTGTTTTAATACTTCAACAACTTTGTGACGGTCAGACCTTGGCATATCTAAGACATAAAGAAGGAAACAAGGTTTCAGTTTCAAGAACACAAATATCTGGCGATCATCAGACCTGACAGTTGAGCTGCCTTGCTTTCAAGGAATGGAATCTAAAGGAAAGTGGAAGACAAAGAAGTCCTAAAATTCAGCCTTGTGGAACTCCGTGTAGATAAAAACCTCTCACGCTTACAGCCTTTTCTCACTTTTCTAGATCAGAGCTTTTATCTACATTCAGAAACAAAAACCTTTAATTATTTTTCCTGTGTTAATATTAGAACCATCCCTTTAAAGAACAGAATGCAGAGAAAAGATAAAGACTAAGAGAAGTCCTTAAATTGAGCCTTGTGGAACTCCTACATGGAGAATACTCATACTGAAAAATCATAGTTCCGTCTGCTAGATTAGAGCTAGATTTTATATATATTTAGAAACAAATACAAATATTTTTTTCTGGCTTGACAAAAAACCAACGGTCTCTTTTTAGAATCTGTTCTTTAAAATCATGCTTAATATATTATGTTTTATGTAGTTTGTTCATATTTCATCAGATTTAAGTATCCTAAAGGTCACGATTCAATACTGAGTACTTAAATTATTTTTTTCTATCAGACACTGGTTTGTTTTTAGTAAAATGTACCAACATGTTTCGGTGGAATACCTTCCGCCTTCGTCAGGGTCATCCAACGACGAAGGCGGAAGGTATTCCACCGAAACATGTTGGTACGTTTTACAAAAAAACAAACCAGTGTCTGATGGAAAAAAATAATTTAAATCCTAAAGGTCCTTTTACCATAGTGGCTTAAATGTAGGAACTATCACAACTACTAGATTTGAGATGGTCTTTATATGGATGTGCCTTTAAGAAGTCTTATGTGTTCTCCACAGGATTATGCGTAAAGTTATGGGAAACAAATCCAGCTGCCCCACTCAAGGGGATCGTGTGGTGGAGCTAATCTACATCGACATTGTGGGCCTCACCCAGTTCAAGAAGACTTTGGGACCTTCCTGGGTCCACTACCAGTACGTATATTTGTGTACCTGCCGTTACCCGCGGTTGCTTGTTTGATGTTTGCTTGGCGCTTGTCGGAACAAAGAGGCTGTTCTCCGCTCATACGGTAACACAGTTTCACACAAGACCCTTGGGCGATGCAGTCATTGTCCGCTCTCACGTTTCCCCGTTGAGGACCGTGGATTAGGCAGATCCAGTTTGTCTGGAACAGTTTGGCCTCAGCTCTGGCTCAAAGGAAAAGCAAGGAACAATAAGTCTGAGCGGCTCTTCCTGCTCGTCACCAGTTTCTGGTATTCTCCAAGGACACACCTTCAATAGCGTTTGCTGCCTCTTCTTTCAGATGGTCTCTTCTGCTGTTATGAAGCATTTATGTCTGTTTTCTTCAAGCCACAAGCTTTTTGTGCTCTTTGAAAGCACTCAAAGACATTTCTCCTCCCTCAAAAAGTTTAATCCAGGGGTCACCAACCTTTTTGAGACTGAGGGCTATTTCATGGGCACCAAGTGTTATGAAGGGCGCCACAGGACCTGTTTACCAAACCCCCCCCCCCCCCCCCCCCCCCACACACACACAATATGACAACATCCTTTTTTGTGTGCCCTATTTCTATTTGCTCAGTTTACACACAAGAATTTTCTAGACTTGTATTACATGGGGGTCAAACTCAGTTGCAGAGGGGGCCTAAATCCAGAACGCACTTTAGGTTGCGGGCCGAACAAGATAAACATTTATTGAACACATAAAGCTAAACTTTTACTCCTTTAAAACTTTGACCTAACTTTAACTTTTTAAACATAAATATGAATAAAAACAGACAGGAATATTATTCCAGAATAACAAATAAATTCTGTCAAAATTATGCAAATATTAATAAACAATGCCCCATGCAAAGCACAACCCGGTTTGTTGAGAACGACACTCACATAAGTTAGCAGACAATCACATCTGTCCGTTTATTTTAAAAACACACCCACCACCAGCCAGACAGCATTAACCTCACTTCTGCTCACAGCTCCCTCACTTACGGTGAGCGATTTAACACACCCAGATTCCCCACTTCCCATGAGTCTTAAAAGCTGAAGGTGGGGCTAACCCCCAGATTGCCACAATACATTGATTTGCTGTATGAGCAGTGCTATTTTTGGAGCATTCTCGTTAAATGATATTTGTACCCTTCCAATCATTTTTTACATTCTCGCTTTAACTGGGACAGTGATCTTTGTGTCTTTAGTGGAAATGATGTAGAAACTGTGGAACATCTTTTCTTTGAATGATTTCATGTAAAAGAGTTTTGGTCTTCTTTTCAAAATTGGCTCAAATCCAAAAACATCATCATTAACCCTTTAAATTGGTAATACAATAAAATTCGATTACAATTAATTGACAAAAATTTGGACTTTCTGATTAATGTACTGATTGTAATTTCAAAGCATTTTATTCGTACTTGTAAATTAATAAAGGTGAAACCTCATATTAACGGATTACTCAACTGTCTCAACCTATTCTCTAAAACCTTACATTACATGAATCATAAGAATGCCCAGACATTGTCATTTATTTGATCTATTTAAACTTTTGTAATAGACCCTTGTTTTTATTGATTATTTTTTTTAACTTATATTTGTTTTCACCTTTACCTTTTTTGTTTTTGCCTTTACCTCAGAGTTGATATTTTTGTCATTGACAGACATGTCGTGATTGTTTGTTGGATATTTGCTTCAATAAAAAAAAAAAAAATGTTTTTGGGGTGCATTCCCTGCGGGCGCCACAAGGGGTGCTCATGCGCCCGCGGGCACAGGGTTGGTGACCCCTGGTTTAATCTAATCAGGTCCCTACTTCCCGTTTACATTACTCTCTGTGAAGATACTTACAGTTAAGGCAGTCACATTTATTGTTTTTGTGACCTCAAATCCTCTGTCCTGGTGAGGTATTTACAAGCTGACCCCAATTGTTTCCATGTCAGAGTTTAGATTCTTGTTCTGAGCATTTTTTTTCCCTCTGATTCACATTCAAGTCAAACCCGTTTGTGATGGTGTGTTACTAATACCACAGACTTTGGGCTGTGTGTCCAAACTGTTCTTTGCTATTCATGTTCCTCCAGACACTGGAATACTATTGGAATACTGGATTAGTCTTGTTGCCTAGAGCTTCAGTCTTATTTTATGTTAGTATTCAGAGTCAAAATGGTCCACAACCTGTGAATTTCTACTGAGAGTTTAGCTTAGTACACGTTGGTATAAAAACATAAAGTTGTTATTTTTAGTCAAACAAAAATGACGGCCAACTTGTCGGCTCAGATAACAGTATAAACTTCCTTGGTCTTGTCCTTCCTGTATTATGGGAAAGGTGTGCCCTTGACAACACATTCTAAAAATAACATTTGGTTGAATAATATGTGAGTGAGACAATGAGGTCGTTGTCCCAACAAAATGAGACATTAACATCCAGGAGGCTTTGCAAAACACAAAGTCAGCCTCGATTTTTTTAAAAACTGTTATTTGAATATTTTTCTTCCAGGTGAGTTCATTTTGTGGAATTTTAAAGTCTTGATCTTTAATAAAAGTATTTGGTCTCACATTAACTTTTTGAAACGTTTGACAGGTTTTTTGTTATCCACTTTGATGTGGTAGGGGTGTATACTTCCAACAAGCTCACTCCTGATTGATGAGCGTGGTTTCCATAGAAACGTTGACTCCGACCGACTCGGACCAATCATCCCCTACTGACGACGCTTGGCTCCAACATGTGGAGCGAGAAAGAAAGGCGACATAATTGATGTTGGTTGGTTGAAGCCAGAAGTAAGCAATTTTCCACGGATGATGTCACACTCGCTTGGTCCAGTTCTCTTGTTCAGTCATTGGCTCCAACACGGCGACGTCTGTATCGTGAATAATTGACAACTAAATTGATTTCATTTGGTTTGAGCTGAAAGTAAGCAATTTTCTGTGGGTGACGTCACACTAGCTCTCACACTAAGATGTCAATGATCCGAACAAAGGTGCGACATTGGTCCATCTTCGTCAGTTTAAAGATGAGAGTCTTGCAGCAGCTTTTAGATCATTAGTAGAGTTTTTACTCTGTAGATTAGTAGCCATTGTAGATCAATGCAATGATGGAGCCACAACAGAGAGTGTCGGCGTGAATAGTTGAGGTTTGATCTTCCTGATGTCATGGAGGACAGATCTAACCATTAGCAGGTGGTTGCTGTCACAGCTCTCCTTTTTTTTCCAGTGGGGTAAAACTTCACTTATCAATTTTAGTCTTATTGCTTCCTCAAAAACCGTCTTGTTTCTTTTAATACATCAAAAAAAAACTATCATTAGTTTAATAAATATAAGATTTCCAAGTCATTTCGCCCATGTCAACTTCAAGTTTCACTGCAAAAACACTCAAGAAGGCAAACCTAAAAGGGGGAGCCAACTCCAGAGATGAATCAGTGACATCTTTACGCTAAACAAATGAATAACGTCTTGTTCAACAACTGGAAACCAGAAGGTGAATGCCTCACCCCAGAAGAAATACAAATCAGTTGTAGTTCTCTTTGGGTTCAAAGTCTGGGGGGAAAATTAGCCAACTTCCAACAAAAACCTTAACAAACTTAATAGATAAAGAGGCTGACAAAGACTTCGACCTTGGTAGAACACTAAACCCCTTTATGGGTGTAATTGCAGAGATGAAGCATTGTACACTGTTTCCAGAGTGAGCTAAATGTATGTGAATGCGTTGGTAGAGCGTGAACCATTTCTGGTTTATCTGTTAATGACTCATGTTTTATGTTCTCAGAGGAGCCGGTTGTGGAGGTAAAGAAGCCTGTTGTGCTCGATAACCGTCATCGTACATTGCTCATTTGGGAGCACTTCAGGTGGATTCAATTATAGAGAAATGCTGCTCCCACTTTGAAAGGCGGCTTTCCCTCTCGGATTGAGGAAGGCATCAAGTGTCGGCGCACTTGTTGGCTCGTTACGACTCCCAGAGCTCAGAGGCCTTGCAGCAGCCGTACTGCAGCTGCAGAGGTCCATCTGTCGAGAGGATTTCTGCAGATGACGGTTGTTTTCCTCAGCAGGAAATGAGTCGGCGCAAAGTTTTCATCCTGGTGAAATCTGTGTTCCTGTATCTGAACTTCTGTTATTTTCCCCCACGGGTCTCTGTTGTTGGAGACACTGACCGACATGAGCGATTCAGTGGTCTGGCCGGTCAGTGCAGCAAGTGGCTTAAAGAATGCAGAGGAGGCAGTTAAAGGTCAGCGACCAGTTTACGAGTCGCTCTTCTGGTTGTGGATCATTAATCCCACACGATGACCTTTGAGTTGGGCCTTATGCTCGCTCACCCAACTATCTGACTATGGAGACTTGTTCTTGTTATTGAATCACTGAGTTTGAAGCTAATTGAAGCCTTTTTGTGCATAGAAGGAAACCCTTTTCCTTATTATTCTGGCTTGCAGCAGTCCTCGACTGCAAGTACCCTACTGTTTATGCAATTGTTCTTTCTTATTCTGTGTTTAAGCAAAATTTTCGCCCCCGTCACATACTCGAAAAGTCAAGGAGATTTGCACGCACCCAGTACCTAATGAAAAGGAACTTTTTCCCCTCCAAGAAAAAACCCCCCACAATGCCATCACAGCGGGCGAAACCATCAGAAATAGGAATAGGGCAAACATTACGTATGAGGCCAAAAGCACGTGTCAGGAATATCCAAAGAATGTTTTGAAATTCAAATTAGATTGCCACAGGAGCTACAACTTGGCAGCCATGTTGTGGCAATGTCTGAAATTGGGCAATTTTCACATTTTTGTGCAATAGGGGAAAGTCAAACGAAGTTTCGTTGACTTTTTTAAGTTTTCCAAAACTTTAGTGCCTTCTAAAAAATTCCAACTTCTAAATACTAGTAAATTTAAGCTACTAGGGATTTCAATCTGTTGTCTCTTAACTTCTCGAGAAAAAATGTTAAGTTTGTAGATTTTCATTAGTGCTCAAAAGTTGCATTTCCCTGTTGCTTGAATATTGTAGTAAAAATGTAATACATGAATCCCTGGATCAAGCTGAATGAAATAATATGACATACAATATGCACACATTAGGAATGTCGGAGTGATTAGGAAAAAAACCTCCGTTGCCAAGGAAATCCAAAGATGTACTCTTGCTGATTCTTCTAAAAGTTACATAGACCTGTTTGTCAGCCCCAGGCTACCAAAAAATAAAATGGTTGCTATGGTGATAAAAGCAACAGAAAAGCCGCCATTTTGAAAAAAAGGTGCTTCCAATGAATTTTTCTCATGCAGGTCTGACTAGTGTGCCGAAAGCAGAGGAGGGCGACCGATATGTAGAAGCCGCTTAGCCAGTCGGGATGTGTCAAAAAGGGGGCAGTTGGCAGGTAGCACCAGCGGGGGGCATACAACACCGCTAGCGGCTTTACTCTGCCTTTGATTTCTCAGCACAAACCACCTCAACGGTTAAACCGTTTTCACCTTACATGATAGAGAAAAAAGAACTAAGCCACAGCTCCTCTGATGCTGCTTTCCCACAGATAGTCTTGTGGACTTTGCTCAAGCAGGTGGGAAACCCAACACAGTGTATATGGACTGAAACTCACCTCTCTACATTAGAGTGAGCTCATCAAGCCCATGAGCTGCTCTTCTAAGGCCCTCTCTCACACTAGGGCTGACCCGTGGACTCGCTCCAAATGGGTGGAGAAGGCTAATAAATGTCACGCCTGCCTCTGGGTTGGTTTGGTTTCACACACATCAGAAGCAAGCCAAGGACAGCCAAACTGCCTCAAATAATCCTGCAGTTCTGAGTGCACCATTAGAATGATATTTGGGGACAATATTTCCTGACCAGGAAGGAACAAGAAGAAGACAATTAGAATCTTTCTTTAATCCTCCTTACTTCTACTGTGTCAGAAATTTGACGCCTTTTTTGTGTGTGTGAGTGCCACTTCTTCAGTTTTGTGTTGTGAAGAGTTTTTCTTTGCCTTTCTTTGAACATTTCCTGTCATTTTCACACCTTGGTTCAACATGAAGCTGAACCAAGAGCCTCACATCCAAAGAAAGCCGGGTGTGAAATTCTGGTTCGCACCACAGTTTAGGTTAACTTGAAAAAAACAAAAACCCCTGAGTATTTGAACCAACACTCTGGTGTGAGTCTACCTAGAAGTGGAAGTACAGCCTAAGTACACGACTGGTGCTCCACTCTCAAAAGCACAGTGTGAAAGCAAACCAGTAGTACCGTAACTCCTAGACCGTTCACGCAATTACCTTAAATTCAACGATTTTCAAAGCAAGGAGAAAAGCAGCTTTGTGTTGAAATGCGCTGATACCTGACATCAGTGAAGTTGACGTAAACGGACTGATTCTGACGTGTAGTGATACGGAATGTGTTTAAATTGCATAGAGGGGTTACTGCTGTTCAGAGAATGTCAGGGATTGGTACCATGACATGCTCAGTTTGGGGGCAAAGCCACCTGAACACACTCTGACTTGCTGAATAAAAACTGTCCATTAACACTTTTTTTTTCCATAGTAGCAATGATGTTTGTAACTAATTCTATATTTTTGTGTTTACAAAAAAGCAAACACACATATATATCTTTTTAAATTACGCCCTGTCCTTGACCCCGCAGGTGCATGCTACGGGTCCTGGACTCCTTTGGCACGGAGCCTGAGTTTAACCACGCCCACTATGCCCAGTCTAAGGGTCACAAGACGCCGTGGGGAAAGTGGAACCTGAACCCGCAGCAGTTTAACACCATGTTCCGTAAGTCTGTGTGACGATCCACCTCACCTCGCCTCACCCCACCTAGAAACGAGATGGATTTTAAAAGCAGGAGAGATCCCTTTAAAATCCAGCTCAGTCCCACTGATGCAACATCATCAAGCAGATTAGTGAGCTGGAGGTCAGGCTCTGTTGTGGCTGCCGCTATGACTGTTGGAAGCTTCATCGCTGTGCGGACACATGCTGGGAAGTTTCCTGATGGAAGCGCAGAAAGAAGAGGGTTTTATTTTTAAGGGGGAAAGAGAGCCAGCCCCCTGGGGTAGTGACCTTTTCAGTGTGTCTAAGAGAAAGTGAAATGTTATCCCTGCATTTGCTGTTTTGGGAGGTGAGGCTGAATAGGAGCTTTTGTGCGCCGGCCTTCGCCTAAAATCAAGCAGAGAGTCGCTGGGTTAGATGATATCTCAGGGGGAACAAGTGCACAGCGGCTCGGCCGAGTGCTACCAAACCACAGAGGGGCGTCGCCTCCAAGTGTTTTTCCGTCTTCGGGGCCCGCTCGAAGCAACCTTTGAACCCGGCCCGTCAGAGGAGGAGCGGGCCAGACGGGGTTGTGTAAGCCCGCTGCCGTTTGAGAGGAAAAACCTGTTTTCACAGCCAACTGAGATGGAGACGACGCCGAGGTCAAATCAAGTGCCACAAACGTAATTTATTCAGAAACTGTATGTCTGCATTTGTTAGGATTAGGCTGCGCTCCATAAATCATTTGCTGTGGGAGTTGGAAGCGTGTGGCCTCAGGTCAATAACACAAGACGCGGCCAAATTGACCTCATTCATCTATTTCGGTCCAGATTGCAGGGAGGTTTTTTATTTTTTCTGTGTATTTAAAGTCTTTGAGCGACTGAAGGTTGAAGTTCTCTGAAGAAGGTGTAGAATACAGAATGCACTCAAACTTTTCTCCCTGTGGGGAAAAAAAAAACCCTTTAAATTAATTAAGCTTCACCTAGAAATTGTAATATCGATTCAACAAATCTTTTATTTTATTCTAAATACAGTTTTTTGTTTTGTTTTTTTGTAGTATTTCTTCATTTTGTTAACACGTTTTTCCTTTTTTTCCCCCTATATGTGAAAAATATTTGACTAAATCCAAGTATATTTATTTAAACTGCACTGAATCAGAAATCAAGGTAACTCAGAACTTTGTCCTAAAATAAAAGTAAAACCCGCCTCAAACCCGCCAGTCTAATAGTTTCAAAATGTAAAGTTTTTCTATTTTTTTTTTTTTTTTTTTTTTTTTACTAAAAACAACAACAAATATTTACAGGTTTAAATGCATCCAAGATTACCCAGAATGATCGCTTCAGTGTCTTTATGCAGCACTAATGACATTGTTTTTGACACTTTGATGCAAAAGT
The DNA here is from genome assembly GCA_023969325.1 of Oryzias curvinotus. Lineage (NCBI taxonomy): Eukaryota > Metazoa > Chordata > Actinopteri > Beloniformes > Adrianichthyidae > Oryzias > Oryzias curvinotus. The sequence continues at coordinate 5,464,531 of CM043707.1, read as the reverse complement.
TATTGTGCGTAAGAAAAATGTCTGTTAAATATTGTGTTTCTAATGAACAAACTGAAATTTTCCTTTATATTTAATATGTATTTGGGGCTTTGGTGATAATTACAAAACTGTCCTCCAAATATAAATGAGACAAAGAATTATTGTTTCATTCCTAGACCTTTTTAGGCAAAGTCAGTATTAAACTTATGAAATCCTTATACATCAACTTTTTTCAAATATCTTCGTTTAAAACAAATTCCATTTTTTAAATTGTTTTGCGGTTGAATCTATTAGATTATTGAAGAAAATGTGAATAATTATATGAATAGCATACAATAAATAATGAATGGTTGAGGTTTTAGTGATGCATTCAGCTTCATCAAGTAGCGTGGTAAGTATTTAAAATGAAATCAATAATAACGTTCATTTTTTTCTCCTTGAATTTCCATTTTTAATTGCAATTAAATATGCAAAAAAAAAAAATCGAAATGTTCTCATTAAAAACCATGAAGTGGACATCTGAATGTCTTTACAACAAAAAGAATGCCTTTAGTGAAGACTCTTTTATTTATTTATTTATCCTTTTCTAATAGAAACGTGTCCAAATGAGAGTATATTGGCGATTATTTAACAATTTAGAAGATGTGTTTCAGAAATGATAATACCCCTCATTGTTTAGTTTTGTCAGCAGGAAGTGCGTTGTGAAGCTGCTCTTTGGGTCGGTTCTAGTTTAAAACATTCTTTAATCACCATGGCAACACCTTTTTTTTTCCTTATTTTTTATTTTTTATTTGTTTCTTCCCTCCACCAGGTGTGAAGCTGCTCTGGTTCGGTCACCTGGGCTGAGAAACGTTCAGAACATTTGGTTTAACGTTGTTTATTTTAATTATTGACAGAATAAACAGCGTTTCAGGCCGCATGCTCCTGCATGTTTAATGATGAGTAAGCAGAAGCAGCTGTGGAACTTCACAGCAGAGTGTTTGCTTTATGAAGACCCGCCTTGTTGACCCGCAGAGCTGCCGGTCGATCTGGTTCTGCCCCCACAGCCTGAGAAACCATCACAGTTCCTGTGCTGTGAGACTTTTAGTTTACAGTTCTCTCCTGGAAAGAAAAAAAAACAACAACTTTTTCCTAGGATACAAAGCAAATCTGAAAAGTTTTTCATATATATTTTTTTTTATAGTTTTGTCATCAAGAACAAGTTTCATGTTAAAAAATAACGAACAATAATTTAACATGTCCTTAATAAATTCCTTCTAAGGCAGATGCTCATCTTCCTTGGACCAAACTGTTTCCGTCTGCTCGCTAACAGCGATGAAGCTGAGGGACGTTTTGAGTGGCAGGTCTCCCAAAAGCACCAAGAGAAGCTGAGCAGTAACTAACAGCCGGTCCTCCGCCCGTTTCCCAAGCATCATTTCAGAGCTTTGGTGGCCTGTTTTTATTTTCCTTCATCTTATAAGCAAAAGGAAGCTCTCTCTCTTTTTTTTTTTTTTTTTTTTTTTAAAGAAAACAAAATTGTTCTATTGTTTGGTTTCTTAGAAAGAAAAAAAAAAGGAAGGATTGCAGGTTCATCACATCTTTATCAGAAAAGCATTTTTCAGCGGGGAGGGTTTTGTGGGCGAGTCACGGCAGAGCTCTGTTATCTTCTGAGATTGTTTCAGGTGTGTCCCGCCCATAACCGGGATGTTTTTCCTCACTGATTATGCAACACAAGTTGTATTTTGGGTTTGAATTCCACTTAAATCAAACGAATCTCCAAAAAAAATGTCTTTCTGGTGGAAATACGGTGTCTTTTCTCCGACACTTTCACATACCTTTACACAGAAACACACAGTGGAAAGGGAAGCTGCTTAAAGCTAAAAGCACATTAAAAAATCTCCAACCATTCACTAAAAAAGAGGAGAAAACCTGACATGTTTCCAGAGAGTCTGGTTTCCTGGAAGTGAGGAGTTTTTCAAGAAAAGCTGTCTTAACTCTACAACAGAGCGGCATGTGACGACATGAAGCGACAGATTTTATTGGACACGTTCCATCAAACACCTTTTCTGTTCAAAGTATATGCTAGCACACATCTGTCAGAATGGATCGGAAATATTTAGGTAACACAAAATACATAAACGTCCTGGAAATCTGCTGGACAATCATGAAGCTAAATCCCTTTCGTGGCCACACAGAACCACATTTTCACCTCCCCTGGGCGACCCCAGAAGCAACAAACCTCTGGTTAAAGCCGAGCTCTGAGCACAGACTCCGACCGCTCCTCCACCCCGCTGCAGATGAAGAGCTGACGGCAGCTCCGCCTGTCGGACGACAGAATCTAGCCGTTCACTTGTGAACAGATCTGCCCCGTCTGCGCTTTGGTTTTACAAGACAGATGGCAGGGAGGTGAAGCGCTGCCAGCTTCAGTCTCCACATTTGACCTGCTCGTCCTGTGGTTTCCGTAGTAACCGGAGATCCCCGGATACGAAGGAAACAACGCGACGACATGCTGCGCTCTTCGTCCATTTGAGTTTTCTGTTTTTTTTGCAGTAAAAAATGTGTTTGTGAGAGTTTAAGCAGACTTTTCTGCAGAAAATCCATGAGCTGCTGTGAAGTGTTAGCGAATACTCTCAAAGTAATGTATTACTTTTGAACCCCTTTTAAGTTTCGAGAATCTGACACCACGTCACTGCCGAGAGAAGTTTCACTTTTTATAAGTGGAACACAAGCTCGCTAGCTATTAAATTCTGAAAACAAACAAACTCTAATCCAGTAGATTATTCAGTTTAGTCTAAAACAGTTAGATTAGTTCCTCAAGGCTCCTATTTGGAGCCTGAACATTTCATTTTTTATGCTGTAAGTTTATTAAAGAGCTTTAAAATTAGAAATGTGATTTGTTTTTTTGGTTTTATATATTTTTGTGACATAATAGATGGACATGTTTTCCTTTTAAGTTTTTATTAAAAGTTGTTCATTTTGCTGAACTTTTTATCGAAACAAAGTTGACATTTATGTTAGACAATTACCATTAACTTTAAGTTAAAAAAAGGTAACTAAATAAGAGACCATTGTGTAACATTTGTTTATTTAAATATAATTTAATTTGCGCTTTTAAAAGTAAAAAAAATAATGTTTTTTATTTAATTAATGAAAGATAATTTATGCTTTAAAGGAAATGTAATTATCATAAAGTTTTTTTAAATACTCATATTGTGTTATAAAATATACAAAGATCATATGTAACTTATCATAGTATCATAGGACAAAAGGATCATTAATTTATCAAAAAAAACTTTTAATAAAATTTAGTAAAAGTCTACATATAACAAGAATTTTGTTTATTGGTTTTTTGTTTTTTAAATGAGATAAAGTAACTTTTACCATTTACAAAAACAAATATAGTGTAAAAGTTTTACAATGTAATTACAAAATGTTATGGTAGAAAAATAATAAAATAGCTTATTTGAAAAAAAAAATGTGCATAATGTAACTTTTAGGAGGAAAAACTATTGATTTCCGTGAAATAATCTTTGTTTTTAGTAACTTAGTAACTCAACTTACTAAGTGGAAGAAGCTTCAAAACATATCTCATGTTAAAAAATAAAGAGTTTAGAAACAGAACTTAAGTATTTTTTAAAGAAAATTCTCATCTCAGTTGTTTTTGCTGGTCTTGCAGCTCACACACCAGACAACAGCTTCATTGGTTTTGTGGTGGAGCAGCACCTAAACGCCAGCGACATCAAACACATCGACGATATCAAGCGGCAAAACCAATCCCTCGTCTACGGGAAGGTTGACAACTTCTGGAAGGTACTGTAGTCCTTTTTTTTTTTTCTTTCTAAAGTCCCACTCAGGTCATCTTTAGATTTATTGTGAAAGTGTTCCTAGCTGTTGTTTATGGGTCAATGAAATTTCCCCATTGTTGGATTAATAAAGTCATCTATCTATCTAACTGTTTATGCTGTTTTTAGCTAAAATTAATACAATAATGTTGTTTTTTAGGACATGGTTTCTGCACAAAAACAGGAGTTTCAAAAAATGTATCTCTGAGTTGTGGGCGGGACTGTTGGTGCCCCGCCCCTTTACTCTCCTGGTTTGATCTTTTCCAAATGGCTCTTCTTCATCTGCTCCTGATTCACTGCTGTATGTTTTAGAAAAAAATAATACAAAAAATACTTAATTTTCTTCATATATTTGTCCTCCATCCTCAGAAAAACACCAAACCTTCATCGGAGTGAGTCTTTAAATATGTGCAGACATCCCCTCTGACCCTTTGAGACTCTAGAGAAGATTTGTGCCTTTGCAGAGCTCCCAACTTTTTAAAATATATGTTCAGGAATCTTAAATGTAGCTCTTCTGCACCTCTGTGGAGTCTGAATATATTCACATTCATGCTCACCCTGCAGCTCAGAGACTGAAGGCTTAATGCTTTCCGGATAAAAAGGACTTGGAGGTCTGAGCACTGCCTGGCTGATGTGTGATTCTGACCCGATGGCGTGCCGATCCAACGGTTTCTGGGCGTGTTTTCGACGCCGTAGACGGTTGTCCCCGTGTCAAACTGCCGTCTTACGTGAGGATTCAGATAACAGCTGGAGCTCTGATGGTCTCGCTCTGCAGAGACTGTTGTTTTCCATCTTGTTTCAGTTTAATGTCACAAAACTCCCGCATTTACATTTTATTCAAATGTTTTCCAGTTGTTTAGTTGTTGTCAGTGTGAGCTCGGCACAGTGTTGCTTTGACAGAGTTTTAGTTGATCAGGTTTTATGTTTAGAGACGGTAGGAGCGCACAATGAAAGCGTACAAAACTATTTCCGGCCGATATGAGGATTTGAACAACAGTCGTAGTTCTGTTTTAACCGTAGTGATGGAGAACGCCTCAACAAAACAAACTTAAAGTCTCGCTTCTTTGCTTTTTTTAGCTCTAAATCAAAGATTTTTCACTCTTTTCATACATAACTGGTAAGTAGGACCAAGATTTGGTCACAGTGCCTGTGTTATGCCAAGTTCTATACCCCAAACTGTGGTTTACGCTGAAAATGTCTGATTGGGACTGGATTAATCCTTTAGTTTACAGGTGACGGTCCGTGGGTCATTTGGTACCGGGCCGCACAGAAAGAATAAATAACTTACATCACTTCCATTTTATTTATTTCGGATTCTTAAAGATGTTTTATTTTGAAAAGTTGCCCGACTCTCTGTTGCATCCGTCTGTGTCACTCTTGACGCAGGCCAAGGCGCTCCTCTCGGTCATGTGATAGGTTACCGCAAAAATAAAACCCAGGAGCTAGCAAAATGAGTAAATAACAAACGTCTTTGGAACGTTTCTTAGCCAAGGGGGAAAACGCCCAACCAGGAGACAGAAGAGGAGCCTTTGACTTTCAGAAAAAAGAAAGCTACAGTTAATAGACAGTATGTGTGGGAAGGGGAGAGGATGATGACACCTGTGCGATGCACAATGACAAGCATGTTAAAATAAAAGCTCAGGGTTCTTCTTGTCACGTCTCTATTCCTCCTTCATCGTCGTATTGTTATAATGGTTATCCGCCTACATGTCTAAGACCAGTCCATGACAGTTTTGAGTGGCGTCATGCCGGTCCGTGGCGTTAAAAAGGTTGGAGACTGCTAGATTAGTGAATACAAAACAAAAATACCAAAAAAAAAAAAAAAAAGCTTAAATCATCAATAGATTAAGTTACAGCGAAGGGAAATGGAAATGTTACAAGTAAGCTGTTTTTTTCTGTTTGGTTCCGATTTTTTAAAATCCTTAAGGTTATTTTATTCTGATGTAATATCTTAAATAAATAAAAACAATCAGCAAACATTGAGTCTCTTGCATCAGTAAGATCCTCTCTGGTCTGGAGAAGATGAAATGATGAATTTTAATGAGCCGTCCAGGCCACTTTGATCCATTTTTCACTCTTCATGATTCAATACGTGCTCACTTCAGAGAAAATACTTCCATGTAATCCATTAGATAAAAACACTTACTTCAAGTAAAATATGCTTTTAATCATTTGGAGTAAAAATGATCACGACTAAATTTTAAATATATATTTTCTTTTACCAAATTACCTTTAAATCAAATAAATGTTCTTTTTTTCAGATACATGGCAGCACTTTACATTTGTATTTATTTTAAAAGTCTTTTTACAGAAAAAAAAAAAAAAAAGACACTAACCTGAGGAGAATATCTACTTGATGGTGTTCAGACCAGCTCTGATAAGCAGAAAATGTGTTCTGGCAGAATCAGCTGGGAGGAAATTGTTGGAACGTAGCCAGAAAGATATGGAGATGTAGTCGTTTGTTTATTTGGTGGCATTCCCTGGAATAAATGGTTTTAAAAATACAACTTTGGCACTGAGTACGCCTGCCTTTTAACAGTATTAAAGTGTGTCTCATAGCCTCTAATGGCAGTAGTTTTGCCCTCTGATCATGACACCTTTGGGTTTGACTTCCTTTCACCTAGTTTGGCTCCAAAACTAGGTTTGCTTGACGTTTTCCTGGATCTTTGACTTTTAGTCCACGAAATGTAAAGAAAGACAGTTTGACCGTCATAGAAAGGATGTTGGAGTTTCATCCACTGCTGAAGCTTTAATCACACGAACCCACAGCACCCAAACAGGGTAACCCCACGTCTGTGGGGTTACCCTGTTACCTTGGGTGCTGTGGGTTTGTGGGGGGTTGTAGAGAGGAGCTGCTGCTTCTTTTAAGGGAAGGGTTAGGTCGTGTGTCTTGCAGTTCCCTTGATTGGCGTACGGCCACCTCAAGGTATGTCCTAAACACGGATCGTACCATCATCGCACCTTTGATAAGTTGTTTTGTGTATTGTGAGGAAAACATAATTTTAGTGTATTTATGATGTACGGAAGACGCTGTCTGACTGGGCATGAATGCTGCATGCACGGGGTGCGCACACAAACTACACTTTGATTGTCTAATTTCTAAAATACTAACAATCAGGCTGAACGCAAGGAGCGCATGCTTATCATGTGATAGTGTGGTAGTTAGGGATGGGCAATATATAGGTGGGGTATCGGCTGATATTTGCATAATTTGAGTATCGGTCTGATATTAAAAAATCTACAGATATTCTTCCGATTGTTTTCAACAAATTGTTGACTTGTTCCTAATAGATTGGGAAGCTTATGTTTACAGTCATAGTCAGTAATTGACTGTTTCCAGGTAAATGTTATTTTTGATAGGGATATACGTTGTTCCTGATAGATTAGACCTGGCAATGGGAAGCTTATGGTTTACAGTTATGTCCAATAGTCAATAAAAGGTCTGAATCCTTACAGATGTATTTATATGAAAGTTTAAAAGTGATACTTGTTCCTAAGAGATACTTTGCTGTATGTTAAAAAGGTCAAGTACTGTGTGATTGTCCAGTAAAAGAAACGTTTTGACGTTTTACAGAAACTCAAAGGAAATCTAAACTTTGTGTAACTGTAGACACTTAAGCATGGGTATCGCCGAATATTGGCCACATCCGCAGAGGGAATATCGGTTATCGTGTTGGCCGGAAAAAAAAAAATAATTTTGTATAAATCTTCTCCCTACAACCTGTCGCTTACAGCATGCCCATAGAAAAAAAAATTTGCGTGGCTGATTTTAGGTCACCGAAATGTGTACGACTTGAATTTTTCCCTACTTGCGTGTTTCGTACAGATTTGCTTATTTTTCGGTCGCGGCCAGCCTTTAACTACCCGTAGGGGCAGTTATGACTAAGGTTTAAGGTTCAAACATGAAACGTTGCTGCAGTAACGACTATAAACTATTGACTATATGATCTGTATCACAAATGATCATAGTTATGATTGGTTAAAGCAGTGAGATACAGAACTGAGGGCAAGAATGGAAATCTGGATTAGTCTGGATCTGGATCAGCTGAAGGCCTCTTGTGTTGGACAAATTTTACTTTAACAATAGGGGTTATGAATCTTTTGACACACTAGGTGTATATTTGAATAAACCCCTTTTGGAATTTATACTATAATTTATACTAAACATTATTCATATTAATTATAAGAGTAACAGTTTTTTGTTGGGCCGGACAGAAAAGAAAAGGAGGGAAGAAGAGAGAGAGGGATATTAGAGAGGGGGGGGTAAAATCATAAAGGATAATAAAGCAACAAGTTGCTGGATGTTTATAATCACTAAGGTCAGGTTTGGATGTATAACAAATCTAGAAGGGGCGGGGCCTGTCCACACACACTCAAATGTTATAAACACACCTGTTGGCTCCAATAATGTTCACATACAAACAAGTTAACATGGACATAATACAGTAAACTTATGCATTCAGATTAACACCTGTAAAACATTTCATTCTGTCACACAAACTACAGTATTTTCCGGACTATAAGTCGCCCTTTTTTTCATAGTTTGGCAAGGGGTGCGACTTATACTCCGCAGCGACTTATATTAGAAATAAATTGAAATAAATCCATTGTTAACCCTCCTGTTATGTTCATTTGTGAGGAACAGAGATGATGTTCCTGGGTCAATTTGATGTATGAGGTATGTTAAGTGTTCAGAGTATGTTAAGGGACTCAGAGAATCAGCAAACTTTTTTTTTACAGTAAGATCTTGAAGGCTAACAACATATTATTCTATTGTCCAACGATTTCATAGATTCAGAAATGCAATAAAAATGACAACTGTTTCTACAAATACAGGATGAAAACAGAGTATTATGATGATGCTTCATGATAGGAATAAATAAATATGAGAAAGAATTACTGTGAAATTATGAGATAAACAGTCTGCTATGATTGTGTCATATGAGGTTGTGCAAGTTATTAGTTCTTGGTCTCAGATTTTGTCAAATAAATTTCCCGTCAAAATGCGACTTATAGTCCAGTGCGACTTATCTGTGTTTTTTTTTCTACTTTGTTACCCATTTTTGGGCTGGTGCGACTTATACTCCGTAGCAACTTATAGTCCGGAAAATACGGTATTTGTTCAGAGGTGAGATGGCACCTGTGCTCAAATAATTGTTTCTGAACTTCTGAGGTGGATAATAATAATAATAATAATAATAATAATCTCCTTTATTTTAGCTTTTCAGGTTTTTTCTGACCTTCCTTGAAATATGCAGTTGGAAACAGTTTTTATTCACCCGCATGTATACTCGGCGGTCTACAAAGAGCTGTGACGCTCAAACTCTCAGATTTCTGCCGCTTGTCTAAACCAGAAGATTGTTCCTCTGTTGCCTCCTTCCAGTTCTGTGGATTTCAGTAAAGCTGTAAATGAGATAGAGACCATCAGCTCACAGCGTGGGGCATTAGCCGCTAATCAGAATCCTGATCATGTTCATTACCTTCTGCTTTTAATTAAAAGGCCATTTTAAGGCCGACTGATAACCGGTTGACTGGATCGCTCAGGTTCCTCCTGGAGGTTTTCCTCCGAGGTTTTGCTTTGAAACGGCGTTTGGTTGCCTGTGAGGTCACAGATCCCTGTCAGCCTAAAACAGGATGTAGAAGCTGTTTGCATATCCCGCCAGTCATTTCCGATTCAAACCATCGTCCCCTGAAATCGATACGACATTTGTTTGTGGTCTGTGCGTTCGGAAAGTTTTACCGTAGAAGAGAAATATCTGGGTGGTGAGGAAGCAAAACACGGTCAGAGGCAGAGCGACTGCAGCCTGTCGGAGGATGTTTCACCTGCATGGCCTGCATGCAGATGTGGAGCGCTCTCCTCCATCCCACAGGTGCTTCAACAGCGCGAGCCCTCCTCCAGAGAAATAGCATCATATTCATCAAATGCCAGTCATAGTTATAATATAAAACGGTAAAATCTATCATGTCAAATTAGGATCAACTTAAAGTAAACAAAAAAGGAAATTGGGAGCAGCTAATATAAAAAATAAACTGTTTTTTAACTAAAAAACTACAAATTGTGAACATGCAATTTAAAATTGAAAATAAAAAAACATGTTTTTTTATTTAAAAGAAATATTACAAATTAAAAATGTAAACAATTAACATTCATACTTAAAAGAAATATATTCATAAGAAAATACAAAAAATTTAACTTGAACAAAAAGTAACAAATTCACGTTTAAAAAAGTAAACTTGAAAGAAATATTGAGAATTAAAAGAATTATCTGAAAATAAAAAAACATACATAGTATTTTAAACTTGAAGTATAACGTAATTGACAAAAATTGCTAATGTAAAAATATTTTTTAAACTTGAAATATTACTAAAAATAGTTAATTAACTATAGTAAATTAAAAAAAAAAATACATTTTACACATTTTACAAGAGATATATTAAAAATGGAAACCACATAAAAATGTCAAAACTATGTATATTTTAGAATTATAAAATATATTTAAAAAGAAATACATTATTTATTTTGGAAAACAATATTTAAAAATAGGAAACTCAAAATATTTGATTTATTGTTAAACGTATTGGACTTTATGATTATTTGATTCTTGTAAATAACTGATCTAGATCTAAATGTCAATTTTTTTTTATTGTGGGGGATTTTCGGGGTGGTGTTCTCATGGTGTGCTCATCTGATTGTTGGAGTCTGGTGTCATGCAGGACTCTGAACCCCTTCGTGAATCTTTGGGAAACTCTGCAGCTCACTTCTGCTTTATCAGTGAAGGAATCACTTCTCGCTGCTCAGACCTGCAGGGTTAAACGTCCAAGAAACCAACCGGAGGGGCGGGGTTTGCCATGGGGGATTTAAATGCAAATGTCCAGACCACCTCCAAGAGAACCGCTGCCATGACAACCCAATGTGCAAGAGCAGGGATGCGGAGAGAGGCAGCAGAATACGACCCGCCGTTTTTTCTCTACCTTATCTTCTTGGAAAAAAAAGAAAAATCACACAATAGAAACAAGCAGCCGTCTTATTGGTCTGCCGGTTCTGTGTGTGAACGTCAGAACGTCAGCACTCCATGACCAAACCATCAGTGATGGATGGCAGAAGCTTCATGACAAAATAACACAAAGCTATTTCATTTTTATTGAGCTGCTGTGATTGTTTGACTACATTTGCCTTAAATGTCCTCAGGAGTGAGTGATGGCGGCTTTTACCCAGAATGTCTGTTTCTGTGGGGGAAAACGTTTTGAAGCCAAGAAGCAGCACACATGAAGGTGAGAATGAGGCGGAGGGCCAGACAGGGAAAGCTGCGAGAGTCTGGCATCGGATCAGAGCGCACGAGACAAACCACACACTCATAAAAGGCCGGCTCGTGCGGAGCAGTAACTCTGCTGCCCCGGCAGGCTCATGAACGCTGCTTCATTTTTTTTTATTAACGATTCAGTTGAGTGGAGTCGAACATTAAACTTTTTATTCAGACTGATCTGATTTTGTGGTTTTAATGGTGATTTCAGAGCTGGCTCTCAGCCAGATGTTTCTACAATTCAGTGGTATTGTGCTTCTGTTAGGCTAATCTAATGCTAATCTGGTTTACCTTGACACTAATGTATGTTTGGCTTACTGTAAAGAGAAGTGGTCCGCGGTTGTCTGTATCCACAGATACTTCCCTGACTGGAATCGGTTAAGTACTTTAGACTTTGGGTTTGTTTGAAAAGAAAGTACAGATGAAACTATTCCCAATTTGTGAACTTTGCAAGCATATTTACAGAAAACTGGTTGGCAGGAATAGTAATATCAACAGCTGTATAAATCTTAAGCACTGGACCTTTAGCTTTATTTGAACCACTGTAACTCCTCAACTGTTTGACTTAATTCCCAGCAGCTTTGTGTTAATATCATAGACTGTATGTAGAGATGGATGGAGCTGGGTGTGCTGTCACCCACCTACCTCCGGCTCCAGCGAAATGAAGTGGATTCAGTGGCCATTAGGGCTGCACGATAGGAGAAAAACTCTCAATATGCGATATTAGTGATCAATATTGTGATGACGGTATAACTTGCAGTATATGAACAAATAGCAAAACAACCAAAAACATAATTCCCATTTCATTGCAACAGTTTAAAAATTACACTCCAAATGACCCTCATCTACATTGGAGACGAACGTCGAACATTAAAGAACTCCATCCGATTGGTCAACAATGTAAAGGTGTCCATCCGATTGGTCAACAATGTAAAGGTGTCCATGCAAATGGTCAACAACGTAAAGGTGTCCATCCGATTGGTCAACAATGTAAAGGTGTCCATCTGATTGGTCAACAACGTAAAGGTGTCCATCCGATTGGTCAACAATGTAAAGGTGTCCATCCGATTGGTCAACAACGTAAAGGTGTCCATCCGATTGGTCAACAATGTAAAGGTGTCCATCCGATTGGTCAACAATGTAAAGGTGTCCATCTGATTGGTCAAGAACGTAAAGAACTCCATCCGATTGGTCAACAACGTAAAGGTGTCCATCCGATTGGTCAACAATGTAAAGGCGTCCATCCGATTGGTCAACAATGTAAAGGCGTCCATCCGATTGGTCAACAATGTAAAGGCGTCCATCCGATTGGTCAACAATGTAAAGGTGTCCATCTGATTGGTCAAGAACGTAAAGAACTCCATCCGATTGGTCAACAACGTAAAGGTGTCCATCCGAATGGTCAACAACGTAAAGGTGTCCATCCAATTGGTCAACAACGTAAAGGTGTCCATCCGATTGGTCAACAACGTAAAGGTGTCCATCCGATTGGTCAACAATGTAAAGGTGTCCATCCGATTGGTGAACAACGTAAAGGTGTCCATCCAATTGATCAACAACGTAAAGGTGTCCATCGGATTGGTCAACAACGTAAAGGCGTCCATTCGATTGGTCAAATGCACAAATGGATTTATTTGATTCGTTAAATATGTCAAGCTGCTGTTTTAACACATTTAAGGTAACCATTTAATGCAACTTTTGCCGTCTTTTGCGATATGCGTACTGCACAGCGAAGCGCTAAATTTGCAATTTATTGTGCAGGCCTAGTCGCCATTTTTACATGATAGTGTCACTGCAATTTAGAGGCAATCAACAGTGATTGGTCCGAGTCGGTCTGAGTCAACGTTTCTAGGGCGACTGCTGAACCAATCATGAGTAAGCATGTTCAAAGTCCATACTAGTGCTGCACGATATGAGGAAAACTTGCGATTTTCGATATTGGTGCTCAATATTGCGATAACGATATAACTTGCGATACATGAACAAATAGCAAAACAACCAAAAACATCATTTTAACTTCACTGCAACAGTTTAATTTAAATACGAGGGTTAAAGGGGTCACTCTGTCCAGTTCCTTTTTACAGTCAATAGTATATGCAACACTTAACAGCAGTGAAGTATCGATGCAATCATTGTACTTGTTCTTTGCTAGGTTTTGCCAAATTTACATATTTTGTGTCTGTTGTGTCCGAATTCAACGAAATTACCCTAATTGCGTGATCCGTCCTGGAGTGAGGATAGTTCGAGTGTGTGTTGTTTGACTTTCACTGGAGACCGCACCACTGTCCAAGTGTTGATGTGTTTGTTTGCTGTTTACAGCAGCAATCAGTCGCAGCCTGGATTATCAGTCATCACCCATGATGGATGGTTTGCCTTATTTACTAAATATAACTTAGTAGAAATGTACAGGGAGTGCAGAATTATTAGGCAAATTGTATTTTTGATGATTAATTTTATTATTGAACAACAACCATGTTCTCAATGAATCCAAAAACTCATTAATATCAAAGCTGAATATTGTTGGAAGTAGTTTTTAGTTTGTTTTTAGTTTTAGCTATTTTAGCAGGATATCTGTGTGTGCAGGTGACTATTACTGTGCATAATTTTTAGGCAACTTAACAAAAAACAAATATATACCCATTTCAACGATTTATTTTCACCTGTGAAACCAATATAACATCTTAACATTCACAATAAAATATACATTTCTGACATTCAAACAAAACAAAAACAAATCAGTGACCAATATAGCCACCTTTCTTTGCAAGGACACTCCAAAGCCTGCCATCCATGGATCCTGTCAGTGTTTTGATCTGTTCACCATCAACATTGCGTGCAGCAGCAACCACAGCCTCCCAGACACTGTTCAGAGAGGTGTACTGGTTTCCCTCGTAAATCTCATATTTCATGATGGACCACAGGTTCTCTATGGGGCTCAGATCAGGTGAACAAGGAGGCCAAGTCATTAGTTTTTCTTCTTTTAGACCCTTTCTTGCCAGCCACGCTGTGGGGTACTTGGACACGTGTGATGGAGCATTGTCCTGCATGAAAATCATGTTTTTCTTGAAGGATGCAGACTTCTTCCTGTACCACTGCTTGAAGAAGGTGTCTTCCAGAAACTGGCAGTAGGACTGGGAGTTGAGCTTGACTCCATCCTCAACCTGAAAAGGTCCCACAAGCTCATCTTTGATGATACCAGCCCAAACCAGGACTCCACCTCCACCTTGCTGGTGTCTGAGTCGGACTGGAGCTCTCTGCCCTTTACCGATCCAGCCACGGGCCCATCCATCTGGCCCATCAAGACTCACTCCCATTTCATCAGTCTATAAAACCTTAGAAAAATCAGTCTTGAGATATTTCTTTGTCCTGACGTTTCAGCTTGTGTGTCTTGTTCAGTGGGGGTCATTTTTCAGCCTTTCTTACCTTGGCCATGTCTCTGAGTATTGCACACCTTGTGCTTTTGGGCACTCCAGTGATGTTGCAGCTCTGAAATATGGCAAAACTGGTGGCAAGTGGCATCTTGGGAGCTGTACGCTTGACTTTTCTCAGTTCATGGGCAGTTATTTTGCGCCTTGATTTTACCACACGCTTCTTGCGACCCTGTTCACTATTTTGAATGAAACGTTTGATTGTTGGATGATCACGCTTCAGAAGCTTGGCTATTTTAAGAGTGCTGCATCCCTCTGCAAGATATCTCACTATTTTTGACTTTTCCAAGCCTGTCAAGTCCTTCTTTTGACCCATTTTGCCAAAGGAAAGGAAGTTGCCTAATAATTATGCACACTTGATATAGGGTGCTGATGTCATTAAACCACACCCCTCCTCATTACTGAGATACACATCACCTAATATGCTTAATTTGTGGTAGGCTTTCGAGCCTATACAGCTTGGAGTTAGACAACATGCATGAAGAATTAAAGAATGATTAAAGCTGCATTTCTGTTTGAGAAAAAGTAAACTGCATCCACTGCAGTCTGGTATAAAGACTCTGAAAACCCCCCACAAAAACCAACCACTGAAGACATATGTAACGGTGACAGATAGTGACGCGAGGGCCGGAAGTGACGTCAGGTGACGTCCAAAGTGGAAGGAGACGGATGTTGAAAACAGAAAAGGGGAAAAGAAAAACAGAGAGAGAAACTTGTCGGATGGGCAGTCTCAGTTTTTACTTTTTGATGAAAATAACCTGGAGCAGGTCCGACCGTAATTTTGAAGCGGCAGTATCTTGTCCGTTAGGTGAGCAGTGCAGGAAGACAGCCAGCACGTAAGGAGGAGGTCCTCGGGCCGCAAGCATCGGGTTTTCGGAGGCGGGGCGCGGAGTCAGGGGAGAGGACCAGGTCCCGCAGAGCTTCAGTATTGCTGAACAGTATCTGGTAGAATATTTCCCTGCCATACGGCTAGCATCCTAGTGATTCACTCTGGTAATTCACCAGCTGTACACCTTTCTACTGGTCTGGAGAGAAGGTTCTGTTTTTATTGTTGTTGTTTTGTTTTTTTGAAGCTGAGAATTCAGTTCAAGCCGGGAAAACAGCTGAGGTTCAGGGGGCTGGCACCACTGTTTTTGCAGACTAGCAACCTAGTCTGATTTCCCCCGCAGAAAAGAACCATCCGGAGCTAACTATTACAACCGTTTAACTGACTGTTTACGCCGTTCTGGCATTTCGAGCCCAGTCTGGAAGAAAACTGTTATCAACGTCTGGAGTTAGTTGATCAGAGGGAAGCCAAGGGTCCTACTGTTTTCATTTGTTTTTCAGTTATTCATTTCTATCTGGTCATTTTTTTATTTTCCATTTTATATCGGATTTATTCATTTATTTTTTTGTGCGGTTTATCGACTCAAGTTTTGTTTCTTGTTATCGGACTGTCAAATAATCTAAAGTGGAGAGTAATATTTCTTTTGATACTGTAGATGGGCAACACAAACTAATCCTTTTTTTTTTTTTCAAATAAATATTTGCTGTTTTGAGTTTGCAAATGACAGAGGTCTAGGTTTTACTTTTAGAAGATTGTTCTGGGTTAGGGGCACTCCCTCACTCTGGCTGGGTGTTGTACAGGCTGGATCTGTGCAAGTGAGCTTCCAGGGCATTGCAGAACGGCGCTTCAGCTGACTGTCAGGGATCAATTTCTGAAGCCTGTCTGACTACACCCATTCACCACCACCACGTCTTAAGGCCCGTACACACCGGGACGAATTTCGCGCGCGATGTTCGCCAATGTTTAACGCCTCCTGACTAAACAAAGGGCACCAATGTGAGTGTGCACACCGACGCAAAAAAAAGCATCAAAGCGTCACTTTTTAAAAAAACGCCTCGGGTTCGTTTTTTTGGTTTGACGCGCTGCGTCAAAAACTATACAACCAATGAGAATGGCGCTTTTGCACACGTGTCTGGAGCTTCTGAAGTTACAGTAAAACACAACTTGGGGGCGCTCAAACACAAAACTGTCTTTCTGAGCACACATACCAGCAAAGAAGATACACGCCAAGTAGCATCTACACTGCCGCAAAGAAATAATGACGGACATTCTAAAATATCCCCGAAAACGCTCATGATACATTTTCAGCTCTTGTACCAGTCGATAAAACTCACCATGTTCTTCTCTTCTCGTAACTATGGGATGTACCCAAAATCTGCGTCCTTTCCGGCGTCTTTCATCATTCAACAGAACAATAATTTCTTCATCATTGGAACTGGAGCTGGAGCTACTGGTGCTTGAAATATTCATGTTTTCTTTGTTTGATTCTGACAAGCGCGTAAATACTGGCTCTCTTCTTCTGAGTGAAAAGCGACCACCTTGTGTATAGCGCCATCTAATGTCAGGGAATAAAATTGCATGTTGGCTCGGCTCATCGTCAGCGAAAATCGCCTGGGTGTGAACACAAAAGACGTGGCGAAAAACGCTGGCGAATAACGGCTGGCGAAAATTCGTCCCGGTGTGTACGGGCCTTTAGAGTTAGGCCAGGGTGACAGACCACACGCCTTCCAAACGAAGGCACAGGAGTTAAAGGGACTGGCAAAGACCTGCGATACTGTTAGTCGACCACAGCAAGCTTAACATTTGTACCCTTATTAGTTAGGATTACAATCCTTTACACATACTTAAGAATTTCACTAAGTGAAAACCAACAGCCTTGTGGCTGCTGTGCCACCCTCTTGTCAATACTTGGTTTATCACATTTGAATATTTTCTGGGAAAGTCACATTTTGAAGCATGATTTTGACCTTTAGACTAACTTTATTGTAGACATTAACGTACAATTTCTTGCTTAAAAAACATTAAAGCCCTGATGGGTCTCCTTTTGAGGGCTCAGTCATCCTGTAGCGTTACTTTTAAACCAGAAAGGCCTCGACTGACTTAAAGGGAAATAAGATAAATCTGCACTTTAAACATTTAGATGATAATGAGGTTGAAAATCAACCACCGAAAACAATTTAAATGTCGGCTGCGTCTTAATCGAAGTGATAAATTAACCCTGGTGTGTTATTAGTCAAAGGGAGTCCTGGTTGTACTGAGCAAAAAATAAATAAACAAGAGGAAACGCAGTGTGCTTTTAACCATCAGTTATAGAATCGGAGGCTGAAGAATCCATATTCATGAGGACGGCGTGATGCTAACGTGCACACTCAGAAAAACAACATGTAAATAATATAGACTGTGCTGTACGCACCACTGAGCAGGAGTTTAGACGTATGGAAATGGTGTTGAGTTGCTCCCCTGCACCATTCGCCTCCATGTGGAAGTCTATAATTGCGCTCAGTGAAGCATGTGATGGATACAGGTGTTTCCATCACTGCAGGACAGCAGGAATGCAGCCCCCTCCCCGGCTCTGGCATGAGCCCAATACCTGCAGGCGAACAGCAGGACCCGAATTATTTCTCCCTTTTTTTATTAAAGGCGCACCTGAAGAATAGGTGAGTCGGAGAAATTTGAAAAGCGCCGAAAAACCACCTTTTTTTTTTTTTTGCTCGATCTGTCAGAAAGTCGCTCTGGCAGAACCTCAAACTCAATAGATTTCAGTCAGTTCCGTCTGAGTGGGCCTGGCAGGGTGCTGGAGTGGAACAACGTTTCCTGACTTCCCTCCAAGCACCTCTGGAGGCAGATTTACCACCCGCAGTCCTCTGGGGGCTTCCCAGACAGCTGCCGAGCGAGAACCAGGACGTTTACCGGGCGGTCACTGAACCTCTTCTCCACAAGCAGATCTGCCCTGAAGGCTGCAGGAGTCGAGTAGGAACCTCTGAGAAAAAAGGCTGTTTTTTTTTTTTTTTTTTAATGAAAGTCGACCTTCCAGTGAGCAGAAACGGAGCTCAAATGTTATCATGAGTCTCCTCCTGATTAAAGTTTAACCCACTTATCAGAGTTTCTGCTTCTACATCGCGTGGTTTCAGATGATAACCAATAGCAGCGGCCTTTGAGCTGCTGTGAAGATCTGCAGAGACGCTGCTCGTTTGATCTTATCTTTAGAAGTCAATATTTAGCTAAAGAAAAAGAACTTTAAGTTTGTTTTTGGGGACTTTTTTTAAGATAAGGTTTTTTTTGTCTGCACAGAAGTAGAGCTTTTTTTTTTTTTTTTTTTTTAAAGCTGCAATGCTTTTGCCCGCCTGGATATCTTAGGCTACGTTCACACCGCAGGCTGAAACGACCCAATTCCGATTTTTTTTTGCCCCTATGCGGCCTGTATCCGATCTTTTCATGACAGTCTGAACAACACAGATCCGATCTTTTCAAATGCGACCCAGGCCACTTGGGTATGTGGTCCTGAATCCGATACGTATCCGATCTTTTCAAATGCGACCGGCGTCTGAACGGCCAGGCCACATGTATCCGACCCGTACGTCATCGATACGCTACAAACGTCATAATTCTGCGTTGAGGTAGGCGGGAACGAGAACATAAACATCAACCATGGCAATTGCTATTTTGAAATAATTAATTTTCTGTTTGTGGATAAAAAAAACACAGAGCTCATCTGGACTCCTGAAGTAAATGTTATTTTGAAAATGTCTTTTTTGGGACGTCCTGTTGAAGTAATATCTCTAAGAAAACTTAGTTTAGTATTTACAATTAATTGTGCATAAGTGTGACAAACATGCAAACAAAAAAGAGACCAAGGCGGAGACATTTTTTAAAATCACTGTAGCAAATCTGTGATGAAAAAAATGTAGATTCAAGTGGAAAACAAATAATACTTTAAAAGTTTTCCCAAATCAAATTCCATTTTTAATCTTTTACTTTTTTACTGTAAAAATGTTTTAAGATTGAAAAAATGTTTCTGGTTACATTGAATGGGAAAAAAAGGAAATGTTAAAATAGACAAAAGTAAAAAAAGATGTAAGCAATTGGTCTTTTGAAAAAATAGGACTGTACATCACATTGAAAGGAAAAAGTGAGTTTATTCACACTCTGAAGAAAATAATTATGCTACTTTATTTGTACCTAAAATTGTGATAAAATATAATTTCTCTGGAGTTTTACACAAAAAAAAAAAGTTAAAATTCTCTAAACTTTTGAAAAATATGTTGTAATAATGGAACCATTTGAATGAAAAATAAGTACAAAAAAAAGTTAACTTTTTTTTTTTTTTTTACTATTTTGTACAATTTTGACATTAAATTCTCATGTTTATAACATTTACAAAGAAAATAATTATGCTACTTTATTTGTACCTAAAACTGTAATAAAATATAATTTCTTTAGAGTTTTGTGAATGAAAAAAATGTTAAAATTTTCTAACATTTTGAAAAATATGTTGTAAAAATGTATCCATTTGAATGAAAAAATCAGTAAAAATGTAAAAAAAAATATATTATCTTAACTATTTTGTGGAATTTTTACATTAAATTCTTCTTTTTTGTGAAATTTGAGGGAAAAGTGGGTCATTTCATGTTTTTTCCATTAACCAAAAATGTTGATTATTTGTCATTAGGCTGGCAGAAGAAATCGCAAATTTATCGTATCCCAATATCCAGCTGTGTAATACGAATATGGCAAAAGTCTGCGAAAATTGCAATAAACGGTGACCTTAAATGTGCTAAAGCAACCTTATGGCAGCTTGAAGTATTTAGCGAACCAAATAAATCCCTTTATATCTTTGACCAATCGGATGGAGCCCTTTTATGTTGATGACTGCCTCCTTTGTAGATGAGGGTCATTTGGAATATGAATAATTTCAGTTTTATTGACTCTGAACTGATGCGGTGAAGTTAAAATGATGTTTTGGGTTGTTTTCCTATTTGTTCATGTATCGCAAGTTATATCGTCATCCCAATATTGATGACAAATATCACAAATTGCGAGTTTTCCTCATTTCGTGCAGCTCTAGTTGTAATATTGTTTGAGGGGGATTTGTTGTTGAAAATGTGTTCTGGCTCTTGGCGCTCACTCCTCTCCCTCCGCTGACGGAGAGGCCGCCGCCTCCTCTGCTTCCTCTCTGAGCCAGAGTTTACAAATTCTCTCTGATTTACAAGGTCATAAAACTCTCCCCTTCCCCCTCCCGCTTCAGTCATCCTCGCCAGCTCCAGCAGGAGTTTTATAACTCCCTCGGCAGGAGCTCCTGTACCAGGCCGCCGCCGCCGCCATCGATCTGCTTCGTCTTTGTTCTAGCGCGAGCGCTCCGCAGAACGAGCTGCGAGCCTTCTAAGAATCCCAGGAAATCCGAGCCGGGATGCTGCTCCCCTGCGCTCCGGTTTCCGGGTTTTCCTCTGCAAACACAGACGTCTTTGTTTCCGTGGGCGAATCCAGCAGCCGTGCTCTTCAAAAGCATCTGGCAGCGGAGCGTGAAGCTCTGCGCGGCCCCGAAGGGTCGCAGCCGTCCCCTCTGTGTTCCCATTTCACAGAAAATACACACTCAGTGACTTCCTGTAGATTTCCCCTCCCCACAGCCAAGGCATGTTTAAATCTAATTACCACTGAATGTCTCCATCAATGTTTAGCAGCAGGCACAGAAAAGGAGCCACTGCTGCTCCTCAGACGTCCGCAGACAAATGACTGAACTATTTGGATTTGAAACATGCTTAAATCCTTCCGTCAGAGGGAAACGTTGGTTGGGTTTGGATTCTCTTTCTGCCGAAAAAGGCGTCATTTATTCATCTGAACAAAATCCTGTCAAAGGGATCGGAGTTTAACGGTCATGAAAGATTCAGGAAAGGAGACGAACTGACAGAAGGAGGAGTGAAAACTGGGTGATGCAATTTATGAAAGAACGAGAAGCAGCAGAATGTTCTGCTGAAGCAGGAAGTGAGACCAAAAAAAAAGTAAAAATAAATAAATAGAAGGCCGAGAGCAGATGCTGAACCACACAGGCAGAACATGAAGAAACGACGCTTGAATAATAAAGAAGGAAAACAGGAAACACAGAAGTCTAAATACAAATGTTGACATTTGCAAATGTGCATCCATGCCCGACACTTTAAAAACCAGTAACCTTTCATTTTTACACCAAACCAGATTTTCTTTTATTCATAAAACGTTCTTAAAATCTGCATGTCTACAATTATGTTGCTAATTTAGCTTCTTTGTTGCTACTTTAAAAAAAAAAAACACTTTTTGTCTTTTTATTAGGATTCTCCTGTTGTTTTCTAGGACATAGTTTCTGCAGAGCGGCAGGAGTTCAGTAGAAATTTGCCTCCGAGTTGTGGGGGGGGGACCTCGGTGTAGAGCAATCCCGCCCCCTTTTCCCTTCCCCGTTGCTGAGAGTTCAGAGCAGATTAAAGCGTAGTTTCTACGTCACAAGTACAGCATTTTTTTTCTTCTGATTCACAACGTTTTTAGATTTTTAAGCTTCATTTTTTATAAATATCGTCAGAAAAATCCTACCAGAACCCTCCTCTCTACTATTTGAAGAAGCTGCTTGGTATAAAGGAGTTCGTCAACTTCTTCTCGATTCTGATCGTCGTCAACAAAATGAGTAAACACACAGTGACGTTGGTTAGCTCTTCAATGGCGGCGTTCGGGTTTGCGTTCCAGGTGTCACATGACGTGCTGTTACCGGGTCGTGAGAAGAAAGTCGCACCATTTAAAGACAAAAGGGTGCAGGTAAAGCTTAAAAAATAAATAAATAAATACGATTCACGGGAGAGTGATGAGTCAAACAGACTTCAAGGTGAAAAAAAAGTCTTTTAGGTCTTTTGGGTTTTAGGAAGAGAAAACGATGCAAAAGCTTTCACTACAATGATCAAGTTAAAAGGTGCCTCTCTTCAGTTGGAAGGCGTTTGTTTCTAGAAGCAAGCACGTGCTCAGGGAGGCACGCACAATCACACCTTGGTTCTCCTGAATGATAAGATTTACAGCGTCTAATCAGAGCATCACTAAACACACACACACACACCCCCACCCCCACGGCGCTGCTTTAGTTACAGCTGCCTGGATGGAGGCATCTGATAGCCAGGCCTCCAGGGACGCAGTCGAGCGGCTACCTGAAACTCAAGCCCCAAAAGCTGAAACCCTGAAGCTGAGAGTCGCTGAAAGCAGTTCTGAGAGTCCAGCTAAACTCCCCCCAAACTGTTCGTGTCTCACAAGGCTGCAGGTTCTGCTTGTTTTTTTTTTTTTTTCTTTTTCTTTTCTGTCAGGAGAAAAGCATCTGTGATCTGGATTTTTGGTCTTTTTCTGAGCTCACTTGAAATCGATCCGAACCGACAAAAACCAGGAGTTTCAGCTTCATAGACCCAAACGATGATTTCAGGAAGGAGTTTACCGGTTTTCTCTGAACGCGCTTTCAGCTTATGGACTGATGCTGCCCGATGCGAGCTCCTGCACTCACAGTTGGAAGAGGCTTGGTGGGAAATGTCCCAGCAGTCCAGGCTTTTTCTTTCACAGACGGCTCTATTCCAATAGATCAGGGGGGTCCAATTCCAGGCCTCTAGGTCCGGTGTCCTCTATGTTTTCCAATCAACCTGCCGTTAAGGCTCCTTATTGGCTAAACACACCTGATCCAGGTAATCGACAGCAGATGAGAGAGGGTTTCTGGAAAACCAGCAGGTTGCCGCCTCTTGAGGCCTGGATTTGGACCCCCCTGCAATAGATGAAAGACTTTGTGTCATCGAATTCCAGCCGGGAGAAAACCTCAAACAGTCATTCCTCCTCTATGTTCAATTTTCAGAACATTGGGATTTCAAATGTCACTACCTAATCCTAGTCCCTGATTGGTCAAAGCTCCTCCTGGTTTAACTGTGAGCGTCAGCAGCAGTTTTAGGCACGGGCGGCTGTCCCGGGGCGCCAATTCAAAGGGGGGCACAAAACCGTGACATTCTACAACCTACTTTTTAATAAAGGTACTAAAAGATTCTGTTTTTTTGTTGTTATTAATTTTGGGGGAAAATAGCCACACACAAAAAAAAGAATCTGCTTGAAGAGAAAGGAAAAAAAAAATTCAAATTTTTTTAGTTTTAATTGGATATTTGTTGCCATGACAACAAGAGGCTTGAAATAGCTTTTTGGTCACAAAAATTCCAAAGAAAAGAAATTAAAAAAAAAAAAAAAAAGGCTGCCTGTCGCTTGAAAGCACTAGAAGTGACCAGAATGAGATGTTTGTTTTTGTTAAAAGCTGTTCAGTGCAGAATTATGGAAATATCTCTAAAGCTTAAGAACCTAATAAAAAAAAATAAAATAAAAAATAAAAAACTAAGCAAAGTAAAATGCAAAAGACGTGCAAGAAAATTCCGGGCCTGAATGTCGGCGTTGTAAGAAAACCAGGACAGACTAAATCTTCCAGATTAAATAAACAAATGTATTCCCTACTGTCCTTCATAAAAAAAAAAAACTCCAAGTAATCACTTTTGATAATTAAATAAGATTTCCTGTTGTCTGCACACTGTTGCTGGAGCTAAATGTCACATAAGGGTTTTAAATTCTTAAAGGAATCCGCCGTCTAAAGTAAAGAAAACCTGTTGGTGTTTAGTTCAGAAGATATACTGTAGATTATCGTATGTTTCACTAAGTCTAATAGCAATTCTTTGACACATTTCTGTTTTTCTCTGAGCTCCTTGTTTGTCAAAGATCATAGAAACACAAAGGCTGCAGCTTTGATGTCTGAACCTCAGAGGATCAGGTGGAGCTCAGGAACTGCCTTTGATGCTCCCATTTCATTTTTATTTATTTCTTTTTTTTTTAGCTCCGCCCACCTTTTTGTGACTTTTATTGTGAAAATCTAAAGGGCGTTTCCCCTCTGCTTGTTCCAGGACAAAAAGAAGTACCTGGACATCATCCACAGCTACATGGAGGTTCACGGCACCGTGCACGGCACCAGCAACGTGCACCTGCCCGGCTACGTGAAGAACCACGGCATCCTGAGCGGCCGGGACCTGCAGTTCCTGCTGCGGGAAACCAAGGTGAACCTGCAGGGAAACGAAGCCCGTTTTCTGCCGGACGTTCATGCCTGAAGGTGGACGGACGGGAAAAGAGATCACACAGAACCGGAACTTCTGAGTCCACATCAACAAAGAGATGCGACCGCATTGTTTCGCAATTCCAGATGTGATCCTCATAAAGCAGCCCACACCAGATTTAGTTTCTGTTCAGGCTTTTTCTTCCTCCTCTTTGATGACTCCGTCGTTTGAAACCAGATCCTCTCCAGGAGCAGGTTCTGGAGCTGGTTCTATGCTATTTTTAAGCACTTTTGGATCATGGAGCACGAATGACGTGGAGGGGTGTGGCCACCCAAGCCTTTTTTTTTCCAG
This sequence comes from Oryzias curvinotus, assembly GCA_023969325.1. Taxonomy (NCBI): domain Eukaryota; kingdom Metazoa; phylum Chordata; class Actinopteri; order Beloniformes; family Adrianichthyidae; genus Oryzias; species Oryzias curvinotus. Next base: position 5,439,760 of record CM043707.1, on the reverse strand, counting down.
AGTTCGTTCGACACCCTCCTGCAAAAAACAGAACGCCGCCGCGGGGAATTGGCCTCTCGAGGTTCAACAACCAGACGCAAAAAACTGGTGTCTGACACAGTTTCCTTAAATAAAGCGAGGCGGGGGATCGAGGCGGGCGCTCGTCCTCGCTCTGACAGGGGTGTCACATCCAATTCTTTAAAGGAAAAAGTCCCACGTTTGGTCCAACAAGCGAGTAAAAAAAATAAAAGTCCAAATCTCCTTAAACATTGATCTAAAAGTCAAAGTTTCCAACATTTATCGGTAACGACAAAAACCGGTTTTATGTCTAATATGAATGATTGGTTTGTAAATCTCAATTTTCACTGCGTCCTGGGAACATGCATGGATCAGCAGACTCCGCCCCTAAACCACACCCACCAGCAACCTGTCAGAGTATCTGAGGCGTGAATGGATGTTGGAGGCAGGAAAATGAACCAACAGAGAATTCTAAAGGAAATGTAGCTTCATGATCGCCTGAAAAATAAATGAAGACTTGCGGTAGTTGTCTGGGGTTTGAACCCCTAACCAAACGCATGACGGTGGAGCGTTTGATCCGCTGAGCTACTCATTGTTTGGCCTCGACGCTCAGGAAAGAGAAGTGAGCATGAACTAAAGCTGCAGCAGCTGAACCAACCACACTTCCTGACAAAACCAGCAAACAGGAAGTGACATAACTATGAACGTGCTGCACCTTAGCGAGGCACAGGATGGACCTGTGTGGTGCTTTAAATAGTGCAGTGGGAGTGACGGGTTCAATTCCCGTACTCGTTAACAGTCTCTATAAAAGCTGACTCTGCATGGACCTCCTCCATGGACCAGAACCGCCCTGCTCTGATGCAGATAGAGTAGTGTGGTGGCAGTGTCTCTGGGCTTCCAGTGAGAAGGTGCTGGTTCAATTCCCAGTTAGGACAAGGGTCCTTAGGAAGTAGATGTCTGTGTCTTCAAAACCTGATTGTTGATTTTTGAAACATGTGGAGCATGTTCAGCTCAAAGGAACAAAGCAACAAAATTCTGATGTAGACAGGTTAGCACAGTGGCAGTGTCTCTGTCCTTGAAGCAGGAGAGCAGGTTCAAGTCCCGCTAGTTGCACCACAATGCTTGTGGTGAAGAAGGGTCAGGGATGCTGGGTAAAGGGGGTGGCTTCATCTTTAGTCTGATTGACCCTGAGGGGGGGCGATAAAGGAGATCAATGGCTTGCCGTGCTATAAGACAGATGATGAAGGTAGAGACTAGAGACACGCTAACAAGTAGAAGAGGACATGGTACCTAGAAGACTAGACTGACACTGAGGCTAAACCAACTAGACTGTGTACTAATTTATCTTGTTTTTTGGGGGGGTAGATCAGACACTACTATGCATGCTACAAAAGTACAAGTATTTATGGTACTATACCTTCATAAATCTTTTAACTCTAAGAAGCCTCTAGAAAGGTTTATGGGAGGATGAAGGTTTATGTTTAAATAGTTAAATAAAAGTTTTACTTACCTAGGGAACTCCGACAACACTGTCAGATCACCGTTGTTGTCCCTCCCTGAATATTCTGCACTGTCCCTCCCTCAACTCTGCCCCCTCCCTGCATCCAGGTGTTGCTACCTGTACTGCGTCTCAGGTGCTCAGACCCTGCACACATCCAAGCTACATTCTGATTCTATCTAAATGCACGTCTTCTTCATCGTCGTCGTCGTGGGATCCTCTTCTCCTGATCCTCCTTCCTCGGGGTGGGGGGGGGCAAACATGAAGCCCCATTTCCTGGCGTCCTGACTCCTCCTAGCCGCAGCTTGAATTGTGAGGTGAATGAACACCTCGATGTCCCTGACTGGGACTTGAACCTGCGCTCTCCCGCTTTAAGGACAGAGACACTCCCACTGTGCTAACCTGTCTACATCAGAACTGCGGTTCTTTGTTCCTTTGAGCAGAAGACGGTCCAAGAGCGGCAAAAACCCACAACAAAAAGCAGACACGGGGATTTGAACCAGCGTTCTCTGCTTTGGAGAGCTAAATCACTTCCATCGCACTATTCTGTACATCAGTCAGCCCTGCGTCGATCACCATTTTTCCTCCATCTGTGGTTTTCTGGCATTTGAACCAGCACCTTCTTGCAGTAATGGCACTAAGGCGTCTCCATAGCAGCAGCTCTGGTTCCTTTCATCTCCATCAGTGGAACCTTGAAGCTGAAGTTTGATTGACAGGTGACCTTCACACCCGTGATGACCTCACATCACCAGTTGCTGCTTTTTTTTTTTTTTTTTTTTCTTTTTTTCCTTCCCTTAAAAGAGCGTCGGTTCAAATCCTGAAAGTGGATCAAAGGTGGATGGAGGCTTTGGTGAAGCGTCCTGCCCAGGACGAGAACCTGGTCTCATCGATCACGTTAGCGCTGCTCTTCTGAGTCCTTCAGCCTCCTCACCCTCCTCCCTCCCTCCCTCCCTCACTATAAATAGCAGCCCCTCAGCTGGAGAACACACAAACACCCGCACACACACACACACACACACACACACACACACACAGAGGAAGGAAAGGGGCTCTGCTGCCACCTGCTGGTAGACTCTTCCCACTGCAGTTCATGATTAGTCATGTGAGACGCTGAAACACTGCATTGTTTAGAGAAGACGGGGTGTATTTGTACACACACACACACACACACACACAGTGTGGTCATTGTATGTTTGTGCGGCTGCAAAGATTTGTCCTGCTTCATAGAAACGTTGGGGTCGGCTGGAGATGACTGAATCATTTTCTCCTGACGACAAGAACAAAAGTTGTATTTTGACGGAAAATAAGTCGGAGATGTTTGTTCCATTTTCTGAGCTTTGCTAACGTCAACAAGATCGGGCTAAGCTCAGACTTTAGCATCCAACAGTTATTTTATTTTGAAATTAACCTGATCATTTCCTCATTTATTTCCAGTTTTTTAATGACTGAATCTCACGTTTCTGTTTATTTATCCATTCTTCAGGTCCTTCGACAAAATACAACAAATGATAGAAATTCTAAGCCGTTCTGGTTACATCGACTATGAAACTCTGTCGGAAACGGCGTTTAAAGTGACTCCGCCCCCTTTACTTTGACATTAGTAGATAGTGGTTTTAATCATGACGATGCTGTTTTTAGCCCAAACCGCAATCGTGTTTTCTTCAGAGCAGCAGCAGTTCATTAGAGTTGTAGGTGGGACTGTTGGCGCCCAGCAAGCCCGCCCCCCTTTCCTATCATCCATCTATTAACAGGCACTCCCGCTAGCTTACAGCGCCTCATAACCCCAGGCTAACATTAGGCTAACTAGCATAATATTGAAGCTATCCAGCCAGATACCAGCTTCGTCACCTAAACTGCGAGGAAGACCGCTGTGCTCTTCATCATGACTCAGCAGAATTGGCAGAATTTGATGTTTCTGCAGCTCACCTTTACATCACTTTAGTTTTTTAGCTTTAAGTTTTTTTTGTAAAGAGCCTTAACTTAGGAAGATGTTTTCTGTCTTTCTCTGCAGTTGTTTGTGGGCCTGTCCTTCCCTTACGAAGGCCCCGCCCCCTTGGAGGCCATCGCCAACGGCTGCGCCTTCCTCAACCCCAAATTCAACCCTCCGAAGAGCAGCAAGAACACGGACTTCTTCAAAGGCAAACCCACGCTGAGAGAGCTGACCTCGCAGCACCCGTACGCCGAGGTCTACATCGGCCAGCCGCACGTCTGGACGGTGGACATCGACAACCCCGCCGAGGTGGAGCGGGCCCTGCGCTCCATCTTGAGCCAGAAGGTGAGCAGGAGGAGGAGCTTCCTGCAGAGCCGCAGGCGTTCTCCACCACTAAACGCTCTTTCCCGGCAGATTGAGCCCTACCTGCCGTACGAGTTCACCTGTGAGGGGATGCTGCAGAGGGTCAACGCCTTCATCGAGAAGCAGGTACTGACGCAGACGCTCACATTTTGGCGGGTTTGTCTTTTAACCTGCGGCTCGGAAAGGCGGGTACAAGCGACCGCTGCTAATGACAAGTCCATGTAAACGCCAGTTCAAAGCTCTGGCATTCACGCATGTTTAAGTACGTCACAAAAACGCAAACTCAGTTCAACCCAGTTGAACTTTGACCTATGAGGGACTCTGATATGGCAGCGACGGATGGGTAGCGTCCTTCTTAAGACACGGAAGTGCCAACCATTTGAAAATGGATCACGAAGGAGAAATGGATCATTTCCGGCCGGAATTCTCTGGTTTATCGGAACAGAGGTTGTTGAGCGCGCGTCACGTGCTCGGTGTGACCGCAGCACCACAGCCACAGGAGAAAACCGACTTTGACGGCGGCTCTGTGTTGCAGGACTTCTGTCACGGTCAGGTGATGTGGCCGCCCCTCAGCGCCCTCCAGGTGAAGCTGGCGGAGCCGGGTCAGTCGTGTAAGCAGGTGTGTCAGGAGCAGCAGCTCATCTGCGAGCCGTCCTTCTTCCAGCACCTGAACAAGGACAAGGACCTGGACAGGTGAGGCGCACTCCCGCCGCTCCCACGGGGGCCACGGCGGAGCGCTCTGACGCCTTTGTGTCCCCCCCGCCAGGTGGGGCGTGTCCTGTCAGACGGTGGAGTCCAGCGCCGACACGGTGGTCCCCGCCTACAGCGACGCCCGCAAGCACTGCGTCCTGCAGTCGGACCTGCTGCTGTTCAGCTGCGCCGGCGCCCACCAGAGCCTGCGCCGCGTCTGCCCCTGCCGCGACTACATGAAGGGCCAGGTGGCGCTCTGCAAGGACTGCCTATAGCAGCGAGGAGCGGAGGGGGGGCGGAGCTCCCGGTATTTATTCCGTCTGGAGAGGCTCTCCTGCAGCTGCACCTCCGTCACCAGCAGGGGGGGTCCAGGAGGCCTCGAGAAATTACTTGAATGGACATTAAAAAAAAATAAAAAGAAAAAAAAGGGGGGGGGGGTTGAGCGGGGAAGTGATTGACTTTAACGCCCCCCCCCCCCCCCAAACTCTTCTATTCTGGAACTCTTAGGTAGGTCTGCACTGGACTCACCCCCCCCTCAAACACAGACACACTGTAATCATCAAACATATCTGTTCTGTCATTCTTTTTTTTTTTTCTTTTGCTTGGGGGGGCGACCAAGACGTTCGTCCTTAAGTTGAAGAGAAAGAGAAAAAATAATCAGCTGTAAATCTTTTTTTCCTGTGATGAAAAATGCGACGTTTTTCCATGAAGGAATTGTTCGGAAAACAAAACAAAAAAAAAAAAAAAAGAAGTTCATGGAAAAATGCACTAATATATTTTCAGGAGTTTGTTCATATGGGTTCTTTTTCTTTTGTATTTATTTTATATAAAGATCTTTATCGCTGTGTTTTTTTTTTTTTTGCTGAGAATCTGTTTATTTATAGGGAGGGGGTGTCTTTTTTGTTGTTTTTTTTTTTTGGGGGGGGGGGGGTGGTTTTATTTATGGAAGATAATTTAAGATGAGAGAGTCCTCGTTTGCACCTGCAGGTCGTGCCTTTTTCTTTGCTTTTCTTTCACAGTCGGCCTAAAAACAGCAGAGTAATCAGATTACTGCAGCGCACCCCCCCCCACACACACACTCACACATTACAGCTGAAGCCTTATTTGCTTTGGTTTTTTTCCGTGGAAGGCTGTACAGAAACAAGCGTCAACGTCCCGCCGCCTCGGCGCCGAATGTCTACTGTAAGACGCAGAAGATGTTTGTCTTTTGTAGAAACCCCCCCCCCCCCTTTTTTTTTTTTTCCTTAGCAGGCACAAGGTCCCCGCGTTCGATTCCCGACCCGCCGGGGAGAGAATCCCTCTGTTTGGGAATGGGCAGCATAGCGGGGGGGGGGTTGTAAGAGGGACACGACTTTATTTTTGAATAAATCCTTTTTCTGTGACGGACGGCTCGGCTGGTGGTTCCTTCAGCATCACGGCAACACAAACCATTCGCAGATAAATGGACAATTTTACAGCAACGCAACACAAATGATGAATGTTTTGAACCATTAAAGTTCAGTTTCTGCCTCAAAGATTTAAGGAAACAAAGCAGCTTCAATGAGACCAGATTAACTAGAAACTAACAGCTAGTTTGTTACAACTAGAGGAATCTGATCCATCAAATACTTGCTAAACTTGTTTCTCATCAGCAGGGGGCGCTGTGCTTCAACACATTTGTCCTAACAAGTGTGTGGGGAATCATTTCCACTAATAATTCAAACGTCCTTTGATAATTTAACTACAGTTACCACAATAAAAGCATGAAAATAATTTAAAAAAACGAAGATAAATGGATGTAAAAACTGATTTATTTGGCATTTCTGCCTGTTTTCATTAAGGTTTTTAGAAAACCAATTTAAAAAAAATGTAAATAACATTAGACTTGATTTTATGACACAAAGTTAAACCCCCCCCCAGGTTTAAACTTTCTGCCCCTCAGAGATCTCTCCAGGCCTGAACTTCACGTCAGCATCATTTATTCACCAGACTTCAAGAAAATTACAAGTTGGCAGTGTTTAGCATTTTACTTTGAAAGGATTTCCTGTTTCATTGTGTTTATGAGTCCGAGGATCAGCAGTTCTGTGAATAAAAAAAAAAATTAAAAAAAAAAAGACGCCATTCATAGTAACTACCAAATCAGAATCCCTGATTGATCAAAGCTCCATCTATGTCTGATCTTTAAAGATTTTATTTGCAAATTATGGTGGAAAACAAGTGTTTGGTCACCTACAAACATGTAAGATTTCTGTCTCTCACAGTCCTGGAACTTCTTCTGTTAGAGGATCCTGTGTCCTCATTACCTGTATTAATAGCCCCTGTTTGATCTGGTTATCTATATAGAGACACCTGTCCACGACCTCAAACAGTCACACTCCAAACTCCACTATGGCCAAGACCAAAGAGCTGTCTAAGGACACCAGAAACCACATTGTTGACCTGCACCAGGCTGGAAAGACTGAATCTGCAATAGATAAGCAGCTTGGTGTGAAAAAAAATCAACTGTGGGAGCAATTCTTAGTAAAAGGAAGACATGCAAGACCACTGATAATCTCCCTCCATCTGGGGCTCCTCTCACCCTGTGGGGTCAAAATGATCACAAGAACGGTGAGCAAAAATCCCAGAACCACACGGGGGACCTAGTGAATGATCTGCAGAGCGCTGGGACCAAAGTAACAAAGGCTACCATCGGTAACACACTACACCACCAGGGACTCAAACCCTCCAGTGCCAGACGTGTCCCCCTGCTAAAGCCAGTACATGTGCAGGCCCGTCTGAAGTTAGCTAGAGAGCATTTGGAGGATCCAGAAGAGGATTGGGAGAATGTCCTATGGTCAGATGAAACCAAAGTAGAACTTTATGTTAGGATCTCTACTCGTCATGTTTGGTAGAGAAAGAATGCTGAGGTGCATCCAGAGAACACCATACCCACTGTAAAGCATGGGGGTGGAAGCATCATGCTGTGGGGCTTTTTTCAGGAACCAGAACAACTGATCTGTGTAGAGGACAGAATGAATGGAGGCTTTTATCTTCCGATTTTGGGTGAAATCATTCCATCAGTAAGGGCATTAAAGATGATACGTGGCTGGGTCTTTCAGCCTCACAACGATCCCAAACACATCGCCCGGGTAACGAAGGAGTGGCTTCATTAGCAGCATTTCAAGGTCCTGAAGGTGGCCTAGCCAGTCTTCAGATCTAAACCCCATAGAAAATGATTGGAGGGTTGCCCAGTGACAACCCTAAAACATCACTGCTCTAGAGGAGATCTGCATGGAGGAATGGACCAAAATACCAGCAACAGTTTATGAAGACTTACAGAAAACATTTGACTGCTGTTTTTTTCAACAAAGGATACATAACAAAGTACTGAGTTGAACGTTATTATTAAACAAATACTTATTTTCCACCATAATTTGCAAATGAATTCTTTAAAAATCAGATTTTCTAAAAAAAAAAAAATTCACATTTTGTCTCATAGTTGAGGTTGACCTATGATGATGATTCCAGTCCTCTCGTCTGTTTCAGTGGGACAACTTGCACAACTGGTGGCTGACTAAATACATTTTTGCCCCACTGCAAACTAACAATGACTTACACTTTTCAATGGAAGTGTCCGCTTGAAACGTGCGTTGCCGAGGGCGATGTGAACGTAGCTTAAAACGTTCCTCCCCTGAATGGCTCATTGGCCACCTAACCAAATTCTAGACTTGTGAAGCCCAAACCAATCCAAACTACCAACTTTAAAACTTTTTTAAGCTAACGTTAACATTAAAAAGCTTCATACAAATATTTACAATCTTTTTCTGGTAACAACGACACTCTAATGCCACAAAGAAAAGCCTATTCTATTGTTTTTTTATGAATATTAAAACCCCAAAACAAGCACATACCATGACGCCTCCACCCCCGTGCTTGACAGTATGAGATCTATTCGCCTTTAACCAAAGGTTTACTATTTTCGTCGGGAAGGTGGGAGCTCAGTTAAAAACGATTAAAGTCGACAGCTGGAGGTGAAGTTCATGTTAGTCGTCCTAAAAACAAACAGCAGCTGGTGGGAGGAGCCAGAACACCCCATCACTGAATCGGAGGGTAAATATTGACTCAGGAGGAAGCAGCTCTTCACCATCAGACAAATATTCACCAAACGCACAAAAAACGTCATCCTTTGGGTCTGAAGGAACCCTCAGAATGTGCAGTGACCCCATCCAGCCACTAGATGGAGGTCTGGGCTCATTTTTGCTGTCAGACAGGAGTTTGGGCCAATCATTTTTAGCATCCAGCTCCTCCTTTCTGCTAAACGGGCTTCTATTGACGAATCCTCCCTGAAGTCATAAAAAGATAAAAGCCATCAATAATTCACGGATGCGCCGCATGGCCCGGCTGAGCCTCAGGAGTCTTGGGAGGATGACCTGCTGTTCTGCGACAGGCGGCGTAAATCAGCCTCCACTGCGTCTCCACGCCAGCGCCGCCGAGGTTCCTCCAAACCAGGAGGCGGATGAAACGTACACAACTGGAAACACGGGGCGCTGGGAGGGGGGGGGGAGGCGGAGCCTCGTGAGTCCCGTCAGCCCTCCTCCGCCCCTCCCAAACCTTTCCTCCTCTTCCTCCTCCTCCTCTTTGTCCGATTCCGTCACTCGAAGCGCTCGTAGTTCCTGGTCTGCCGGACTCTGGGGATGGTGTCCAGCAGCAGCCTGCGGCAGAAAAACGCTCAGACTTCAGTGAAACAGCAGAAGAGGCTGAAATCTAAACGGAGCGTGAACGCCGCGTCATCTTGGAGGATCTGCGTCAGAATAAACTCTGAGGGTTTTGGAGGAGGAGCCTCAGGACCTACTGTCAACATTTCATTTGGTTTGAAAAGTAAAACATTTTTTTACACTTCTGCTGTTATGAAAAACTGTAACTCCTCCCACTTTGCTGAATCGATTCAGCAGTTTTTTGTTTGTTTGTTTTTTTTAAAGCTAAAGTTGTTTTTGACTCAACAGATGCGGCAGAAAACAGAAGCTCCAAAGACTCACCCATGTCCAAAATGAGACAAAAGAACATAACAGTCAAACACGGCGGTGGCAGTGTGATGGTGTGGGAGCCGTCGACACTGCATGACATTTGGACCCCCTCCCACCATGATTCGTAATCGATGGGAACCTACAGTTTAAACTGTTGGGGGTCCTGCAACTGATGATGACGTCTCACTCTGTGATTGGCTGTACGTTGGTCTGATGACATGATTGGTCCCCAAATTGTTGTTGGTTGTTTACTTTAATAACTTGAATAATACATAAAAGTTGAACAAAAAAATAAGGTGTGTGCTGTTTTTTTCTTTTTATTTTTTTTGGTAATTATTATATTAATGCTTTCAACGTGTTTTAAAAAGGAAATATAAACTTTGCCATCATAACTGTTAAAAAGTGACATTTGAGTCAATTAAACCAGACTGCACAGCATAAATAAATATTGTTCATTCATTTAAAAAAGCTTTATATTGCCAATGTGTCTCCCTATTACACATTTGGTGTTACAAATAATTGTGTCAGACACTCCTTAAAACTCAAAATGGCATTATTAGTTATGAGGGGAAAAAAACTTTAGGTTAGAAAATAAAACATGAAATGAAAATATAGAGCTATGTATTTTGTCCAAGCGGTGTTACTGTAGTGTGATGTCATCATGAGTCGCAGGACCCCGACAGTCATTGCAGGCCCAACACTTTTGGTTCCTACAGCGGTTCAAGTTCAATCCTTTTTTTGGAGCAAACTTTCTCCACATCTGTTGACTTCTTTGAATCATTTCAGTGACAAATCCGCATGAATCCACATTTTCACAGCTCTGTTGTAGTTTGAACTCGTTCCTCATGTTTGTACTGAAACATTTCGTCTGCTTCCTGACTAGTTGCCGCTCATGTGACTGTAACTAGTTAACCTAATTAGCTGTGAGGTCTTCCTCCACGGTCAGGCTTTTGGTGGTTAAAGGACGGATAAAACCAACAACAAAAAAGCGTTGACGTCTCATGTTTTTTGTACATTTTTAACCTAAACCTTTACAGTCAAATGACGGTCATTTATTCTGCCCTTTTGTTGACATCAGGATCCAGAATTCTCGAATGACTCAGCAGTTCTTCTGTCTGTATTTTTTATGAATCTACAGAAATTCTATCTTTGTGCTCGGCAGATAATCAGACATCTTTTAGATGATATAAAGCAGAGTTAGGACGGTAACTCCACCCTTTTTTTTTTTTGATAATCCATTTTTGAATAAGATAAAAAAAAAATGTCAGGGTTTTTTTTTTAACCAATAAAGTTCCATTTCCATCAGCTTTTGACCCATTTCTAAAGTTTTCCTAGTGGTCTTTTAATTTTTCTTTGTCAATCCATAATCAAAGAACCAACATGTTGTTTTTTAATTATGAGCTGCATTTTCTCTGTATGTGTCTCCCCTTATCTAATATGCTACAAGATCAGTGTTTTTCAACCTTTTTTGAGCCACGGCACACTTTAACCTTGACAAAAACCCCGCGGCACACCAGCATCCAAAAAAAAAAAAAAAAAAAAAACTGCAGTCTCACATGCATTTTCGTGATAATTGTGGCAGAAAAAGATGGAAATTGCAGATGTTTTTTCTAAGATAAAATAAAAGTTAAGTTAGAAAATTAAAAATCTGTTTGATGTGAGTTCTTTGTGGTTTCAAGACGTATAACAAGGACGACTCATTGTACGCTGAGACCTGTCCCTTTAAGCCAATGCATCATGGGAGGTGTAGTGTGAAATCTGACGCTAAAGGGCAGAAAGACCAGCGTCTCTGAGCTTCATGGTTTTGTTCTCTTGTTCCACGGTCTGAACCAGATTCTGTGGAAAGCTACACCACTAAAGACGAGCTTTGGCTGGTATTTTTGTTAGAACTGAGAGACTTTTTGAGCTAAATTGGAACAAGGAAGTTAAGACTTTAACCACTTCTGATTGGTCAGACTGATGACATGTGATTAAGCCTTCAAGAATGATTGGTGGAGACAGTTAAAGGGGCGGGACTTTGCCGCAAACAGCTTTGGATGCAGCTAAATCGCGGTACCGTCATTCTTAACAAAATTTCTTTATTGGAAGCAAATAAACACAAAGAAAAAATTATCTTATGATCTTTCATATTCTTAACTACTCAGTGTTTTATCAGGGGCCTGTTTGGATGAACACAGAGCTGATATCTTGGAGATGGAAAATGTTTCTAGATCAGTTAATGAGGACAATTTCCCACAGCACACACACTGGTTGAAAAACACTGTACAAGAACACGCTAAAAACACCAAAAACACCATTTCCATCTCTTAAAGTATCTTTTCAGTGTCGCCCTAACCTCATTCATGCTGATGGAAAACTGCCGTCATCACTCACTTGACTCCGTAGGCGAGGATAATGAGGCCCATGAGGACTCCTATGGTTCCATCCAGGTACCACACCTTGGGCTCGTGCTTGAACACCTCGGCGCTGATGAGAATGGAGAAGCCCATGACCCCGCCCACCAGAGAGTTAAATCCTGAAGGGAGGAAGAACAACAAACAATGCGGCAGAGTTTTGTCCTGCGGACGGATGGAGGACCCACGGCGACCCACCGTCTGTGACCAGGACTCGGCTGGTGAGGACTTTGCCCAGCATGAACTTGATCACCGCCAGGATGACGCACACCAGGCCGCTCACGATGGACACGCTGAATAGGAAGTCATCCTGGAAGACAGAAAAGGTCCAGTGTTTTCTTCCATCCAACTGGTTTAAGTGTATCGTCTACCAATAATCCTGTCAGGTCCACACAGAAGTAACTTCCCATAGTCCCTCGAGCCCCTCAACACGCGTCCAAGCGACCACATTCCATGAAACGTCCGTGTAAATGCGCATATAAACGAGCTTTTTTGGGGCTCCAAGTACTCACACGGGTGTTACAAGTTAACCCAGGTGGGATTTTAACCAATCAGGCACTTGGGTTTGATAGTGACGTGTGAAAGGTTTCCCTCTAAATTCAAGGAAGTGCAAACCGTCATTCCTGCCTGACCGGAATTCTGTGACGCCAAGTCTTTCATCGATGGGAATAGAGCTGAGAAAGGAAAAGCCTGGAGCAAAACTTCAACATTTCATGCCACGCCTCCTCCAACTGTAGGTGTTTACATGTGCTAGTAAACAGTAGAAGAAGAAGGAGCCCCTCGTTTCCGGTCCAATGTGAACACCATGGACTAAACAAGCATTTTTAAACATGTTCCGTAAGAGTTTTTATATAAAAGGCAGCAGTGGATGCAGTTTATTTATCTGGACAGAAATAGAGCAGTGAGGTTTTATTTATTTTTTTCATTTAAAACAATTTTCTGCCTAAATCCTCAAAAAGGCTTTAAATCAAGCGTTTGGTAAAACCTACAGATCATGTGACATAAGGTTAGCTGAATTTTTACAGCTTATAAACTTAATTTGATAAAAATCTGTTCACATTTTCTGTTGGTTCTTTGTTTTACTGTGACTGGACCTTTAGAGGGTTTTACATTATTGTTACCAACACTGTGGCGTCCCTCAGGAGCTGTAAGACCCCCCACCCCACTCACTGATACACCCCCCTTTCGTCTCTTTAGACCAACCCTCTGAAAAACAATCTCTGTAACCTTGACGATGGTTTCCCTCAGAAACGCTTGAGTCACATCAGCGGATGGCATCCCAGAGAGTGGATGAAAGGCGAGCGGGAGCTGCAGAGCGCCAGCCGCCTCTGCGGCAGCATTAACATTACATCACGGCCTCGGAGCCATGAAAAGCTGCTCTGGGGAGCCCGGGCATCAAAGAAGAACCGCCGTCGACCCGGCGTCCACTCTCATTCAATCACTTGTGTGGCCACAAAAAGACAGAGTCTAACAACGTCTTTGGTCGTTTAAACGGCTTCTTTTCAAATGAGGGTCGATCAAAAGTGATCAGATGTGGTGTTTCACAGGGATTTGTGTTGGAGTTCCTTCTTTTTTACATGTGCACGTTTCTAGTTTAAATGTAAGAAACATTTATCATCATAAAGGATTTGATTTTGTATATTTGCATCACTGGTGGCGGTCAGCTGAACTACACAAATACCTGGACTGGAGCAGTAGAGGCGGAGCTCACAACAAGACAAAAACATAAATGCAATTCAATTTTATTTATATAGCCCACTTCGGGCTGCACGGCGGTGCAGCGGTTAGCGCTCTTCCCTCACAGGAAGAAGGTTCAAGTCCCGGCTGGGGGACCTGAAACAGAACATCAACGGGGAGTTTGCATGCTCTCCCCGTGCATACATGGGTTTTCTCCGGGGTCTCCGGCCTCCTGCCACTGTTCAAAAACATGCTTCATAGGTTAATTTGGGTCAATTAGCAACTCTAAATTGTCCCTAGGTGAGTGTGACTGTGAATGGGTGTGTGTTTGTGGCCCTGCGACAGACTGCCCAGTCCAGGGTGTACCCTTCGCCCACAAGTGGCCGGGATAGGCTCCAGCAGCCCCGTGACCCTTAAAGGGACAAAACGACAGAAGAAGATGAATAGCCCAAATTCACAACAACAGTCGTCTCGATGGGCTTCGTACCGGTAATTATAAGGTAAACATACAATCAAAAAGATCATAAATTCATAGAATTCAATAGGATAATACTAAACTTTAACTGAACTGGGCATCCCTGCCCCTTACACCCCCCTTCGCGGTAAGGAAAACCTCAGGGGTGTCCCCCATGAAGGAGGGATCCTCCCCCAGGACGACTTTGCAGAGTTTGACATTCAGGTTCCAAACAAACGTCTACATGACGGCGCCACAGCCGTTCCTCTTCAGCTTCAGTCCGTCTCTTCCCTGAAATCTGTCATATTTCATGTCTTGATGATCAAAGCATTTAGAAGCCCAGAGGAAGTGGGAGGGAGCGCCTCACATCCTGAGGTCACTCAGAACCCCCCCACCCCGCGCATGGTGGCTGCAGACGGCTTTTCTTCTGGAAGCTGACATTAATTGGACACAGAGGAGCATTGGGGTGTCACAGCAAACACCTCCCGCCTCATCAAAGCTGCATATTCAAGCAGCTGCCTACCTCACTCCATGTGGGTGTGTGTGTGTGTGTGTGTGTGTGTGGGGGCGGTTGATTTCAATGGCTTTGTTTTTTGCTGCAGAGCACACTGGCTACCTGCTGTCTGTCTGCTTCACTGCAGTCGCAGGTGAGCCAACAAAATAAAAAAAGGTGGTGGAATTCCTCACTTAATATTAGTATTACAGGTTTTTATGCAGGACTTTCAAAGGGGACATTTATATTAATAGGTTCTGCTTTAGGGAACCCGTCTTTGTTCAGGATGACGTGCTCTAAAGCAGTCGTCTTCAACCCCTGGGGGTCACTGGGTACCAGTTCCCGTTGTATCTCTTTGATTCTGAAAGGTATCTAATTTTCGAGAACCATCATCATCGGTCTACGACCCTGAATGAAGGTCAAGCTGCTCGCCTGGGTTGCGCGTCTTAAATATGTTGACTACTTTCTTAACCCTTGTGCTATCTTAGATGACCCCACCCTCACATTGACGTGTTCTCCCTACCACGACAAAGGTGGATAGAGGTGGAAAGATTTCATGTAATCCATGGACACCAGTGAAGATCACAAATCATTGAAGAAAAAAGGTTCAGTGCTCTGTCTTGTGGGTCTAGATGACCCAACTCCCAATGTTAAAGTACCTAGGATAGCACAAGGGTTAAAATGGCTGCCAAGTTAAAAAACAGCAAACGTCTGAAACGGGAGAGTCTTTGAGACAGGATTTATCACCACGGTTGTTCCAAAGTCTGTTCTGCATAACGTGACCCAACCAACTGTCTAATGTTCCGAGGGCGCTGCTAATAAAGTTGCACACAAGATGGACTAAATCTTCATTATTATACTACACAAGTTTGAGGTATAGTTGGACCATTTTGTTTTGTTGTGTTTATCTGCCACCTCTTAAAAGTTGGACACCCACTCTGTGTTTTTTACCGTGTTCTTTTCTGATGATGGAGGACACATATAAAGATAATTAAGCCTAAAACTGCAGTTTTGATTAGTCAAATCGTTGTGAATCAGGAGCAGATGAAAAAAAAAATGCAGTTGGAAAAAGATTCTATTTGTGGGCTCCCCGCTCCCCCCCATTCTGATGGATCCACTCATAGGCGACTAGATCCACCAACGTCTTTGTTTTTCCTCGCCAGAGTTGGACTGAACGACTGGATGGCTCCAATTGCTCGCCGTTTTTGTTGCATGTCAGATGGTGGGTATGAGTGGCTGTAAGTTAGCTGGAAAGTGTGTAAAGAGATGGATGATGGGAAATGGGGGTGGGCTTACTCGGCGCCAGAAGTCAGAGGTGAATTTCTAATGAACTGCCGTTTCGCAAAAACTATGTCTTGATGAAACAGCATCACTAAAAGACTTCTGGGAACAATAAAAAAGATGATCGTTGTGGGTCTTTAAATCTAACAAAAAGAAAATCGCCCACAATGTTGGAAACTACCATTAGAGAACATATGAAGTACGCAGATTAAGGCGTTTATCACCATGCAAAGTCACTAAAGGAGGGGCGTTATTTCATGCTTCTTCTCGTTTCCTGGTTGGTTTCTGAAATTAATATTGCCCCCAATGGGTTACGATTGGATCTGTAGGATTTTTGGTTTGGTCCACTTGGGTATTTGGTTTATTCCAGAGGTCCGACTGCTCAGACCGTCCCAGTATTTTAACTCTAAATCTGGGACAAAACTACATGATTTGTTTTTTTTTTTTTTTTGTTAAATTCACAGGAAAGCCGTTTAAAGGGAGAGTTAGTTTAGATCGTGTCCATTTGGATCAAACTGATCAGGAATACCTTAAAGATAAAGATTTGCTCTGTTTTTTTGAACAATATTTGAACAGAAAGATACATTTAATTAATTAAAACTTCAACTACAGCCTTGATTTTGTGTAACTTCTGCACACAGTGTTTACAGCAGGATGTGCAGTAAAACTGTACCAAATGGGGGCTAAACCCCGATGGTCTTCTTGCCGTGATTTCTTTGGTGTTTCGCGTCTTTTGGTCCGTTTCCTGCGGGAACAGAAACTGCTTCGCTTCAGGGCGACAAAGTTATTCAGAGAAGTGAATCTTCACACCTCAGAGTTGTGAGATTCTTCATGCCGTAGTGGAAACGACACCTCATTCTCACACACTGAGCGGGGAGAAATGGAAGAAAATCCAAACGAGCACAACAGCTCCTGTGAGGATTCTGTTTGGAGTTCAAACTTCCTTCCAGGTGATCACAAACACCTTCAGGAACTCATGCATCTGACGGGAAATGATGCCGTTTGTAGGTCCAAGCAGCTTTTGATTCTTCTTGTTCATGAATTCGGCTTTAACCCCGCCTCTGCTTTTGTTGGATCTGTCTGTTTTCTCGGCTTCACAGCAGCAGTTCCCATAATGCACGTTGACTGTATATGTATTGGACTGAGTGACCCCCTCCCCCCTACGTCCCAAACAGGAAGTACCCGCTGGCTCCAAGAAGCCAACATGCCAGAGACTTCTATAGAGAAATAAACAGCTATTAAGGCCCGTACACACCGGGACGAATATTCGCCAGGCGTTATTCGCCAGCGTTTTTCGCCACGTCTTTTGTGTTCACACCCAGGCGATTTTCGCTGACGATGAGTCGACTGAACATGCAATTTCATTCCCTGACATTAGATGGCGCTGTACACAAGGTAGTCGCTTGTCACTCAGAAGAAGAGAGCCACTATTTACGCGCTTGTGAGAAGAACATGGTGAGTTTTATCGACTGGTACAAGAGCTGAAAATGTATCATGAGCGTTTTCGGGGATATTTTAGAATGTCCGTCATTATTTCTTTGCGGCAGTGTAGCCGCTACTTGGCGTCTATCTTCTTTGCTGGTATGTGTGGTCAGAAAGGCAGTGTTGTGTTTGAGCGCCCCCAAGTTGTGTTTTACTGTAACTTCAGAAGCTCCAGACATGTGAGCAAAAGCGCCATTCTCATTGGTTAAATAGATTTCGACGCGAGGCGTCAAAAAAAAAAAACGAACCCGAGGCGTTTTTTTTTTTTGACGCTTTGACGCGTGGCGTTTTTTCGCGTCGGTGTGCACACTCTCATTGGTGCCCTTTGTTTAGTGACGAGGCGAATTTCGCCGACGAAAATCGCCGGCGAAATTCGTCCCGGTGTGTACGGGCCCTTAGTCATCTTTCCGTTTGTCAGAATAACTATTTTTGCTCTGTTATCATTTTTTAACATCCATCCATCCATCTTCCGCCGTTTATCCGGGACCGGGTCATGGGGGGGCAGCAGTCTAAGCAAAAATGCCCAGACTTCCTTCTCTCCTGCCACTTCCTCCAGCTCCTCTGGGGGACCCAGAGACGTTCCCAGGCTACTCAAGCGTGTCCTGGGTCTTCCCCAGGGCCTCCCCCTAGTGGGACATGCCCGAAACGTCTCCCCAGGGAGGCGTGCAGGAGGCATCCGGACCAAATGCCCCAGCCACCTCAACTGGCTCCTCAACTGGAGGAGCAGCGGTGACAGAGTTTCTGAACAGAACCGGTGATAAAGGGGAGCCCTGCCGGAGTCCAACATGTACCGGGAACACACTGCCGGCTATGCCAACCAAGCTCCTGGTCCGGTCCTACAGACACCAGACAGTCCTCAGTAAGGACCCCATACTCCCAGAGATCTCCACGCAGGACGGGGTTGAAGGCCTTCCCCAAATCCACAAAGCACTGGTGACAGTGGTTGCCACAGAAACTGTGAATCACACCGACTCTGGCCAACCACTGCTTACTGACGATGACTGGTTCCAACAAGTTGACCTCTGTATCACGAAAAAATGTTGTCTGAATTGACTCCCTTTAGTTGGGGCCGGTAGTCAGCCCTTTTTCCATGAGTGATGTCACACCCACTCAGTCCAGTTCTCGTATACAGTCAATGATTGTTCATCACTGGGTGAAAACGCTTGAAAAACTCCCTTAAATGTCCATTAAATGTCCAATCTTCTCTCATGTTCACCAGCAGCAGGACTGGCAGCTCCCCATAAGATCCATCAGAGAAGGGCCAGACGGGCGACAGCCGGGCACATCTCCTCTCTTCTGGAGTCTGTTAAGGACGTTTATTAGATCCAAAGACCAGACAGCTTCCTCTAATTCCAAAAGCTTTGGCAGACAGTTGGACAAACTGGACTGAAAATAAATCCAAATTCCTCGGAAAAATCTGATTAGGCCTCAACTTCTGGCTTTGACATCAACAGAGCTGTTCAACCAAGCAGCTGCCGGTGAAGCAGCTGTTGCAGTGAGCGCGCTCAGAGGGTTTTTTTTTTTTTTTTGGATGGATGACAGTTGAACGGACTGGTTGGAGCTTAAATCTGTGTGTGGGTCTAAAAATACTCTAGTAATTCTGGGTAATGAGAGCGAATTTAATGGCTTTGGTGATTTGGTGTCAAATTGAAATAAAAAATAATATAGATTTGTGACGCCCTGCTCTAACCAGAACAAGGATATCGAACCTTCAACTGCTGCAAAATTAAGCGGCAGGGGGCGGAAAACTGTTTCACTCATCTTAAAATCGCTGCATTGGCTACCCGTGCGTTTCATAATTGATTTTAAGATTCTTTTAATGGTTTCTACATGTTTTTAATGGTCTAGGGCCTTCATATTTATCTGATATGATTTTAAAGAATGAGCCCTCGCAGACCCTGAGGTCCTCTGGTACAGGTCTTTTGGTTATTTCAAAAGTCAGAACCAAATCATACGCGAGGCCTCATTCAGTTTTTATGGACCTCGCATGTGGAACCGCCTCCCAGAGAGCCTTTCTACCTTTTTAATCTAGCTTTCAGTTGAAATTTAGGAACTTATTTGATATTTTTATGCTCTCTTTTTACCAATTTGATATATGTATAGGTGTATTTATTTATTAGCTATTTATTTTATACGTCTCTTAAGGTTTATTTCTGTACTTATTTATTAATAAGTACAGAAAAACGAGTGTCCATCATTACTTTAAGAAATGAAGGTCAGTCAGTCTGAAAAATTGGGAAAACTCTGAAATTGTCCCCAAGTGCAGTCACAAAAACCATCAAGCGCTCCAAAGAAACTGGCTCACATGCGGACCGTCCCAGGAAAGGAAGACCAAGAGTCACCTCTGCTGGAGGATAAGTTCATCCGAGTCAGCAGTCTCAGAAATGGCAGGTTAACAGCAGCTCAGATTAGAGAGCAGATCAATGGCACACAGAGTTCTAGCAGCAGACACAGCTCTACAACAACTGTTCAAAGGAGACTGTCTGAATCAGGCCTTCATGGTAGAATATCTGCTAGGAAACCACTGCTATAGAAAGACAAGCAGAAGAGACTTGTTTGGGCTAAAGATCTCAAGGAATGGACATTAGACCATTGGAAATCTGTGCTTTGGTCTGATTAGTCCAGATTTGAGATTTTTGGTTCCAACCACCGTGTCTTTGTGCAACGAAGAAAAGGTGAACGGATGACTCTACATGCCTGGTTCCCACCGTAAAGCATGGAGGAGGAGGTGGGATGGTGTGGGGGTGCTTTGGTGTTGGGGATTTATTCCAAATTGAAGGCAGACTGACCCAGCATGGCCACAGCATCTTGCAGTGGCATGCTATTCCATCCGGTTTGCGTTTAGTTGGACCATCATTCAGTTTTCAACAGGACAATGACCCCAAACACACCTCCAGGCTGGGTAAGGCCTATTTGACCAAGAAGGTGAGTGATGGGGGCCTGCACCAGATGACCTGGCCTCCACAGTCCCCCGACCTGAACCCAATGGAGACTGTTTGGGGTGAGCTGGACCGCAGACTGAAGGCAAAAGGGCCAACAAGTGCTAAGCATCTCTGGGAACTCCTTCAAGACTGTGGGAAGACCATTTCAGGTGACTACCTCTAGAAGCTCATCTAGAGAATGCCAAGAGTGTGCAAAGCAGTAATCAAAGCAAAAGGTGGCTTGATGCTTTCAGTGTGAATCTACAATTTCCATAGTCATAAAAAATAAAGAAAACTCTTTGAATGAGAAGGTGTGTCCAAACTTTTGGTCTGTACTGTACATCAACCAAACATGCCAACTAGGGGTGTTGGAAAACATCGTATGGCCGATATATCGTGATATTTCCTTTGGCTATATTTGTATCAATTCAAAATGCTGCCAGGACGATATTTGTTTCATTATTTATTAGCGTCCTTCAGCATCTGACTCTTGTTTTCCACTGCACCCTCTGACCACTAGTTGGCAGCAGAGCACACTGAGCCTCTTTGAGCAGCTCTACAACGCATAAAACTACAAGATCTCAGCCATAAGCAGCTTGTTTGTTGTTCCGAGACATGCACTACTTAGCTTTTACTTAGGATGGTACCGAACCGAAATTTTGTGCCATGTTGCTGCCAGTATCATACAAAATCGAGGTTGCGGTGCTTTTTAGCGGCTCAGATGAGAACGAGTGAAGCACTGCAGCGGCTAATGCACGTAGCATCGGCCAAAATACTGTCAGCAAAGCAGGCCAAAGTTCACAGCAATAGATTCTAGTTTAGCGACCCGATGGATAAAAGTGATGTGTACAACGCTCTGAAAAAAGGCCAACATCATGGCCATTAGCGGTGAAATCCGTGTTTACTTCTGCATGTGAGAAAGCGTAGCTGCAACGGTGCAGAGTGTCATGTAAATAAAGCATCTTAGCCACATTAAAGCATCTCCTTCATCCTGTCATGCTGCCTCATCATCACACTTTATGGATTCTGGAAAGAATTGGTGTCCGTCCGTCCCCCCGTCCCCCCCCCCTTATTTTTTAAACACCATTCAGGCTCCTGAACTGTTTAAAAGTACTGGAAAAGTTACATTAAGTTGTGTTGAAAATAAACAGCACTTTATTTCCTCAATTATACTTTTACAACCTTATTGGTTAAGGCACATTCATTCCAATTATTTTCTTATACTGAAATATATTTTGCTGTGGAAATCAGCCAATGTTGACTGTTCCCTTTATAATTTTGAGTTACCAAAATAAAAGCACTTTGAATTTTCCTGGGTAAAAGCAACTTATATATAAGATACAGTTTCAGTGCTTAACATTGTGATCATTAAATAAACTGAATTTTACAATTTTATGACAATGGAAGACGTATTGAAATTCAGGTAGAGTTTTTTTTTTCTAAGTCATACTTTAAAAAAAAAACAAAAAGACAGAAAATGGATACGTATGGTATCACAAGACTCTTGCCAATATACGCCCCTAATGCCAACAGCATGAAAGTTGCGCTTAAAGTTGTATTTTTAACAGTTTAATCAGAAACTGATAAAAAATAAAAATCCCTGAAGACAGAGATTACTTCTTTGGGTTCAGTTATTTTGTAGACATTTAACCAACATGTATAAAAAGCTGCTAAATTCATGCAGAAAAACTACATGAGAGTGCATCAAAGTACGTCTGTGATCCAGCAAAGGATTGTGGGATTAGATTTTCCTCACTCCTTCCTGAAATGGTGGTATGTTCCGTCTTTTGCTAAAGGAGATAAAGGGCCGTGTCAAACAGCCACTACGTACATTTTGCGCATTTTCACGCATTTACGTTCGTCATTCATTGACTTGCACAGACGTCCTTTGAGGGTTTCGGCCGACAGGTCTTTACGGGAATTCAGTTTTGAAAATTAGTCAGTTGAATATTACGCAGTTATATAGTTACACGTATTTTACGTTGTTCATACGCAATTATTACATAAACTTGCGCAATTGTGTGTGATTTTTGTGAGATTCATTTGCAAATTTGTGGCTTTCCACAACCGTCCCACGTATGCCTAACAGACTTGCAGACTAACCCTAACCCTAACACCTAACCCCCGATGTATGGCTTTTATATCGCGCATTCAGCACACACATGTTAAAATTATGTACTGACCCACAAATCGGCAATTAATTGCATTTTAACAGTGCCATATTCACGCACTGTTCATGTTCTACGTTGGTTTAGGTGTTCTTTGCGTGGTTTATCTGTGGTTCATTCGTCATAGATCTGTGAAAATTTCACTTAAGACCACCACCTTTCTCTCTTTTTTCCTTTCTTTTTTCACGACAATTTTTTTATACACAGAGAACAGAGAAACTGTCATTTTTCTTTTTCAGAGAATGTGTGAGAAGATTCAAAATAATAACTGTCTGCTGTGATTCCGTCTATAAAAATATTCAGTCAGAGAACCTGCCTTTGTTTGATGTTTTCACGTAAACTGAATAGAAGGAGGGGGCTTTTATTTTTGAGTAAAAAAAAAAACCTCCTTCTACACCACAAACCCTTTGGGTTTAGTTGATCAACTCTCACCACTTCCGGCAGCAGTTTGGTGGCCAGGTCATGGATGGCTTTTCCCAGGATGCACAGGGAGGACAGGATGAAAACCACTCCCAGGATGACGCAAGCTCTGAGGAAAAAAAAAAAGGTGGAAGACAATCGGATCTAGACCTTTAAAGTCGAAGGACTTCAGGAAAAAAAAAAAAAACCAAATTTTTCTGCATTTGCAGAACATTTAATGAACGTTTCTACAAAGATGCTTTGTGTGTTTATCCGTCTGACATTTTTCCTCCAATTAGAGTGCGGAGGGACACAAAGCCTGTCAGAGCATATGCCCCGGTCATGCATGGTTAACGGAGTGAAGCCGGCTCTCCACGACTGGATGAGGTAACCAAGGCAACCCCCAGCATCCCTCTGGGAAGTCCTCAGCAGGACACACAGACATATAAACACACGGGAGCTTTTCTTCTCTGCAGAACTCCACAGGAAGACTGGAAAATCCAGCCTCTGCTCTATTCCATAAACGCCAAACGCCGTTGTTCACGTTTCATCTGGAAAACAGAAGTCTGTCCGGCTCAGACATCCTCAGGCATGTTACCGTGGCAACCAGCCATCCCTCGGGTAATACCGTTCCAACCACATCAGACAGGTTGAAAGATCCTGACAAATAGCTGTGGATCCGCCGCCGGCGGCGGCGCTCAGCTGCAGAAAAACATGAGGGTTCACACTGTTTAGGAGCACCGATAGGAACCCGTCTGCGGTCTTTAGCGAGAACCGCCGGTTAGCTGCTGCAACACGTTTACATGTCAACAACCAGCCCCTAAAGCAAACATTTGATTTAGTTTCAGGGAGTTTTTCTTCTGCTGATTCTAAAACATCTGCTTGAATAAACTCAGTCTTCAATTAGATCATGTGTCACCACAAATGTTTACCTCACTTTAAAAAGTTCAGGGAGATTCAGTTCCACTCATTCGTTCTCTTCTGCTTGTTCTGAGCGCTCAGGTTGCTGGGGCAACAATCACAGAAAGGACTCCCGGAGCTTCTCCTTCAGCTTCTCTGAGAGGAAACCAGCTCCCCCCCAGAACTCCTCGCTGGGAATCCGTCCAGGTGACATTCTCAGGTGTCCAGACCACCTTCTCCGGTTCCTCCTAGGGTGGAGGACTTTCTGCTCCACTCTGCCGAGCTTTACACCTTCAACTTTAACCCTGGATAACCCACGGGGTCAAATGTGGTCACTTAAAAAAAAAAAAAATGTATTCATTTCATTTATTCCGGCCCAGATTGTTTTTGCAGTTCTTCTGTCTTAGTGCCTTCTTTGAGTGAAAATGTCACCCCCACCACAAAGTCAAAAACATTTGCACATACATGGTACCCGGTGAAAATGAATTTTGAGTACTGTGGACAACCCCCAAATGATGAAATGATAGCTGACGATACCATCAAAATAAAAATGCATGGGGCCAAAATACCTTGTGGGGCTCAGAAAAATACTTCAAAATCTACCAATGTGGTTAGTTGCTAAGGAAATCCAAAAACGTACTTTTGCCGATTCTTCTAAAACGTACATAGCCCTCTTCAACGCCTCCAGGCGACCAAAAAATCTAATGGTTGCTATGGCGATAAAACCAACAGAAAAGCCGCCATTTTGAAAAAAGTTTTTTTTTCAATTTTTTTATTGTCTCGTGCTAATCTGAGCAGGGTGGCAGCAGTAGAGAGGGAGAATGGGGAGGATGCAGCAGTCGCTATGCCAACGAGGGGGACTAGAAAGGGGGTTGCAAAAGGGGAAATAGCACCTGTGAGCCATACAACGATACTCGTGGCTTTAATTTATTTCTATTTTTTCCATTTTTATTTTTAAATTTTTGGCTGTTACCCAAAGTGAACAAAGTAAGTTTGTCCAATTAACCCTAAAAGCCCAAAAGACTCAATCCATTGTACCTGCTTGACCCTTTGAGATCCATTCGCTAACTGCCCACAGCTTTTGGCCGAAGGTGAGGAACACAGACCGACTGGAAAACTGGAGCTTTGGACTCATTCTGGTCCGTCTCAGGCCCACGCTTCCCTTCACTTTTTCAGAACATGCTATACTGTATCGGTCTTTTATTTGGAAGTTTTAGTAAAGCCAAAGTTGCGATGAGCGGGGCTTTTCTTCATGACCTGCTGCTCATCTTCCCTGGTTTGTGTTTATGTGAGCCTTGCAGCGGTGGGCTGAAAGTCTTTTTTTTTTTTAAGACAGTAAACATCCACAGACTGGTCTTAGATTTGTTTTTTTTTGTTTTTTAATGCAGCGTTTCCCCTCATTTCCCAGCATCCATGTGGAAGCAGGTGAAAGGCCTACTCACATGTACTCGCGGTGGGCCGAGTGGACGGCGGCCGCGTTGCTGTAGCGCCACAACACGATGACGGAGGAGAGCACGTCCAGCACGGCATCAAACTGCAGAGCGAGAGCACAGACTCTTCAGACAGGGGTGGGGGGGGTCAGAGGAACAGGCATGTTTTTAGCTCCACATCACATTGGACTTACAGCAAATCCAAAGGCGGAGGCGCTTTGGCGCATGATGGAGACGGCTGCAAAGAGACGAGAACGAGAGAAAACTGCATTAACGGTTCTTCTGAAATAGTTTCCAGCTTTCACCCTGAAGAGGAAAGAACAGACTTTAAACCAGAAAACAAAAGACAAATGCAGACCCCCCCCCCCCCCCCCCCTGTTATTTTTAGCTTCTCTGGGGGGGGGGCAGAGAAAAGGCTCAGCATGGGGTCTCATCACTTCCACTTTCTCATCTTCCCTTGCTCCTAAAGGAACCAGCGTTCCTCCCTTCATTATTGATTGATTTATTAATCAATGAAAGGATTCGTTTCTTCAGACGCCACGTCTCATTTTTGGGGAGAAAAGACGGTGCGGTAGAGTGAAGAACCAACAAAAGAAAACACACATTTGAACCCAAGTTATTGTGCTACTCTTAAGCCTCTCAGAGTTATTAACCTTGATAACAACTTTTGTTGTTAACCTGGGCTGCTGCTCAGAGCGCAGGTTTTTAGAGGAATACTCAGAAATATGTGAACGGTTTAAAATACCACTTTGGAGTCATTTCGAGTGAGGAATGGACACCGTAATACACTTAGAAGCTCAAAAAAGTTAATTTTGCAAGATAAAGGCCTGTTAAAGTAGAACCAACACAAACACACACACAATAGCTCTAAGATATGATATATATGATATGATATATATATATATATATATATGATATATGATATCAAGAAGTCCCACCAATGGCTAGAAAGGGCTGGCCTACAAGACAGCACTGAAGCACTCATCCTGGCAGCTCAGGAACAAGCCCTGAGCACCAGAGCAATAGAGGCTCAGATCTACCACACCAGACAAGACCCAAGGTGTAGGCTGTGCAAAGAGGCGCCTGAAACAATCCAGCACATAACTGCAGGATGTAAGATGCTGGCAGGTAAAGCATACATGACATACACACAATCAAGTGGCTGGAATCATATACAGGAACATGTGTGCAGAATATGGACTGGAAACCCCAAGGTCAAAATGGGAAACACCTCCGAAGGTGGTAGAGAATGAAAGGGCAAAAGTCCTGTGGGACTTCCAGATCCAGACTGATAGGATGGTAATGGAGAACCAACCAGACATCGTAGTGGTGGATAAAGAACAGAGGAAAGCCGTTGTGGTAGATGTGGCAGTGCCAATCGATGGAAACATCAGGAAGAAGGAACATGAGAGACTGGAGAACTACCAGGGACTCAGAGAAGAACTGGAGAAAGCCTGGAAAGTGAAGGTGACGGTGGTGCCTGTGGTAATTGGAGCACTCGGGGCAGTAACCCCCAAGCTTGAGGGGTGGCTACAACAGATACCTGGAAAGACCTCAGACCTCTCAGTCCAGAAAAGCGCAGTGCTAGGAACAGCTAAGATACTGAAGATACTGCAGGACCCTCAAGCTCCCAGGCCTCTGATAGAGGACCCGGGCTTGGAGGAGAAACCCCCCACGGAAGGGTGAAAGGGGCAAGTTTGTACTTTATATATGTGTAAAATATTAATAAAACACACACAGAACGTAGAACAACTGCAATTTTCTGGTACTGGACTGTCAAAATGAAGTGCATTTGTTTGTTTTTTTGCCATTCTAGTTTTTTTTTTTATTACTTTGATAATCTATTATTTAATCTGCAGATTAAACGATTTCATTTATTTTGAAAACCAGAGTGCAGAAGGACAATATTTCCTGTGAGAAATATGAGCATGTACTTTGGTTGAAAAGTCAAAAATTTTGAATGTCCCAAATATAGGATTTAATAAATATGGAAACAATAATTTGACATTTAACTCATATTAAAAAATACAACAAAATAAAAAAAAAATTCAATAAATAAATAAATTTCAATTATTTAAAAGATATTCTTCCGTGTGTTTTTCTATAAGGTGATGCTAAATTCAGTGGAGTCCTGGACTAAATGGTACGTTGGAAATGAGCGACACATGGCATGAAGGGGTTAAATTAAAGTTTTGTTAAGTACTTTTTTTCTCCAAAATCAGCTTTATTTGGTTAAGAATTCCAATAAAAAAAGTTAAACTTTCATTGGTAAAATTAGAAGTTAATATATTTTGATAACCAAAAAAGATTTGTGTTTATATAATGTTTCTTTTGTACAGAAAGCTGAACAACTAGGAGGTAGAGAGGTGAAGCAAACCCCGTCAACAAAGCTGATGGAGCAAAGAGAAACAGGTGGATCTCTGTTCTGCACAGATCTGAGTGTAAAGTTGCTCCGCCAGACACATCTCCTGCCCTTCATCCTCTCCTTCCTCGCCTCCTCTCCTCCTCACTCCTTCATTAGGAGGAGAAACAAGAAATTCTGAATCTGTGTGTGTGGAAGCTGAAGCCAGGAGCCAGTGGATAATTGGCTCCCAAAGAGGCAGGATGGATGTCAGCGGGGAGGAGCTCACATACAGACAAACACATGAGTGTGCAGAGCTCGCCCTCCTCCTCCTCCTCCTCCTCCTCCTCCTCTTCCTCACTCTAAGTGTCAACCGACAGGAGAAGCAGAACAGAAGATGCAGCATCCGAGTTGTTTTTATTCATCTCTGATGGAGCTCTGTGTTTCTACAGGAAGTCTACAGATCCATGGACGTTAAATTTAAAGCCTTGAAATGTTGATGTTAAATCAGAGTTTAATCCTTGAGATCAAAGGGTTATGCTCTCCATGTTTGGATTAACACATAGGAACAATAAATAATACAAGAATAAACCCTCAGAGTCTAACTCTGCATAAATGTAAAGAAAATTTAAAAAAAAAAGGCTGGAGTTGCGAAAATGGATTGTTAGAATTTAAGGATAATCTGAGGAATCTGAGAAAACGACAGTTTTTTTTTTATTTTGGCTAAAAACATAATCATAATTAAAAGAAAATGGATCGGAAGATGGTCAGAGAGGGACTTTAAAGCTAACTGCTTTGTACACATTTTTAAAAATGGCTTAAAATATTTATGCTTATACTATTTCTCTTTTAAAATGTGCCGATTCAAAGGTGGGCGCCTCATCTGAAGACAAATATGGCGACCTCTAAGCCAAATCTTTGCCACTATGGTGCTTTTTCAAAAGCAAAACTACAGTTTTGCTTTTGAAAAAGCAAGTTTAGCTGCAGAAACTCGGTTTGTCAGAGTTAAAAGTCCCGTTACACACTTAGAAGTGTGACATTCGCTCTCCACATTTGACTCATCTCCTGGGGAGAGCGGTGAGCTGCAGACACAGAACCATTTGGTGATTTAACCCCCCCAAAACTCCTGTCAAGCAGGGAGGCTTTGGGTCCCATTTTTAGAGTCTTTGGTATGACGTGATTTGAATTCACGTCCTTCAAGTCCCAGGTCGGACACTCTCCCACGAGGCCACTGAGCTGGTCTCCACATTTGTAGGTCAGTTAACAGATAAATGGTGCTTCTATGTAACAGACGGGACGCGAATCTCTCCCATCCTGACCAAGGAAGACAAAGAAAAACCGAGGTATGGATATAGAGAATTTGCCATGTCTACGACAGAACCTGAGAGTTTTTTTCTGATAAGTCGTGATTATTACTTTATGACCGTTGTCTGTTTCAATATTAATCCTACATCGTACAATACTTTAATACATTCGAAATCTATACTAGAGATGGGCAATATATTGGTGGTGGTATCAGTATCCACTGATATTTGCACAATTTCAGTCTATCGGTATTGTCCCGACATTAAAAGAAAAATCTACCAATATTGTTTAGAATGTTTTTAGATACACTTTATTTTTTAAATGTATGTTTGTTTCTAATAGATCCCTGGCTCTGGGAAGCTAATGTTTACAGTCATAATAATTGACTGTTTCCAGGTTAATGTCATTTTTGATGGCGATATATGTTGTTCCATTGGTAAAACCATCATGTCCAATAGTCTAAATATCAAATGGTCTAAATGTTTTCAGATATATTTTCAAATTTTTAAAGTGATAAATGTCCCTTTGAGATCCCTCGCAGTATGTTAAAAAGGTCAAGGAACGTTATTATTCCAGACACTAAAAAATTTGTATCGGCAAATATTGGCTATCGGCCACAGTTGCAAGGGAAGTATTGTTCATCAGTATTGGCCTGAAAAAATTATATCGGCCAATCTCTCATCGGTACTACTAGTCAAAGGCCAAAAAGGCCATTTGGCCTTTCTTTGATATTTACTTCATTCATTAAAGGCATAGAATATTCTTCTGTTTTAACAGATCAGAAACTTCTCCGAATTGGCAGAAAACATTTACCCAATCCTCTCAGATCTAAAAGACAGCTGGGTTATTGATTCAAATGGTATGAAGCTTTGGCCGCCTACCACGATCACTGACATATCTATCTGATAAGGAGTAGAAGACTATTAGATACTTTATACTTCAAAGTAATTAAAACTTGACCAATGGTACAAGTCAATATTGCTTACTGACAATGTCACTGAACAGTCTGTTCTTTACCAAGTCATTGTATTTTAATGCTACTCCATTACAAATGTTGACAAAGAGGTTCCTAGATGGATACTGCAATCCATCTCTATAGATTCTACAAGAAGTTGGTGCCTGTTGTAATGTTTAAAACACAACAATGGCCCCGAAACGAGCCCTTTGCTTCTGTTATTGTTGACATCCACACTTTTATGAAGTCCTCACCTTTGACATTTCCCACAATTCAACGCACTGCCGTATCTGTGAACTAGTCTTTTTGGTTGTGTCTGAATTCCTTCCCTACTCAATATATAGTGCATTACATAGTGCATTTACCATTTAGTAGGGCTGTCCAAATCTACAATTCCAAAATCCAGTACCCGAGAAAATTTCCCTGAAGTCTCTGCGAAAAACCAGTGTGCATCGATGCTCGCTAAATCGGCGAATATAGACCACAATGCATTGTGTCGGAACATTTTTTTTGTGTTTTTTTGATAAACCATCAACGTTTTTATCTTCAGAAGACAGTGGACTCATAAATAATCATCCCAAAGCGCACATATTGATTTGATTTTAAATTTGAGAAATCAATGACGTCATATCCGGTAAAAAAAAACAAAAAAACAAAAAAAGTAGCGAGTATGGTGTCCGAATTGCTTTTAATATTCAAGACACTACATAATGCCGCACTATATAGTTTTTTTGTAGTTAGGGGTTAGGGTGGGTATTCGGACATAGCCGTATTTAGTGATAGAGTGATCATTATTTGTCTTGTTCATTTGGAAATGAATGCTTTAAGTTCCACTTTAAGGCCTGTGGGTTGTCATGGTAACCTGATGTTTGGATCACACATTAGATATGCTCGGGTCAATGCAGAGAACACATTTCACACATCTAGGTGCGTGACCGCTTATTTCGTCTTCATAGACGAGTTACAGGAACTTCTGAAGTCGTTGTTCTGGTTTTGGCGCGTCAAACAGAAAATGAGTCGGCTCCTCGAGCAAAGTCACCGCTTTAAAACCAGATCTTTCATCTTTTTGCTGCGTCCCTTTTAGGGTTGGGCGATGTCCCCTAAATTGGCCGTTGACGATGTTTGCTGTCAACCATCGGGATGGACGATGACATCGTCGGGGGGGGGGGGGGGGGGGGGGGGGGGGGTTAAAAACATTTTTCGTTGTTATATAACTCCTATTCGTTATTTTGGTTTTTTTCAATTTATTTCCCAACTAATGACTAATCCGCGATGATCCAGTATAAACTGAGGGAAGTGACTTCAACAAAAAAAGTAACAAACAAAATAGAAAAGAAGTGGTCCGCTCCTGCACTTAACTAGCGAAGTGGACCGGCGGAGTGCGGACTTACAGCTTTGTGTTTGATGGGAAGGGGGGGGGGGGGTGTACATGAGCGGTATGTGTGGGAGATTTAAGACTGCGATCCGACCCGCAGCTCTAGGGGTACGAGCTACCGAACTCAGAACCGGGTCTAAAAGTGTGTGTCTGAGCACAGCTCGGATCGTCAGCACACACAGCGTTTGAGCTTCAAAGCAGAAATGTCGCTCAGTCCTTAGAAAACATTCAAACAATCACGTAGATTTGTGTTTCCAGTCGTGTCCCGACTAAATAACGGCTGATGTTATTCCCAGGATGCAGCGCCACTCAAAGCTAATGTTGTTAGCCCATGTTAGCATAGCAGTATGCTAACATGGGCTAACAACAGCGCTCAGAAAAAGCGCTGACAACACGGATTAAGATTCAAATGATGAGCGAACAGGTGTTTCATAATAACCGTAACATTATTAAAAGCACGTTTAGAAGATCATCTCGTATTTTACCGAGCTGACATGTCAATGAATATAGCCGCTCGACGCTGTCGTTTTGTATTGAATTGTTACATTCAATAAAGTTTGAAAAAAAAAAGCCGCTCGGCGGAGTTTATATCCTTCCGGTTTTTATTCCGACGGAAAGTGTGACCTTAGTGAACGTTTTTATATTCTGAAAACATTTTTTCTGGGCCCATGTACACGGTTGGATTCTAATCCGACCATTGATCCCATCAAGATATTTTGTACATGTAACCGCGGCTTATGGGGTCCACTCGCAACGTGGCGGGGGCGTGGCATCACGATGGTGGTCTCTCCATCGGGATGTCAGTCACCCATCACGATGGACGATGATATCGTCCATCGGCACAACCCTAGTCCCTTTTGACATTTGGATATGGGTTTAGGAGGTCTTGTGCTGTAAAGCTGCACCCGTCTTCACGTCAACAGATTACTGAAGTTGCAGCAACCGTTTTCCTTTCTTCTGTGGAATTTCGTCTCATTTCAAGCCGACACAGCAGCAGCAGAGGTGAGTTTTTGACGGCCTGCAGCGCTCCGACAGGAAAACACTGAATCCTAATGAAGTCCATCATAATGGTATTCAACATGTCAGCTCTGAGGACCTCCCACCACTTCTGCTGCTGCTTTCATCTCTCCTTTTGTAAGCTTAGAACTTTTATCCAGAAGGGACGGGATGGTTTTAGCCTGAAATAAAGGGCTGTGCAGAGTTATCACTTTATGGCGTGGAGTCGACACAGATTTTCAGATCAAAGGTGATTTGGTATGAGACAAAAAGAACAGTCTGAAAAAAGAATTAGCTTACTAAAGAAGAAGAAAACGTTGAAATAAAAGAAAAGGAAGTCAGAAACTGAACAAAATGTTAAACCTGTAGAGGCAAAAAGAGTAAAAATGAAAACTTAGCATTAAAATGAGGATATAACCTGCCTACATCAGGTGAACCATACAGACATGTTCTCAAGATTTCACATTTACATTAACCACAGCTAAAGACTGAAACGTGCGCTCTTAACTTCCACATTGAAGCTCCTTTTAAAACGATGGTGGGTAGGTTCACCAGCTAGTTCAGTCTAAAGTAAAGCTCAAAACCTCCAATCAATTTAACTGTATAACTGAATAGCTGTCTTTAATAACACTACGTTTCCCACCAAACCTCTATTTCAGGTGTAAAATCTGACTGAAACCACTTAAGAAATGGTCTGAGAGACTCCTCCCCTCTCATGTTCCAAACAGGAAGTACCCACTGATCCAAAAAGCCAAAACCCCATAGGCTGCTATAGAGAAATAAACAGCCATTACTCAGTCAGTCTATTTGTCAGAATAATCATTCTTGCTCTACTATCTCTTTGTAACATGTTCTTGCTAATCCAATCTTGCTAATTTTCACATTATTTATGCTGTAGAACAAGTTATTCAAGGTGTAAACTGACCAATCAGGTGTCTTAATGGAAGTAGGTCTCTTGACGTCGAATGTTCGAAGCGTTTGACACAATCTCCCGAGTCAGCCTTCGGTGGAAGGTGTGGCTGATTGTAGAGAGTGGTTACCATGGAAATGTAGAGTGACAGACCAATCACGGCTTACTGAGGACATTCTGGCGACGGACATATAACGGTAAAATGGCGACTGAATTGACTTCATTTGGTTGGAACCGGAAGCAAGGCATTTTCTATGGGTGACGTCACACTCAGTCCAGTTCTCTTTATACAGTCAATAGCCGTGTTTACATGGGCAAAAGTAATCGGAAAGAACGCCTTATCGGAAAGAAAATGCGTCATGTAAACGCGCCGTTCGGAATAGTCTGCCCCGATCAGACTTGTTCAGATCAGAATTTCTTTCAGATCGAGATAGGTGGGTTATACAGATCGTTTATCCCATCGTGGAGCATGTAAACGGCTCATGTGTCACTACTGCTCTTGTTTACGTCACGCATAGATGATGTTTTGCTGAGAGAAAGCTTTGGAGCTCATACGGGACCGACCAGCTGCTCTGCGGACGCCCCGTGAAAAGCGCCGCTCCGCTCTCGCCCTGCTGGTTCTTCACCTCTCTTACATCCCTCATGAGGGAGATGCGGGGAAGGAGCGCTTCGTGTCCCCCGACGCTCACTCGGTCCACTGGCACCCGAGTGAGGAGAGCAGCCGGATTAATAATTTTGTGTCTGAGGCGGGGGGGTGCTTAGTTATGTGTGCGTTTTGTTGTTTTGTTATGCGTGGGAGGATTCAGACTGCGAGCCGTCCCGCCGCTCTAGGTTAGCGGCTGCAGGACCCGGGAGGAATCGTGTTCGAAAAGAGCCCGGGCCGCTAGCTCACAGAGCAGAAATAAATGTCGCTCAGTCCTTAGAAACTGTTCTAGCAATCACGTGGATTTGTGTTTCCAGTTGTGTCCCGACAAAATAAAGGCTGATGTCATTCCCACACATTTACGTGCAGCCAAGCTGCAGATTGCTGCGTTTCTCGCACGGTCCTGGATTTTGTGTCCATCAAGGCTAATGATGTTAGCCCGTGTTAGCCTCTCCTAACCCTTCTCCAGCTTCGATCTTCCACAAAAAAGCACTGACCACACAGATTAAATAAAACGATGAGCGAACAGGCGCTTCATAATATTCACGACATTAATAAAAGCACGTTTGGAAGATCGTCTCGTATTACGGAGCTGCTGCACATGCTGTCTGTCTGTGGCAGCGGTTTGTTTACAACGGGACCTATTTCCTCATCCGGGAGTTTTTACACTACTGCTCATGCCCAAATTATTCATTCCGACTGAAAGTGTGAGCCATGGGTACGTTTGTTCTAATCGGAAAAAGGTTTTCTGTGCCCATGTGCACGGGTGAATTATAACCCGACCATTGATCCGATCAAGATATTTTGCCCATGTAACCGCGGCTACTGAAACCGAAACCCACCTCTAGTGGTCATTTAGGGAACAACAACATTCCTGTTTTACATCAAGTTTGGAACAGAGGTTATGGGCTCGCTCTCAAATCATTTCTATGTAAAACAACGTAAGATTTTGCCAGAAATTTCGAAAATCTTCATCCTTACGCTTAGCTCTGGGGTGAAGTTTCACCTGTCACCTTTTTTTTTTAGCGTTACGCTACAGTTTCACCATTTTTTGCCTATTTTCTACAAGACTGAGGATCAATGGTGTCTTTTTCTAGGCAAAAGAGGGGCATCAATGATAAAGCTTAGAACTTTGCTTTAAATGAGTCCAATACTAAGTAGAGAGTCACATGACCACTGTGTTTTCTAATGTCTAGATAATGAAGTGGGTGACGGTCTATAGATCCTGCCTTCTCTGGTTTTTCCAGCTGATCTAAATGCATCGAAGCGCTTCGTGTTCAGGTGAGACGAGGCAGGAATGGACAATCGTCTAATGAGCTTACTGCTAACTAAAAATGTTCAAAGGAGGAAAGCAGGTAGATGGAGAGGAGAACAACAAATACAACAGGAAAAAACATTTATTCTAGATCAGTGAAGGCAAATTTTTAACACAAAATAACATTTCTGTTAATTAAACCTTCGACCATCAAGGATCTTCGATGGAAATTCAATTTATGTTTTAAACATTGAATCCTATCCATGTGCTTTGTTGTAAAGGTTACTTAAAAAGGTTTAATATACATTGTTATTCCTTCACCTTACAATGTCCACTGCCTACTAACGGTGTGAGCATAGCTTCACGGAGCGTCAAGTCTTAAGATTCGGTCGGTTTAGTGAATAAAAATGAACAAACATGTCCACTTTGCAGAAGGAGAGAACAAATTCAGGAGCCTGACGCCTCTGCGTGACTGAAAAGTCTAAAACTAAAAATTGTAATTAATATAAACCAGTGGTCCCCAACCCCCGGGCCGCGGACCGTTAACGGTCTGTGGATCATTTGGTACCGGGCTGCACAGAGAGAATAAATAACTTACATTACTTCTGTTTAATTTATTTCGGTATCTGAAAGATGTTTTACTTTGAAAAATTGCCCGATTCTCTGTTACATCAGTCTATTCAGGGGTGCTCATTACGTAGATCGCGATCGACCGGTAGATCTTCAAGATATGAGGGTAGATCGCTGGCCGGCATAGATAAATAACACAACAATTACTTCTTAAAAATCCACCAGCCAATCAAAAATCCTTACAGAGAAGTACGGGACTTGATTGACATGCAGAACGGCCAATCGGACATCTTCTAATGCATACGTCACTGCACTGAGAAACTACAAATACACTGAGCGCAAATTCTGTCTGTCATCAGAAAGTCGCTTTCTGACCGCAGCGCGTCAAGTCCCCGGCAGAAGACCTTGAGCTTGAGCTCGTTGGAAGGCCATACCCCTACCACGTGAAAGAAGGCTACACGAAACATGTCAATCAAACATTTGAGATGTTTTATGTGAGACCTGGGACTGATTCCATGTTCTATGGTCATAGAAAAGACTCCTCCTCTAATTGGCGATCATGTTTTCTATCTAGTCGTTGTTTAAGCAATAAAACAACAAACAGCTCCTTTACTTTTAGATTAGTTCAACCCACCTGACTCAGGCAAGAGGGGCAAAGCAATAGCGCTGCTTTCCGACCATCCAAGGTCAGTCCAAAGCCCTCCAGACCTGGAGGGTGTCTAGTCTTACAGCATAAGTCTGCGATAGGTTCTGGTCACATGACCTGAAAATTGAATCTATTTCCCAACAGGAATGTTGCAGACCCGAGAGCAGGGAGTGACTGAGCCCCCCCCGCACGTACCAGGTCAGCGGTCACCATGAGTCAGAAGTCCCGAGCTCAGACACATCTTTAGTCATGTGAGCTCACGCTGATGAGATAATGGACATCTGTGGTCTGCTCCTAAGGGACGTCTTTCCTGATCTACGGATCCATTTCCATCTGGGATTTTGCAGATACCTTCACATTCTAAAGCTATAAAGAGTTCCCCGGTTTATTTTGAAGGGCAACGAAAGTGTAGAACAAACACGGGAAGAGTTTTATTTTTACGAGCTGCTGCATGATGACAGACCTGCAGGGCGTGACCCTCACAAGCAAACCTGTCCTTCAGCTGAACGACGTCTTCGATTTGCCCTTGTACTCACTGAAAGCAGCCACGGCCAGGATGATGGTGGCCACTATGGACGCCCACGACACCCACAGGGCTTTCTTGCGGAAGCTCTGGGCTTCGTGAGGCTTCAGGCGCATGCTGCTCTCCAGAAGACCTGCAGGCGATACGCAGGGCAAAGGGACGCCCACTTATTACAACGTCAACAGAACACAAGTACACAACATCTGACAAAAATATGTCTACGCTTCGGAATATTATCAACAAAAAAAAGTTCACACAGAAACACAACTTCATCTTTTGGATTTTGCAATAAAAATTTTCACAATTAAAACATTTGATGTTTTTTCTACACATACATTGTTTTACTTTAATAACTATTTTATTACAAAGTGCCTTTTTTTTCTCGATTTTCAATGTGTTACTTTGTAGCCTTTTCCGCTAAATAGAAATGTATTTCATTGTTTTCTTTTAATAATATGAAAAGTTTTTTTTTTTTTTTTACTAATCCAAACTTCTAGATTTAAAAAATAAAATAAAAGTCTGCTTGTAAAAGTTATCAATCTGGTTTTATAAAATAAAAGTCTGCCTTTGTAGAAAATAAATTAGACTTTCTTAAATATTTCTTCTTCTCCTGTAGAAAATTGTAAATCAGATTGTATAAATTAAAAGTCTGCTTCTGCAGTAATAACTCGGGTCGTTATTTGGGGGGGGGCGCGTGAGTCCTAATGGTAGCAGACACCACCCACCTCGGTCCTCTATGCTGTCCGTGATCTTCATCTCCTGGTCCATCTTGAAGCCCTCTGCGGGACCCTCCGCGCCGGCTTCCCGCCGCTCCTCTTGGGGCTGCGTCGGCTCGCTCTGGCCGTTCGCCAGCGCGAGCTCCACGGCGGCGGCGGTTCGGTTCGGAAACGGTTCGGTCATGTTGTCTCTAAAAATGTCTCACCTGCGTGAGAGGAGCCGCTCAGACACAGAGGGAGGGGGGAGTGGGGGAGTCCTCGTGGAGTTGGGAGCCCAGCTGCGCCAAATTACATACAGTGCACGAGCCACAACCGGAAATTTGAGGGTTTCGATTTCAAAATAAAGGCACGATTCTTTGTTTTGGAAAAAAAAATAGTTGTAAGCTCTTTTTGTGTTTAAAGAAATCATTTGGAGCGGTATCCTGTTATGCTAGATAACAATTTAAATTAAACTGATATAATACTGATATAAAACTGCAATCTAAAAAGCAAAGAATTAAAAATAAACGTTTAATTCTTGTTTCAAAAAACATAATTCTACAATAGTTCTTACAGTAAGTCTTGCATCAACTTCATTAAACACACAAATTTATACATATAAATGTAAAAAAATCTGTGTATAACTAAATATTTCATAGAAAGCAATAACTTTCAATTGTCACCATGGCAGGTAAAGTTATCAAATATTAATAACTATATCAGAATCAGAATCAGAAATACGTTATTGATCCCACACGTGGGAAATTTGTTTGTCACCATAGCAACTGACAGCAGAGGGGGAAAAAAAGACTTAGAATGATCTAAAAAAAAAAAACAGAACAAAGAAGATGTAGCATAAATGCAAACATATAACATATAACCAATACTTTTACATTTTCTGTAGTATTTTTATTTAGAAAGAAATATATCGATGGTTTATATACAATGAAAGATTTTCTTTGTACTGCACTAAGAGCCATTTTATACCCTGATGCCCATTTTAGAAGAAGTGAGCTAATAAAAGTTCAAACGTGGCTATTTCTATGTTTTTTAATGCATTTAACTTTCATTCATCTTTAAAAACATTTTGGGTACTGTACTTTCACCGACGCTGACAAACGTCAAATCTGTCCCGTCAAAGTTGAATGAGCAATTTATTTTGAAAGCGTTGACCGGAAGTGGCGCCTCTATCGTGTTTACAGACAGAGAAATATTGTGTGCATAGTCAGGTAACAAATAACAGAAAAAGTCGAGCCGTCCTGTTGCAGTCACACCTGCATTCTAATTACGAACATTTGAGGAATCCTAGAAAAAAAAAGTAAAAGTAAAAAAGGAACCAGGTAATTATTCAAAAAAGGTTCTGGGAAAAAAATTGAAATTTACATCGTCACTAAAAAGGGGAATAAAGATTTTCCCTTCCTCTTATTTATATCAATTTGAGAAACCTTTTGCAATTACAAACCATAAATAATACCCTTGCAAAGCAAATAAAAATAAAGTTAGTGCTGCTGACCCTCCATTTTTGTCATATGGTGCCCTCTAGAGGATCCTTTCAGTACTGCAGCACTCACATGTTCATGAATGAAAATGTTCAGGAAAACCAATAAACAAAGCATCAAAAATGAGAGGAAAGAAAAAGACACATTCCATAAACATTGTTGGCCTAATCTGACACACATAATAATCCACCAATAATCAAAAGTATCCCATATTGATTGAGATACTTTGCCACAGTGCATGTTGTAGCAAAGACATGAACAAATGAGGCTCCTGACCGAAAACATGTGAGAGAACCAGGAGTGGAAAAACAACAGCAAGCTGTCAAAGTACTAATCCCAAAAAATGCGTTTTAATTTTTAAAAAAGGGGAAAAATAAACAGGTTTTCTGTCAGTTTAGTGCTAATACGCTTCTAGTAAGAAAAGATAGTTTAGATTTAAATCACTTTCATAAATCAGGACTGTTAAATGTGTAATCCAAGATTATGATCATTTTATTTAAAAAAATGCATTTTTTTACTTTTATCATTTTTTTGGGGTCTTATTTAGTTGTGACTGTATATCTAACCTGGTTTAATTAATCTATGTCTACTTTCTTATGTTTCTATTTCTTCAAATAAACAATATAATTTCATATACAGAGCATACATTTTTTAATTTTGTTGATTATGTATGAAAATGTATCAAATTAGTCAAAACCAAATTGTTTTAAATTGGAAATACTATAATCCCACTTTAGTATAAATTATATTTAGTGCTTTGTGACCCAAATTCCTCCAGAAAATGAGATTAACAACAAATGTAGAGTAAAATTTATTCCAGAAAGCTCAAAAATCACAAGTGGGACACTGTGTGGTTCATTTATGCTCTCAACCTATTTTCTATATTATGCTCTGTACACTGTGAAATATTTTTTCCAGCCAAGATTGTATTTTGAAATCATTTTATGCCAATTTAGAAAGACAAAAAATAAAGTTTAGGAAGCATCATCCTAACGAAACATACAAATTGTTAGAAAATCTGGCAGCATTTAAATAATAAGATAACCTTTTACTTGTCTAACAGTACAGAAATTTCCAGATTTGATTAATAATAACAGCAATGATTAATTAAAAATTGTATTTTGAATGTATAAATGTCAAGAAAAAAGCCAGATCAAAGACACAAATTGAGAGAAGTTTATCTCTTAAATATACATATTTGTTTAACTATTGATAAAAAAATAAATAAAGTAAATATCATAATAAATTAAAGAATTATAAATTATTTACTTTTATCAGCGCAAACTCTTGTGAAACCCTCCCAGACAAGCATTACATAAAGTCGCCACTAGGGGCGCTGTCACAAAAACACATTACCGGTTTTTTCGCTGTCGTTGCGTGTTTCCGCCGCCTCGCTCCCTCCCGATGCTAGCACCGTCCGGCTCGGCTGCGGGAGCGTAATGGCGGTGCACCGGGGACCCTCCACGAAATGGCTCTTTACCCGGGAGCAGCTGGAAAACACGCCGTCCCGCCGCTGCGGAATCGAGGCCGACCGGGAGCTGTCCTACCGGCAGCAGGCCGCCAACCTGATCCAGGACATCGGCCAGAGGCTCAACGTGTATCCTTGTCGGTTAGCCGGCAAACAGCTCGGCTAGCAGCTGCTAGCTCACTTTAAGCTCGATTTCCCAGCGCGCTTCCATATAGATTTCAGCTTTTATGTTACCATTGCGTCTCTTGACGTCACCCACAATTCGCCCTAAAGTAATCATTTAAATCTGAAGCTTTTTTGGTGGATGTTTGCTCGCTTTTGCTAAAATGCTAGTCGGTAAGCCATTGTCTGGCCTCTCTACTCTGCAGTCTATTGTTAGCTTCTGACTACGACGCCAAGAGCAAAAAGAAAATACTCTTTTCGCGCTTAAACGGCATTTATTACGATATAATATCACTTTTTTGGCGACATGTTTCCTTCAACCTGTTCATCCAAAATGGATTCGTCTACGTATTTTCCTCAACTGCGCATTCAGCTCGCAGCTAATAATCAACACCGCCATAGTTTATATGCATAGGTTTTATATGATCCACTCCTTCACCAAGTTCCACAGAAATGTAAGTATTGGGAGGGGGTGTGGGTGGGGGGGGGGTCTCGTGTGTGTGTGTGTGTGTGGCTTTTATTGTGAAGTCCTGGTGTGAACCTGCTTCCTCCCTGGATCACAGATCATCTCTCAGACCACGCTGTTCCTGGCAGCTAAGGTGGAAGAGCAGCCCAGGAAGCTGGAGCACGTCATTAAAATGGCCCATGCCTTCATTAACCCGCAGGAGCCGGCCTTAGACACCAAAAGCAGTGTGAGTTGAGCTTCCGTCTGGCTCCTCTGTTGGCAGATCTGGGGGGGAGGACAACTGTCCTGAGTGACCTCTGACCCTCAGATGGGAAGCCTAGAGGTTTGTTTAACATGTTCTTGTGGCTTTTTTTTTCCCGTGTAAAATGAGGATGTAGGTTAGGAACGTTTGTATGTAAATTGTTGTGAGTCTGGAGCAGAAGAAAAAAAGATCGTTACACTGTTATTGCTCGCCATTTTTGTTGCACCAGTAGCGTAAAGCTACGGGTTTGTGAAGGCTGGACGACCAGGGAGGGGCTTCTTCTTCTTCTTCTTCTACTGTTTTCTAAGCGCATATCCGACACCTACAGTCGAAAGAGGCTTGGTGCAAATCTGGTGAATCTTTGCTCCAGGCTTTTTCTTTCGCAACTCTATTCCGATATATGTACGGAAAAAATGCACATATTAATTTCTACGTCGTGATACATTTTCAACCGGTTGGCCCTTACGTAAATAAAAAGGATCACAGCATCTGTGATTGGTCGAAGTTCAACCTGGTACGGTTAATAGCCTCGCGTTTTGTACACAGAGCCTGAAATGGGTCGTAAAATCTTGCGTAGCTACGCGTGAGTTTTGAACTCGGTAGCCTGATGTGTGCATTTATGTGCCTTGACATGGGAAGTGAGCTTCTTGAACGTACGTTGCCAAGAGCGGTGTGAACTTAGAGCTCCCTACAAAAGACAATGTCCTAGAAAATAGCATTAAATCGCAATTAAAAGCTTTGAACATTGATCAAAAGGGGATGGGAATGTCTTCTTGTGTTTAGGCTGCTGTCTTTGATTTAGGGGGCAAAGCAGAAAAGTGACAGCGTAGCGTCTCCGTCAGCGTCTATACATTTGATATCTCTTGATGATCAACATGCTGATTTTATTTTAGTGTCTCACTCTTTTATTGTGACTCTAACGGCCTTTTACTCTCTTGATGCGTAGGCTAACTTTTGTGCACTTTTTTTCTTTATTTTCTCCACAAAAGGGGGAAAAAAACGGAACAATTTGTCAAATTTCTAAACAAATGAGGCTTTTATTTCATCAAGTATTAGTAGTTTGGTTCCAAATATTAGTATTTCATTATATCCTTCAGAGTTGTTTAAAAGTGACATTATTTTGCTCACTTTCGTTCGTAGCCATTTTTTTAAGCCTAAAAGCCTTTGTTGATTAAAAGCAGAAAGTGTGTTTGTATTTATTGTGCGATGATCCACAGCCATGTTGGTTTCTGTTGTCTGGAAAACGTTTGTTGGTGCTTTGACCGGCTCCGTTCATCCGCCTGACCTCTTAAGATCACCAGTTTACCTGGAAAGAGCTTTTATTTTGAAAATTTAAAGCAGATTCTCTTACGCGTTTTGAAACAAAATTGGGTTCGATTGAATCGATTTTTCACATGAAAATGTGAGAAAATGCTTTTCTTTAATTGTAGGAGCGTCTCGTTTTCTGTCATCAGAAGTTGCGTCTTTACGGTCGACCAGTTCCACCCTTCGGTAGTTTTGTGTCGGCCTGGCGGTTTTAGGTCGTCCTCCTTCCTCCCACATGGGGCGCAACAAGGTGACGACTCCTGACTCCGTTCTCTGTTTCTCGGGCTCTTTCAGGCGTTTCAGCTGCAGGCGCATGAGCTGGTAGTTCTGGAGTCGATCGTGCTGCAAACGCTAGGTGAGTTGTGCTGGTGAGATCGCGCGTTTGGTTGTTTTTCTTTGTGCGCCTTCGTCGCTCATTGTTTTTGTTTTCCTGTCTCCACCTCTGCAGGTTTTGAAATAACAGTTGATCATCCTCACACAGATGTTGTGAGATGTTCCCAGCTAGTGCGAGGTATTTTTTCCTCTCGTTTTCACGTGTTTTTCTGTTAACCCTCTGACGCCAGAGCTTCAGCTTCCGACTGCTGTGCTTCTTCAACCGGTTGTGCAACTGACGAAACTCAAAACGACTCAGCGAAAAGCAGCCGATGCCGACGCAGAGTATTCAGAATAACGGTAGTTGGGTAAACGGGTAAATAGTTGGAAGAGCGTGTGTCCTGGCGTCAAAGGGTTACACTTTCTCTGATGTTGCTATAGCGACTGTCCCAAGCCATCTAACTGAAACCCTTCTTTTTTCTTTTGCAGCAAGCAGAGATTTGGCTCAGACTTCCTATTTCATGGCTACCAACAGGTTATTTTCCTGTTCCCATTATTGCACTGTAATGGCACACTATAGCTTCCTGTCCTGCAGGGTCCCCCTTCCTGTGTCCAACGCCCTGTTGGGTCCCCGGGAACCCCCGGTTTGGGGAAGTACCGGCCGGGCTGCTGTGCGGTGTATTGTACAAGGGCTCCCTCTTGGCACATAGGGGTTGAATGTAGTGGTGCTGTTCACCTCTCCGGGTTTTTTTGGTACGGAGTGTCTAAAGAAAAAAAAAAAAAGAAAAGAAAAAAACTCTGAAACGGTAGCCTGAATATAGATTGCGGCTAAAGATTCTTAAACTTATAGAGGTTCTTGGTAAGTATAGTTCACAGTTCTTTCATTTTTCTTTTCCTTTTTTTTTGTTGACTTTTTGACCTCAGAGGAGTTTTCACGGAGACTCCAAACTACACTGCAAACGCAACAAAGTTTGAACGCGTTCATTAAAAAGTTGAGATCCTCTCAAGTCGGGTGGTCCGTACCGTCTCCAAGTACGTTTGACCCCGATACGGTATGCAAATACA
The DNA here is from genome assembly GCA_023969325.1 of Oryzias curvinotus. Taxonomy (NCBI): domain Eukaryota; kingdom Metazoa; phylum Chordata; class Actinopteri; order Beloniformes; family Adrianichthyidae; genus Oryzias; species Oryzias curvinotus. The sequence continues at coordinate 5,395,970 of CM043707.1, read as the reverse complement.
GACATGTTCCCTGAGCATCCGACATCGCGTCGCTTTGTACTATCGTACGATTTTGCCAAACCCTTCAACGTCAACGCTTTAGCTCCAGTCGTCATGTTTTCTTAAACTAGCACGACTCTTCAATCGTCGACGCAGTTAATGTAATTCCAACGGCCTGACGCACAAACACTCTACAGTAGTAAAGTGTCGACACTATCCTGTAAACCAGCTGATACTGACACATAGCTTAATTATGTTCATTTTAGTAAAAGGCTGAAGAGTTTAAAAATTCGGTGTTGATTGGTCACAGTTCGGGTTTCAAAAGGTTAAAGCACACTTTTGGGGTGTTGGACAAACTCCAACTCAAATCACAGATTGTGTCCGAATTCTTTCGCTAACATCTTGCGTTTGTCATTTTGTAGTGCTGTCCGAGTCTACAATTCCAAAATCCAGCGCCCTAGAAATTTCCCAGAAGTCTCTGTGAAAAACCAGTTTGCATCGATGCTCACTAGATTTGGCGAATACAGACCACAATGCATTGCGTCTAACCAATCTATGCAAAGAAAATGTATTTTTTAATAAACCATCAACGTTTTTAATCTTCAAAACGCAAAATGCTTATTTATATCAATGAGGTTTTCACTTTGTGAAATCGATGATGTCATACTCGCCTTTAAATAAGTAAAATAAAAATTAGTGAGCATGGTGGCCCGATTTACTTTTAGGAAAGCAACATTCGACCAACAAAAATGTTGCACATCAGCCTAAGACTCTGAATCAATTATCAATTATGTTGATTGTGTTGCCGGCGACCCCTACAGAACATGCTCTTGGAGCGCATATCTTCGACCGTTGAGTGCGAATTAGCTTACTCTAGCGCACAGAGAAGTTGTTTTTTCACAACGCGTGCGTCACTTTACGAAGTCTTGCATTAGCCGTTTTTTCTCGGCGTCCGAATGGGCTCATTTACGTCCCTTATGTAAGCACTTCATAGCATTGGATTTCAGCACAAGGCTGTTGTTCTCGGTGCCAGAATTTGCTGGAATTGCGTCAACCGTCAAAGAATTGATCAACTCGGGTTAAGCTCCGATGCTAACATCGGAGTGGTGCCCAATTTTGTAACTTAACACCCCCACTAGGCATAAATCTACTTCGTAAACCAGTTTAAAAACAAACTAAACATCTGTTAACCTCTAAAGATTTTATCTTCAACGTCGTTTGAATGGCTAACTAAGAAAAATGCATACTGCCACCTACTGTATGGGGGTGGAAGTGTTTTTTGCCTTCGCAGTACATAAATATTGCATTTAAATGTCAGTTCAAGCATGTTTTAAAAAAAAGAAAAACGTTTGTCTTTTAGCGTCACCATCCCATAATATTCATAACGGGCAGGTTTGCAGTGTAGTTTGGGGATTCATAGAAAATGAAGCACAGAGGACTTTGGGAGCTTCTGTACACCAAACTGAGGACAAAAGCCAAAAACTGAAACGAAGAAAGCTCCCAGCCGAGTTTCTGCAGTGGATCTGAGAAGAGAAATCCGATCGCAAAAACATCACGTCCAAGAACTTGAACTGATGAGTGGAATAACAGCAAGAACTCTGGCCTCAAACTGGTGTTTTGAACCAGAAAAAAACAGGCTCTGATTGGTTTGAACGGCGACAGCTGCAATGTTTACCGAGTTCTGTTTTGGTGTGCAGGCGCCCAAAGTCCAACAGGGTCACGGCTTTTTGTGGGACTTGGCTCTTATTTTGTAAAGTTCAGTGATCACAGGAAATAGAAATGTGCTCTTTCTTCTGTCTGCTTGTGTTGGAGGACGACTCTAAAAAAATTACACATAACTTTAGAAAAGATTTAAAGTAAAGTGGATGAACACTTTTATGGAATCATTTTCAAAATCAAAATGCTTTAGTACTTTTTAATCATCAAAAGGACAATATTTGTTCAATAATTGGTAACATATTCTCTTTCAAATGGAATATTTACTCCATAACAAAGTGTTTTTTGTGACTAGACACATTGTGGCTTTAGGAGGTGAGCTTGTGTTTTCATGTCAGGAAGTGTGTGGTTTTTTTTTTTTTCTCTGTAGAAGCCGGTTGGGCGTTTGCGTTTTAACCCTGGGAGTTTTCCTGCTTCCTGTCTGTCCCTGCAGCTTGCACCTTACCACCTTCTGCCTGGAGTACAGGCCCACGGTGGTGGCATGCGTCTGCATCCACCTGGCCTGTAAATGGTCCAACTGGGAGATCCCCGTGTCCACAGACGGGAAACACTGGTGGGAGTATGTGGACCAAACCGTGACGCTGCAGCTGCTCGATGGTGAGAGTCCTCTGTCTTCAGGAAGTATTTTAGACAAATTGATCTGATTCTTCCTCAAATTTGTTAATTCGTCAAGTCTTGTTTACATTTTTTTGTAACAGTTGTCTAAATAAAGTTGGTTTTAATTGAACAAAACAGAACTAAAGTGTGAATTGAAGACCTGTTTGTTTAAAAAAAAAAAAGACAAGCTGTGCTTTTTTGGACATTTTTAACAATTCTTATTTTTTAAATTGCTGCCTAAATGTATAAAATAAATAATTTTACGTCATGATACATATTTTTGTCCATCATTTTCCCCAAAAGGTGTGCAGAAAAAAACCAAATAAACCAAAGACCTTCTTCCATGATTACACGAGGTTTTTCCTAGCTCAACCAATCCAACCGGGACTCAACAGTGACATCTAGTGGCCAATTTAAGCCACAGCATCCTTTCAATTAATATAATTTACTTAAGGTTGGATTCATTCAAACCAATTCATTATTCGTTCTTTACATACATTGGGAAGAAAAAGTATTTGTCCGTCACATATTCTGCATGTTTGGTCTGTGATGCTTCTCATAGGAATACTTCAGCCGCGAGACGGAAAACTGAATTTACTTGTTTGTATAACTGAGCAGAAAATATAACAAAAGTTCGCCTGGATGTTTTGTAACAAAACCTCTGTGTGGTTTTCAGAACTCACCCACGAGTTCCTGCAGATCCTGGAGAGGACGCCCAGCAAACTGAAGAGGATACGGAACTGGAGGGTAAGCGATGACGCTTTTACCGCCGCCGCCGCCACCGCCGCCGTGTGGATGGGTCCGCCTGCTCAGGTCTCTCTGCGCTTTTGCTCTGCAGGCGATCCAAGCTGCTAAGAAACCAAAGACGGAGGGCGCCGCCGTGGAGCCCACCTACCAGGGGACGTCCTTAGAGGGCCTCCCTGCTGTCGCCAACTCCTTCTTCTCCTCCAGCTCGGACCCCGGCGCCATGCCGGGCCTGAACAGCATCGCGGCGCCCTACAGCCTGTACCAGAATCTCAGTGACCAGTTCTCCCAGCCCCCCCACTCAGACTTCACGCTGGTCAAGCACAAACCTAAAGCTGCTGGCGGCGGCGGGGACCACCAGCAGCTGGCGGCAGCGGCCGCCGCCTTTTCCCGCTCTCAGAAAGTGTTGACTCTGGAAAAGTACAGAGAGAAACAGGCGGCGGAGCTGCAGAACGGCGTGAAGGAGGAGCCGAGCACGGACATGTACATTCTCCCGGCCCCCCACCACCACCACCACAAGAAGCACGACGGCAGGAGGGACAAGCCCGGCTCCAAGAAGCCCCGGGCGGCCGCCTCCTACGCCGACGGCGGCTCGTCCACCAGCGAGGAGCTGAAGATGCGGATCAAAGTCTCGTCGGAGCGCCACGGCGGCTCGGAGGCGAGCAAAGACAAGCACAAAGGCCACCGCCACTCCAAACACTCGTACTCGCTCACAGCGGGGGGCAGGGCCGCCCTGGAGAACGGGTCCACCCGAGCGGGCGCGGGCGGCCACCATGGCGACCCCTCCGGCTCGTCCCGCAAGAGGCCGCACGCCGACGGCCACCACCACCACTCGTCCAAGAGCAGCCGCTCCTCCAAAGGAGGCTCCTCCCACTACTCCTCCTCCTCTGAGGGCGGCCAGAGGATGATGGAGCACCACGACGGGACGAACGGCGTGATCATATCGAACGGCCAGCACACCGACTACAAAAACACTTTTGACATGCTGGACTCTCTACTAAGTGCCCAAGGAATGAACTTGTAGCCGCCGGCGTCGCTTAGGACGACCTTACTAGAATTTTAAAGAATTTTATTTGTTTTAAGTTATCTGCGTCGACGAACATCGAGTTTTAAAATAAAATTTAAAAAAAAAACACATGAATTTAAACCGCGCCTCTGAACAGAAGCCGATTTTTCTGCATGTTTAAGTCAGGAAAGAGAAAACTGGTGTTTGCAAACATCGTCATCATTTCCTTTAAGTCCAACGTTTTTGTTCCACAAAAACAAACGAAATAAAAACCTCTCAGGTCTTGAACTTTTAGGATTAAAAGTCTTCTACCTGTACCTGTGGAGGTGCATCACCTTCACGTGCTGGCGAAGACGAGCCGAACTGCTATTGAACTAGGACGGTCCTTCAGAATAAAAGCCCCGCGGGGGGGGGACGACTGTGACGTGAAAACCGGGCTGCTCCATCTGCTGTGATTGAAAGTAGTCACTCGCTATTCAGTATGATTCATGTTCTTAACAAACAGACCGAAAAAAACTCTCCTTGTGTGTACATAGGGCTGTAGTTCTGATTCAAGCTGTTTATTGCATCAGTGATCAGTCTAAACTTTATTGTATTATGAGATCCAAAGCAGGCTGTGTTATGAACATTTATGTAATCGGAGCCCAAATAAAACATGTTAAAGTCATTTTCTTTCTGATTGTTAGACGCCGACGCTGAAATGATGGAAAAAGTGCTGAAATGAAATGTCTGATTGGTTGAAACACCCAAAAAAAAAAAAAAAAGGAAATATCAACTTTAATTTAGCAAAATTGACGTTTCAGAGATTCTATATTTAAAGAGTGAGCACAAACGTTCCCAAATGTTTTTTTTTTTTTTCTTGTAAAACAAGGATTCTGGACGGAACCATCTGCACCGTCTTTTCTTTCTCTACGCCTGCATGGTGGAAATCTGCTCCTGCGATGTTCCAGGAGCTTTCCTCGCTTCCACTTTTAAGAAGAGAACAGGGCTTTATTGTTCTGCTTCTCTGGCTCAGGGAGACGGCTGGATCACGAGGCGTTCTGTCGACAGAACAACCCGCTCCATCTGTCTGCGTCCCCAAAACAAACAGAACTTTCCCATCCAGAACTCCAAAGGGTCTTTAAAGATCTACTTAGCTCTGTTTTGTTCACCAGTACCTGTTAGTATTTGCGATTCCCCTACGACACATGTGTCAAACTCGAGGCCCGGGGGCCAAATGGGGCCCTCCATGTCATTGTATGTGGCCCGCGAGAGCATAACAGTTTTTAATCTTTTAAAATAAAAATAAAAATGTGTGTGTATTTATTCATATCTAGGGGGAATCTGACTTAAAATATGGGATTGGTCAACCATACATTAGGACTTAAACACTGTCCCTATAACCTAACCTGACAGAATCAAACGTAAAAGTTATGCTACAGTATGAAGCAAACATGTTTTCTATGCAACTGGAATTGTCACTTCATAATAACTAAATAATGAGTTATTTAACATTAAGGAGTAGTTACGTTTATTTTTCATTATTTGGTTACATGTATAAGTTATATCTGGCCCTTTGGGGACAACCACTATGCTTATGTGGCCCTCGATGAAAATGAGTTTGACACCCCTGCCCTACGATTTCTGGGGTTTGGTTCAATATATGCTTTGTTTTAACAAAGTCATTCAAATCCTCCTTTCTTTTCCTTTTTTTTTTGGAAAACCTCAAACTGAGCCTGGTGTAATGTAATAAAATGAGGTATTAAATCCATCCCATCACACTGTTTCAACACTGTTAACATATGCAGTGGGATTTCCTTCATTCTGGGAGACCATGAATGTCACAACAGCTAAAGTGGACCTGAAGTGGGTCAGCCGTGATGACCGACCGCCATAACAAGACTCTGAAAATTGGACTGGAGGAAGCCTGACCACATTTGTTGACTCCACCCATGTCGCCAAAAATGTGCTAATAGAGCAAACTGATGTCAAAATATGGTATGAAGCATTTAACCCTTGTGCTGTCCTATGGGGTCAAGATGACCTTTGACTTGTTCTCCCTACCATGATAAAGGTGGATAAAGGTGGAGAGGATTTCATGTCATCCATGGACACCAGTGAAGATCACAAATTATTGAAGAAAAAAGGTTCTTGTGGGTCTAGATGACCCAACTCCCAATGTTAAGGTGCCTAGGATAGCACAACGGTTAAAAAAAAGGCTTTTATTTCTAATCTACAGTCAGTATCTTAAACATTTTGAAGTCATTGGGAAAGCATGAAAACAACATAGTTCACAGCTTATGATTGTGTCTCTGTCCTTGTCTCCGTCATGGGAAACGTTACAAAACAGACTTTTTTTTTTGGAAATTGGGGAAAATACCGGTAGTTGTATTGCCAAAGATCCCAAATTTTATTCAAAAAACTTCCATTACATCACATTTTTACAGCTATGGAGAACTGTTCTCCCATAAGTGGAACGTTATTTTGAAATGAATGTCAGCCCTAAAAAGTAAAATCTCCAATATTGAATGAAATTAGGTTTTCGAAAATGTACCACCTGAACTTTTCCTTTGGGCTTTCCCCTTCAGGGGTCGCCACAGCTAATCCTCAGTCTAACCCGGTCTTCTTCTCCGTCTCCTCCAACCACCAGCTACCTTCATGCCTTCCTTCGCTGCATCCAGAAACCTCCTCTTTGGTCGTCCTCTCGCCGTTTAGCCTGGCAGCTCTAAACTAAGGATCCTTCTACCAAAAACATTCACTGTCTTTGTCTGGCCTCTCTTGACTCTCCTAGGTGCTGTCCCTCCAATCCATCCGGGTCATTCCCAAAGAGAACCACAGCATCTTCATCTCCGCTCCCTCCAGCTCTACTCCCTGTCTTCTCCTTAGATTCACTGTCTTTAGACCCAAAAACATGGCTGAAACTCTTCTATCACAACCATTCCAACCCAAATCTTCACTTCTTCTCCACACCCTCCATGCCTCTGGACTGCTGCCTTCAAACCCTCCACCTTCTGGATGTCTTCCATGAGAAAACCCAAAAGGTTCTTTGGGTGTTTCAGTAGTGAAATGACTAGTGTATCAAGCGACTACTTGGTTATTAGATGAATCCGAGTTAGCTTCGTTTTAGAACTGGTCTAAAACCAGAAAATAAAGCTCGCATTTGCCGCCACTTTTCCCACAAAACAGATTTTAACTGAGAATTGTGGGGTAGTTGTCGTCTTTCAGCCGATTGTGTGTCGTCTTCTATTCAAAACTGCTGCTTACGTTAAACGCTTCTAACCGGTTCTTCTTTGCGCCGCTTCCTTTATTTCTATTGGGTTTTAAAAAAAAAAAAGCCACTTCCGCGTCTCGTCCTCCATTGGATAAAAGACATCTCGGCAGATTAGCATCACCGCGCAAGAAAAAACGCGTTGCTATGGAATCACGTCTTTGAGTGCTGGTTACATTAGCTTGATTAGAAAGACCAGGTTCAGTCCAGAGGATGGAGCATCGTCTGACGTGGTTTTAAAGTGGTTTTCTTCTACAAACGAACCTAAAAAAAATGGAACAAGAAAATTCATTTCAATGTGTTTTTTTTTTTCAATATATGGATCTTAAAATCTCAATTTGATGTAATCAAATCATACCGATTACCTCAAATCTGTCTCATCAAACCATTGGTGTAGAACCCCCCACTTCCCATCACCCATCTGTTTTTTACACTCTCTACCACTAGCTTACCTCACACCCCCAAAACAAACATTAACAAAAAAGGCGAACAGTGTTGGAGACATCCAATCACACAGTTTAGACCCAGATGCCAGCCTGGACGAAGACAAACGAAGACGTACACGGATCTAGTCGTCTACAGGTGGAAGCATCACCAGCCGATTTTCAACGTCACAAATACGATCTTTGTCAAACTTTTTTCCGTCTGCTTCTGATTCGCAACAATAAAAAAATACTCCGAAATTAGGTTTTGAGCTTCATTTTCGCCACAAAACGCCACAAGATCACGTTAAAAACAGTTTTTTATTAGAGTGGTTCTATTTAGACTTTCTGTGCATACAGAAGGGAAAAATGAGAAAAACCGCAGAATCAAGGCCCGTACACACCTTGACGAATTTCGCTCGCGATATTCGTTTAACGCCTCCTGACTAAACAAAGGGCACCAATGTGAGTGTGCACACCGACGCGAAAAAACGCCACGCGTCAAAGCGTCACTTTTTAAAAAAACGCCTCAGGTTCGTTTTTTTGGTTTGACGCGCCGCGTCAAAAACTATACGACCAATGAGAATGGCGCTTTTGCACACGTGTCTGGAGCTTCTGAAGTTACAGTAAAACACAACTTGGGGGCGCTCAAACACAAACTGCCTTTCTGAGCACACATACCAGCAAAGAAGATAGACGCCAAGTAGCGTCTACACTCCCGCACAGAAATAATGACGGACATTCTAAAATATCCCCGAAAACGCTCATGATACAGTTTCAGCTCTTGTACCAGTCGATAAAACTCACCATGTTCTTCTCTTCTCGTAACTATGGGATGTACCCAAAATCTACATCTTTTCCGGCGTCTTTGATCATTCAACAGAACAATAATTTCTTCATCATTGGAACTGGAGCTGGAGCTACTGGTGCTTGAAATATTCATGTTTTCTTTGTTTGATTCTGACAAGCGCGAATATTCGTCCCGGTGTGTACGGGCCTTCAGGCGGATGTTTATTTCCTCTTTCTGACATTTGAAGATCCAACAGAGGAATCCTCCTCTAAATATCTGCATTTTTTATAGTTTGCCTTCAGAAGCTCATGGGGTTTTGGGGCGACTGGATGGATTTTATTTTGTAATGTTAAACTGGAGTGATGAGAAAAGCGCTTCCATCCTTATTTGTTTGTCTCTGCTAACAGAAGAAAACTGCAGTTCAAACTCCCCTTTTGTTTTGGTTCTGAGGTTCGGCTTTCTCCTCCGTGGTTCACTGGAAGGCTGGCACACGACTTCTCGATAATTAAGCAGCTCCATCTGAGCAGACGCAGCGTTTTCACCAAGTATTACCTTCTAATTTTAGACGGGGGAGGGAGGGAGGGAGGTGGGGGGGCAATAGGGAAATTCAGCGGGAGGACGTCAGTGAAAATTCAACCATCTGGACCTGCTCGCACGCCGGGTAGGAGGGTGATGATTTTATTTTAGGCCGCCTCTCCAACCGAATGAGCCGAACGCCTACTGCGGCGAGAAGAGCAACAAATCCCAGAATAATGAGCAATCTGAAAAAGAAATCCTCGTCCAAGAGGGTAATTAGAGTAAGTTTTATTACTCCAAAGATGGCTCTTTTTGTTTGTTTTCTATTCTCATTTTTCTGAAAACTTCCAAAAAGTATTTTATAAACCAAAGCGTTTTAACCCAAAAAGTCCACTAGATGGCAGTATGACACAGATCCTGCCCTTGGACTCCCGCTCAAACAGATCAGTAGCATCATTTTCAGTTTTTCTGGGTTTTCCTTTTCTTTTAAGACTGTGTGGAATAACCTTGGAAAGAAAGAAGGGATGCGGGCTCTCAGGAATCTGAGGTGCCTCTTCATTACCGATCGTCAGTCGCAGCTGCTTCAGCTCTGGAGCCCATCCATCCAATTAGCAGATAGCTGGGCGGCGGGGCGAGAGTTCGGTGGGTGGTCCAGGACCTGTGGCGGCACTCAGGTCATTTCGGCTGTGAAGCCCATCAAAGGGGTCTTTTTTGGTGCTGTTTTTTTTTTTTTTTTTTGCAGATGGCAGCGTGTGCCGCACTCACGCCCATGTGAGTCCTAATGCAAATGATGGCCGAGAAATGGCGCTGGAAAGTGGCGTAATTACAAGCCATTGAAAGTCCATTGTCATTTCTGTCTGAGAGGTCTCTCTTGAAAAATCAGGAGCTGATGGAAACCCTTCTAAGTACCTGAGGTGGAGCTGGAGGGGGGTGGAAATGGCTGGGCCTGAGCTGCTATTACCGCATGCTATAGCACAATTATGCCCGGTGATTGACAGGCGCAGGAATTAGACCGTCTTCGTGGGGTAGTTCACTTTTTGTGCCCAACCGGCGCTGCGACTTTTCACCAGGTAACATAAAAAAACCCAAATAGATCGTTGCCACCTGTTCCCCGCGAACGAGACATGATTCCACACTTTAACTTGGTCATCATCCCCTTTACTGCCCCCGTTTATCTGTGCGCCTCGCTGAAAGAGCATCCTCTGGTGGCCCCCACACCAGAGATTCATGTCTGGGGTGGGAACCCTCGCCGCACCAGCTGTCCTTTAAAAAGAAACACAACCACTCGTCCCAAATCATCAATAATTCACCCGCATCGACATTTGAACTAATTATGGAGCAGCGATGGCCTATTTGAGCGGGGTCCTGTCAGATGAAAGCCGGGTCCCTTCCTGACAGCGGCGGAGGGCTGGACCCATTAAAATGAATGGGGGAGCCCTCTCTTAACAATCACAACACACACACACACACACCCACACAAAGGGAGACTGCTGCCTCAAACACTGCACCCACACAAGCCATATTAATAAAAGGACATGAATTGCTTCCTCAAACACCCACACCCAGGCATAAACATGACGCGCAACAGCACCTCGCGCGCAAACGCACACAGCAACCGGCGCAGCGCGGCACGGCCCGCCACCTGTGTGGGTTGTTTGGCCTCCTCATCCAGACCTCTCTGGTTTTAATTAGCCCACCGCTGAAGTGTTTTCCTTTTTATATTCTCTGAAGGGTGATGATAACGGCTACAGCCGAGATGGAGGCTCTCCGCTGGTTTGTTTCATTAGGGAGAGCATAATGACCCTGCAATCACAGCACCAAGGCAAGACTTCCCCTAATAATTATTTCCCTCCTAATGGTTCAGTTTATACTCCACTATAGCCTTTGTCATCAATGCCTTGCTTCCGTTCACCCGGGGGGAAGGGGGGGGGGGGATCTCACCAGAGTTCAGAGCCGTTGACATGTTCCACGTTCTTGGACTCTGGTGCGGATCAAGAAAAATGCTAACCGTTTACCTCCAGAGATGTAGCTGGTGACACCGTCCATATTTTTTGGAGTATAAATTGTGATTTTTTTTTTTTTTTTGCACAGTTCAGTTCAGTTGAGGGTTGGACTGATACTCAGGTGCGACCTAGATAAATAAAGACAGGCTCATGTGATCATTATTTTCCCACTAAGAACCACTAGAGGGCTCTGTATGGGTGTGTATCAGTATTTGCTACCAACAGCAACGCAGAAGAAGAAGCGTCAGAAGAAGAATTAAATGGATTTAGTGACTGAAAGTGATCCAACCAGTTTAGTTGACTTGTTAACATGCTCTGTGTTCTATGGTTATCTGAATAATTGTTAATCTGTACGCTGATACGGCCACACTTCCTCCTATGTTTCATGACGCTCTGGGACGTGGACAAGATCTCAGAGGAGCAGGGGCTCAAGTCGGAAAATGGCAGCAAAAACGTTTTTTTGCATCTGATAAATTCAGATGAATTTAGTGTCAGACCTGTTGTGAGGAAGCTATGAACCCACCACAAATAATTTACTTTTATTTAGAAAATCCACCCTGTGTTTTATTTTGGACTTCCTTTACCAACTCCCTGATCTGTGTTGAATTGATGTGCCATTAAGACGTCACAAAAAAGTGACTCCTTGACTAATTTAAGGCGTTTTTCTGAAATATGAACCATATTTAAGCTTGTTAAATCAGTGGACGGCCACTAGTTAGACCAGAACTCACAGGTACAAGTTGCTTCAGTGTCACGTCGTCTCTTCAGTTCTCTGTGAGACGGCAGCTTCTCTCCCCGGCTGTTCCTAACTCTCTGGCGGCTCTCAGTCTGAGTGGAGCCACAAAGACAGAAGCGGCAGCTCAGAACCTGAAATGGGTTCTGTAGAATACCGGGGGATTTTGTGGCCACATTTTTTGTCTAGGATCTTTAACAGAAATGTATTAATGTTAATACAAAAAAAAAAAAGTGAGTGCAGGTGCCTGATAAGATTGGATTTATCTGCGCTTTTTCGCTCAAAGCGTTTACACAATGTGTCCATTATTCATTCACTCTTCAGTCATACTTGGTGATGGTAAAGGCGTGGCTGCCAGTTTGCGCCTACTGACCATCACAGGGATCATTCATGCACATTCATGCTGGTAGGCGGTAGCGTTAAGGGTCTTGCCCAGGGGCCCTCACTGGGTGGTTTTAACTGCTCGCCAATTCAATTCAATTCAATTCAGTTCAATTGCATGTTCATCCCCCCCCGGGAAGCAAACCCTGGTTTCCTGCATGTCAGTCCTTCACCTTACCCACCGAGCTACCTAGCATGATGACGCTAAATTCGGTAATGGTAGTGAAGCGTGCATAAATTCAGTCTGTTATTGTTATATATCCACTTCTTAGGATTTTCCTTTCATGATGAAATGAGCGCTCTTGGTCCCGTATTTTGTTAAATAAATGTCTTCCAAAAGTGCGACTTAAATATGATTTTATCTTCTTTGTTATGTTTTTCTTTTTTGGCATCAGTACCTTATACTCCCAGATGACTTATAGTCAAAAAATCACAGAAAATAACATAATCTCTTTGTACTACTGTTACTCTTCGACCGTTTAGGGCCTAAAGGGTCAATTTGGGTTAATTACCTAAAGTTTATACAATTCCAACGTAATTAATAGTTTTCTCACCTGTGCTGAGGGTTGCAATTCGTTAGAATTACGTACATTGTGTCAACGGTTGAAGAGTTGCAGTAGTCCATAGGAAGAAAACATTGGAGTTCAAGCTCCAGTGTTAAAGGTCCAACAGAGTAAAGGAAGGGTAGGTAAGAGGCGCAAGTACTTAGTACTACCCAATACTTACTCTGCAGCCTGAAAGAATGGCTTACAATGATAGTAAAATCAGTATACCTATTTTCTTGTTTTGACACAGAACTGTAATTAAAATATGAAGGCAAATGCCAAATTAGTTTTAATTGAGTTTTTTTGTTCGTGAATGCTAAATCCAAAACTAGCATGTAGCTCAATTTAGCTCAGCTCAAAGCTGGAGGATGCTTGAAAAACCTTTTAGAACATTTGTTTACATTTCAAAGGATGTATCAACTGCAGAAAAAAATATTTTACAACGATAAATATTATTGTGCTAAAAGACAAGATCAAAGAGCCCAGAGAAACAAAGACGTTGTCTGCAGAGCAGCAGGAGTTCATTAGAAATTTGCCTCCAAGTCGTGGGTGGGACTGTTGGTGTGGAGCAATCCCACCCCTCTTACCCTTCACCATAGCTGATATATAAATTCTAAAAGAACCTTGTTCTCACATCTTATTGTGGTAATATATTATTATATTATAATTATTATTATATAATATTGTAGTAATTGGAGCACTGGGGGCAGTAACCCCCAAGATGGAGGAGTGGCTACAACAGATACCTGGAAAGACCTCAGACATCTCAGTCCAGAAAAGCGCAGTGCTAGGAACAGCTAAGATACTGAAGATACTGTAGGACCCTCAAGCTCCCAGGCCTCTGGACCCGAGCTTGAGTGAGAAACCACCCACGGAGGGTGAGAGGGGCGTTTTGTTTTTTTTACATACATATGTACAAAAATGGAGCTTAAAATTGCATTTCTGAGTATTTCTTTATCTAAATATATATATATATATATATATATATATATATATATATATATATATATATACACATACATACATACTTGCACAAGTGTCCATCAAATGTGGGATATACCAAGGTGATGCTCTGTCCCCACTGCTGTTCTGCATAGGTCTGAACCCCCTCAGCCAAATAATCAACAAGACTGGCTATGGATACCGACTCAGAAATGGGGCCAACATCAGTCACCTCCTCTACATGGATGACATCAAGCTATATGCTAAGAACGAGCGTGACATTGACTCCCTGATCCACACCACCAGGATCTACAGTAATGACATTGGGATGTCATTCGGGCTCGAGAAATGCAGCCGGATGGTGACAAAGAGAGGCAAGGTAGTCCACACAGGAGGGGTCTCACTCCCAGAAGGAACAATAGCAGACATTGAGGACAGTTACAAGTACCTTGGAATTCCCCGGGCAAATGGCAACCTGGAGCAGGCAACAAGGAAAGCTGCAACAGCTAAGTACCTTCAACGAGTAAGGCAAGTCCTGAAAAGCCAGCTCAATGGCAAGAACAAGACCTGGGCAATAAACAGCTATGCACTGCCAGTTATCAGATACCCTGCAGGAATAATAAGATGGCCAAAGGAAGAGATACAGACCATGGATGTTAAAACACGGAAGCTCCTCACCATGCATGGAGGGTTCCATCCCAAATCCAGCACTCTGAGACTGTATGCTAGCCGCAAGGAAGGAGGCCGAGGACTAGTGAGCGTAGAAGCCACTATCCAGGATGAAACATCCAAGATGCATGAATACATCAAGCTCAAGGCCCCAACTGACAGTGTGCTCAGTGAATGTCTCAGGCAATGGAGAGCAGAGGATACAGTGCTGGAAGACAGATCCTCATGGGAGGACGAACCCCTGCATGGGATGTACCACCGGACCATAACTGAAGTAGCTGATATCAAGAAGTCCTACCAATGGCTAGAAAGGGCTGGCCTACAAGACAGCACTGAAGCGCTCATCCTGGCAGCTCAGGAACAAGCCCTGAGCACCAGAGCAATAGAGGCTCAGATCTACCACACCAGACAAGACCCAAGGTGTAGGCTGTGCAAAGAGGCGCCTGAAACAATCCAGCACATAACTGCAGGATGTAAGATGCTGGCAGGTAAAGCATACATGGAGCGGCAGAATCAAGTGGCTGGAATAATATACAGGAACATGTGTGCAGAATATGGACTGGAAACCCCAAGGTCAAAATGGGAAACACCTCCGAAGGTGGTAGAGAATGAGAAGGCAAAGATCCTGTGGGACTTCCAGATCCAGACTGATAGGATGGTAATGGCGAACCAACCAGACATCGTAGTGGTGGATAAAGAACAGAGGAAAGCCGTTGTGGTGGATGTGGCAGTGCCAATCGATGGGAACATCAGGAAGAAGGAACATGAGAAACTGGAGAAATACCAGGGACTCAGAGAAGAACTGGAGAAAGCCTGGAAAGTGAAGGTGACGGTGGTGCCTGTGGTAATTGGAGCACTCGGGGCAGTAACCCCCAAGCTGGAGGAGTGGCTACAACAGATACCTGGAAAGACCTCAGACCTCTCAGTCCAGAAAAGCGCAGTGCTAGGAACAGCTAAGATACTGCGCAGAACCCTCAAGCTCCCAGGCCTCTGGTAGAGGACCCGAGCTTGGAGGAAAAACCACCCGCGGAGGGTGTGAGAGGCGTTTCGTTTTTTACATACATATATATATTCATTCATTCATTCATTTTCTATTCTGTTTGTTCCCTGTCGGGGTCAAGGGGTATATGTATATATATATATATATATATATATATATATATATATATATATATATATATATATATATATATATATATATATATATATATATATATATATATATATATATATATATATATATATACACATACACATATATATATACATATACATATATACAAAAAAACTAAATTTTCATTAGAATAGGTCTTTATCGTAAAAAAAGAGCGTCTGATCACAAAAAGTTTGGCTCCAAAAACAACAGCTGTGCTACAAGACGATCCCTATACTGTTTTGTAGGTAATCACCAAGTTACCCAGTCTAGATTTTCACCCGGTGTAAAAGAGGTAGCTCACCTTAAACGACCTGGTTTCCATGGTAACGGCTCATGAGTGATAACCTAAAAAAGCAGTGATTCATTGAGGCCAACTGGGTTTTGTGTGGGGAAAAAAAAAAAAAAAAAAAAAAAAATCAGAAGAGCTCTGATGTTTCTGTCACGCTAGAAAAAAAACACAGGAAAGATTAGATGAAACCAAAAAGAAAGAAGTTAAGCTCCTGAAATGTTCTAGACCTCTTTTCTTCTGACAGGACACATGGATATGTGGTCGAACTTAGCAAACATTCGAAAACTTCCTGCTACTTAAAAAAAAACAACAACAACAAAGACAGCGTTTTGGATGGTCGGGTTTCTGTGGAAGATGCAGCTCGGTGTCGACTGACTACCAGTCAGGAACTGAGGAAAAAAAAAAAACAAACATTATGGATTATGGGGCTGAGTGGGAGATTGAGGAGGAGGATGAGTTGCTTATTGAGAGAACTGAATTGGAAAGGTGGGAGTTGAGGCATTCCAAAGCCAGATTTGGGTCGACACAGCATAGAAATCTGTTTGCAGCAGCATGTCGACGCAGTGGGGAGCGCTGTCAGGGCCTTATTTATATTTGAAAGCGGGAAAGCACTGATAAAAGCAGTGACTTTCCTTGTAGGATCTGATAGTGGTTAACGCTTTAAGTGTGGTGCTCAAATATTGTTTAGAGTTGTCTATGCGCCGTGCCAGACGGGCATTTCTTTCTTTGCCTGCCAGCTTGTAATGCTGAGTAAACACAACAGCAAAAGAAGAAGAAAAAAAAAATGCAGCTGAAACATCCACAATTTCCCATCAATAATCTCCTTAATAAGAAAAGAAAGCATGTGTAAAAGGCGGTGATTCATGTGTGCATTTGTGGGTGTAATATCGCTAATCCTCCATGTGTTGGTGAGAAATATCCAGAAGATGCACCTGCTGCAGGATAATTCCTCCTGCGCGCGTTCATGCCCCCTTATTATCGTCTTATTTTTGCTTTAAACCAGCTGCTCAATTATTTCACAAAGGAACAATCAGTCATTTCAGAAGTCAAGCTTAAAGGACGCACATGTGACTCCATAAACACCTTATGAAGTATATTTGCTGGTCTGGACTTATTACACACAATATCCTAAAAGAGAATAATTACTAAGCAGCACTCTTTGCTCTATCTTTATGAATGGGATACTTACATTACTTATTTATTTGTTCGTCTTGATGTAAACAAGTCGCCAAAAATTTTAATGACGGCGGTTGAGAGACTTTTCCAAACAACTTTATTAGGCCCATCTGTCCAACTGCTCGTTAACCAGCCAATCACATGGCAGCAACTCAAGGCATTTAGACCAATGTAGGTTGTGTGTGAATTCCCACCCTAACCCCTAACTACTAAAAGACGATGACATCATCGATTTCATGAATTTAAAATCTAATAAAATGAGCGTTTTGTGACAATTATTTTTGAGTCCACCTTCTTCTGAAGATAAAAATGGTTTATGGTTTAATAAAAAAATACATTTAAATACATTTTTTGGGTAAAAAAAAAGATCTGACGCAATGCATTGCCGTCTATATTCGTCGATCTAGTGAGCATCAATGCACACTGGTTTTTCACAGAGACTTCTGGGAAATTTCCAGGGCACTGGATTTTGAAATTGTAGATTCGGACAGCACTACAACATGGCGAACACCCTATATAGTGCACTATATAGGTGGGAGTTCAGACGCTCCCGTAGACTTGGTCCAGACGATCTGCTGCAGTTCAAACCGAGCATCCGAATGAGAAAGGACAGTGATTGAAGTGACTTTGATGAGTATTTCAGAAACTGCTGATCTACTGGGATTTTCACCCACAACCATCTCTAGGGTTTACAGAGATTGGTCCAAAGAAGAGAAAATATCCAGAGAGCAGCAGGATTTCTGTGGGTGGAAATGCCTTGTTGATGCCAGAGGTCAGAGGAGAACGGCCACAGTGGTTCCAGCTGATAGAAAGACCACAGGAACTCAAAGAACCAATGGTTCCAACCGAGGTCTGCAGAGGAGCATCTCTGAACAACACGTCCAACCTTTAGTCCGATGGGCTACAGCAGCAGAAGACCACACCGGGGTGCCACTCCTGTCATCTAAGAACAGAGGGGGAGTTTGTGGCCCGCCGACTGTAGCACCTGCATCACTGCTAATAGCTTTTTCCAAATTGCATTTTTTCATCTGCTCCTGATTAATAAATGATTTGAACTAGGGCAGGGTATATAAAATCAATTCATCGATCCAAGCTCAGTAGTATAGATTGACCTTTTATGCCTTTTCTTTATGGAGTCCTATACTGTTCATAATTAAATAAATAAATATTTAATTCAATAAATAAATATGACCTCATGCAAATACACAATCAACCAATAAATCTCTCATAAATATATAAAAAGATCATGAAATTGTGAAAAACCTGCACACAAATTTTAAATTACCCATTATATTATTCAATATATTTCATTTTGCTTTAAAAACCTGTTCAATATTTTAAAACAGCTTTTTCAGTTATTCATTTTTAATCATGTGGAATACTATTATGATTATACGTCATTTTTCAGAAGCTCGTATTTCAAAATCAATATTTTCCAAAGTAGCTTTGTTTTTATTTCATGTTGCTGTTTTTCACAATGGCATATTTATTTCATGAAGAGCTTTTTCAGGAAAAGGATTGTGTCTGTCAATCAGGGAAAGTGGGCGGGATCTAAACGCTCATTTGCTGATCCCTGGAAATCGACTCATATTCCTAGATACCCGCTCTGCGGTGTTCCAGTCAGAGAGATGACATATTTCAGCGACATTCGCGCAGCTTTGCTGACATTTGATAGTTACATTTGATTTTTATTATTACTTTTCCGGCGAACTGAGCAACAGACCCTTAACTTGTGCTCACACACACACACGTGTGCTGCCTGGGCGATCTTTACACGTAATTTAAGACCTGGTTTGACTGCAGGAGCTGGAGCAGAGCCTCTCTGATGATCTCATGAACTCAAACATGGAAACATTGTTATCATGTGGAACTATTCAAAATAAATAAACCTGATCTCTTAACACTCTCCGTGTGCATTGTGCATCCATGCATTGTTACTGAGATAAGCCCAGACACTGCTCCATGTGGCTATCAGGCTAAAAAACATTAGCTGGTAGCTCCTCCCACACACGGCATGGTGCGTTCATGGAACTCCAGTTCATAGAAACTTAGTGGAACTCTAACAGCCACCCAGCCTAACTTAGACCACTACTATATGTTCATGAGAAGATGAAAACTGTCGAACCGACCACAAAATCACCCAAATTATGCATACTTGCCCAAAGCTATTTTTATCCACAAATTTAGAACCAAAACTGCCCAATTTCTGGTAACACTGTAGATGTGTAGAGGTGCATACTCCCCCTAGTGTTGAGGAGTGGGCATTGCGCCGTCACTTTCACTGAAGCATCTTCGATCGATGTAGTTATGGTCCTGATGCTTATGTCTGAGTAAAGGAGTAGCCAATCACAAAAGTGTCTCCGCCTTGTCTGGTTTGATTGACAGACAGAGTCCTTCTCCTGAAAAAGCTCTTCATGAAATAAATACGCCATTGTGAAAAACAGCAACATGAAATAAAAACAAAGCTACTTTGGAAAATATTGATTTTGAAATACGAGCTTCTGAAAAATGACGTATAATCATAATAGTATTCCACATGGTTAAAAATGAATATTTTAAAATGCTGTTTTAAAATAATCAATAGGTTTTTAGAGCAAAATAAAATATATTGAATAATATAATGGCTAATTTAAAGTCTGTGTGCAGGTTTTTTACAATTTCATGATCTTTTTATATATTTATGAGAGATTTATTGGTTGATTGTGTATTTACATGAGGTCATATTTATTTATTGAATTAAATATTTATTTATTTAATTATGAACAGTATAGGACTCCATATTTCTTATCCGGTGACCTAACACAAAATATCAGTGCATCCAAAGTCTGCTAACGTATAATGGAATTTCCCATAGGACGGCTAATGCTAACGCTCGGTCGACCTAAACATCCATTGCTGACTAAATGAACAACTTTATACACTCAAAGGCATGAATATTTTAAGGAAATGTTTTTTTTTTTTCTAAAGTAACAATTTGTGGTCTAAAGCAGTGTTTTTTGCTAAATCTTCTAGAATAAAGTGTAATGCTACAGTGCGAGCGCCACCTAGTGGTCAAACTGAAACGCCCTCCAGGAGAGGCAGAACACTGTGTGCTGTTAAAAATCCCACTGGTTTATTATTTCACTAATATTATTTACAGTATGTGACCTGTATCAGATTAATATGAATACCTTCAAAACATATATAGATTATTCATGTATTTCTATACAAATATGTGTAAACGAAAGAATCTATCCAGGCTCAAGTGACTTGAATCGAATCTGGAAATTACTGGTGATACCCAGCCCTAATGTCAACATCTATGGTCAAAAAAGCTATTTTAATCTTAATTTTCTTTTCAAATGTCTTCCATGGTCAGAAAAAGAACAAAGTAATAACATCAAAAACAGCATTTTCATTCTTTACCTGTTTAAGTAGAATCTAAAAACTGAACGCCAGCTTTAGACTCATCTGGCTTTTAAGGTGCGGCAGATGAAAAAACAACATCAATTGGAACAACCCTCATCTAAACTGGTATTATGTACATTTACTCACAATAATAATTAGTACTCCCCTGTGTTTGCGTCATTATTAGCAGCACCTTTGTAACATTAGAGTTGCTCACCCTGTATTGTGCAACAACTGTCACAAAAAATGACATATTTCGACTAAAACTTCTGGTTTGTCTATTAAATTTAGATTTGTCAAAGTCGAGGAATCCTTTCTTTTTTTGGGGATCTGATCATAAATAAATCAGAAAAGTGTTCTTTTTTTTTCTGTGACGCCCCGTTACCATGTGACCCACAGACCAGTACCAGTCTGTGGCCCGGGGGTGGAGACCCCTTGATATAGAAAGCAATTATCTTGCATAACTTTATGGATATTGTCATCCATCTTTCCTACAGTCATAAAGAAACAATTACAAAAGAATGGAGCAATGACCTTATTCTGGTCTTATTAAAACTTTACTTCAGGGGAAAAAAACTTGATAATACATGATTTTAATTTATTTACCTTAAATCAGAGGCAAACAATGCAAAGAAAAAAAGATTCAAGCAAAAATATAAATTTAACCTCAACTCATAAGTCTATATATTTTACAGGCTTTAAACAAGACACACAAAAGCAAAAACAAAAAAAAGGATAGAATGCTTTGAAAACGTTCATTAAAAGCTGCTAAAAGATCCATAAAAGAACAAAACAAGAATAATAGAAAGACATCACATGCCGATAGAGGTAAATATAAATAAATGTGTGTGATTTACCACAGCTATAATGATCTGAATTAAATTCTTATTACTGGGCTACTTTATCTTCAGGGTTTCGATGGTGGTCATTTGTAACAGTAAGGACGACTTTGCCTCCGAACAAGGACAGGCTTTGATCCAAACTTTTTTTTTTTTTTCTTTTTTGCCGCCATGCCTTTCTGCAGAGGTTTTCTCTCTTACAGAACAGAAATCGGGTCAGAGTGAAGTCCTCACCGCCACAATCTGTTGGATGACAAATGGATCATCCGCCATCAGCTGGCGCCAGACAGCAAACACCAGATTTGCTGTTATTTATCTGCTGCACACTGAGCTGTCGCTAATACAGTCACTAATACGGCCGATGAAGAGGGAGATTCGGCGTATAAACCCTCTGGAGCTGATGGTCCCGCGGGAAACTCCCGTTTCTGCAGGTAAACACCTCGCTCCTCTTCTTCCACGCTGGAAAGCTGCCAGCTCCCACATAATTAAATAAGATTTATATCATCACATAGCATAAATTTGTGTGGGCTGGTGGTGAACGCTGATATGACCAATCCCTCCCCCCCCCCACCCCTCTCCACCACTACCACCACCACCACCTCTTTTCTGCACCAGCCTACTCACACTGTAACTGGCATTACGGGATCCAAAAAAAAAAAAGCAAAAAAAAAAGCAGTGTGGGTGTGAAGATGTCCACGGTTGAGTGGCCAAAAACAGCCCACTCAAGCAGCTAAATGCAGGCGTACACATCAATACGTTTCAAGGGGATTTTTTGACACAGGTGTAATTGGTTTTGCATGAGGATGGAGTTTGATTTAAATACGTTTTGAACTGGTGATGACAGACCGTTTGGCCTTTTCATTCTTTTTTTGTTTTGTTTTGCATGGGGAAGCTAAAACAATTAGCCTGCTAATCTGGAAAGGATTTGAAGTGGTATAAAAAAACTGACTTTCACCAACTTCCACTTAAAATGTCAACAGAAGTTGCATCAAGTGACTGCTAAATAGATTAAAAAAGAAAGGGCATGTCTTCCTGCTGACTATATTGAACTCAGTTGCTAGCTAAGTAAGGCTAAAAAATGTGCTCCAGCTCTGAAAATCAACCCAAGACTCAGGTTTAACTTTCCCAAACTTTGTGAGTCAACCTTCCTTTTTTCTGCTTCTTTTCTAATGTAATTGCGGCTACAAGGTGCTAAACATCTTATGGCGGTCGTCCCAGATCTGGAAATCTATCAAAGGCTGGTGAATAGCAGCAGAGTCCAAACAAAGTGCGTCTACAAACACAGAGATTCTTCATGGGTTTGGACATTAGAAACGTTTTTTTTTTTTTTTTTACAACAAAAATGAACAATAAAGCTAAAAAAAACTGTTGGTGAAATACTTTAAAAATGTTCCTTGAGAATGATAGTTTTAAACCAACAGGTGCAAAAAATAAATAAAAAAATAAACAAATAACCAAAGCCAGTTTCCTTCCAGCATCCACCAACCAGACTTCAAAAAGAACATCACAGGCTGAGCGAACAGCCAAAAAGCGAATACTCAGAAGCCATTCCAAGGTGTTTTTTTTTTAGAACAAAATACCACCTTAAATGATTCCATCCAACTATTTCTTGCCAGGCAGGAAAAAGAAACAACATAGATGAGTGATTTATTAACAGAAATGTGCAAAAGTTTGCACTAAATATTGGCTTTTTTCTTCTATATTTATACTGCTTATTTGTTAAGAAAATAGTTAACACTTACTTTTTGGATTTTTAAATTGCAAACCAGGTTCTGGAAATTCTGCATCCTTGATGAAATGACTCATCAGAGAGCAGACTTCTATAAAATGACTTTTCATTTCAGGTGTTAAACAATATTATCTGCTTTCACAAGCACTGAAGACAAGAAAACAACCTTTGAAACCTGGTAAATGTACCAAAAGATCAAACAATGAGGAGTTCAGGGAAAAACAAAAGCCCAAAAGAGCTCCGTCTCAGATCCAGCAGGCGTCACCAGTCCTGCTGAATGTAAATACCCCACACAGACGGTGCGGTTGGGCAGATGCAGTGGCTAAAACTCGTCATAGTCAATCAGTGTCGCCACACCTGGTAGATGGTGTAAGCTAACCGAAAACAAATACAGTATTTTCTGCACTGTAAGGCGCACCGGATTCAAAGTGCAATGGTCTGTTTTTGAGCTTAATGCCATATATAAGGCACACCAAACTATAAGGTTCAATTCAATTGATTTAAATAGCCCAATAGTTACAACATCTCAATAGTCTTTAAACCGGTAATTGTATAATAGACATGAATCATAAAGAACATAAAGTCATTGAATTCCATAGATGATTGCTAAACTAAACTGGCATCCTGCCCTCAGACCAGGGGTGTCAAACTCAGATTCACAGTGGCCAAAATTAAGCAGTGAAGTAATCTCAATGTTTATTGAAAAAATAACTGCAACTGATATGTAATGTTTCAACCATTTCATATAGTGTCTTCTGATGTTACATTCTTTCGTTACAGTCACGTCAGCCCCACACACAAGACAAACAGGTGTGTACTTTATATTTGTGAACAGATAATCTGCCTCCCGCCTGTCTTTACAGCTCCTCTTGTCCATCTTGGATTTGGCCATTTTTGTGGAAGGTGAAATGAATTGTTTGATGTGACTGGAGCGTGGCTGTCAGTGACTGTCAACAGATAAAAAAAAGGGCTTGCTGGTATTGATTGTGCGCCAACATACTAGCAAAGCATTGTGGGATTTGTAGTATTAGCGGTACAGGATATACCGCGGGCCAGCTCTAGGGCACATTTGATATGATCTTGGGGGCCAATTATAATTACACTGCAGGCCAAATTTGACCCCCTGGCCTGAGTTTGACCCTCCCTCGTGCAAAAAGAGTCAAGCTTGATTCACACCGGCTTCGTCAACTTGTGTTCAGGCGGCCACTTCCAATGGATAGAATTTCGGGGCGTCTGCGTCCGGAACACACGCTTCATTCCACTGTAGGTGGTGGACAGGTGCTAGTAAAAGGTAAAAAAAAAACACCAAAAGAATAAAAAGCCCCCTCCCTGCTGCTCCCTGCATGTCTGGTCAGAACACCACTCATTCTTAACCCTTGTGCTATCCTATGGGGTCCAGATGACCCGATCCTTACATTGATGTGTTCTCCCTGCCATGACAAAAGTAGATAAAGTAGGAGAGGATTTCATGTAATCCATGGACACCAGTGAAGATCACAAATCATTGAAGAAGAAAGGTTCAGCGCACTGTCTAGTGGGGTCTAGATGACCCCACTCCCAATGTCGAAGTGCCTAGGATAGCACAAGGGTTACACGCACCACATGTGGTCAGTTAGTCAGTTAGTCAGACTTAATTTACAGCGTTTACAGTAACTCTAGAACTTGTTAGTAATACACTACACATTAGAGTTTTCATCTGTAACTCCCAACCTTGTTAGTAATATAATAAAACATATTTCAACACCTTAACCACGTCAGCATATTCATAGTAACGCCCAACCAAACATTTTGACAGAGCGCTGTGTACCTCTTAAAATATCTTCAACATCAGTAAACAGAATTAATCCATATATAAGGCGCTCTGGATAATAAGGCACATGTTCGTTTTTTTAAAGAAGAAAACAAAAAAAACCATGCTTTATAATGCGCCTTATAGTGCGAAAAATAGGTCAACCTAATCAAGGAAGATGTTAAGCCTGTTTTGCTGCGAGCTAACTGAAGCCACCCTGAGCCTGCTTGTGGTTTTTATCATCAGGTGAAGACCAAGACAAAGTGGTCACGTCAAAAAGTGTCACTTGTTCTACTAAAAAGGTTTTTCAAATGCAGGAACAGGATAACTAGTAGACAGTTAATTTAGACAAATACAGCTTTTTTTTAAATGAAAGGTTACTTTAAAAAAAGACACATGAAAAGTGGTTTACATAAACACAACACAATGTTCTTTGCAAATATGATTATATGAAGTATGAACTTTTCCTTCCCATTGTAAAGCACAGCAGCGGGAGGATGATGGTTTGTTTGCTGCCTCAGTAATGACACTCTATAAATATGCAGTTCATAGGCCCATACATACTGGAGTATATCCCATTACTGCAAAAAAATAAAAAAAAATGTATATGTTAAAATGGTAAGAATGAATTCTGAAGATCCAACTTGTCAAATCCGGAGAATAACTTGTCTCGACTTTGATGAAATCGTGTGAAAAGTGCTCGTACAGAACCTGGATTGAACAATGATCTATACTTCTGCTACTAATCTGGATCAAAATGTTTAAAATCAATTAAAAAAATGACAGTCCTGGAATGAATTAGTCAAAACCGATCTGAATGTAGTTCCTTTCCAAACGGAAACAATTCCATGTCACAGAAGGAATCAAAGTTTTTCTACTGTTGAGAGACTAAAAAGTACCAAGATAGACTGGTTGTCTTGGTTCAGTTGTGCAAAAAAATCTCATTCCGTCATTTGGCTTGATCAGTTCACACACTGCACTTTTGAGAGAAGACCAAACGGCCTGGAAATGTCACATAAAACCTATCTGAAAAAAAAGAAAAACATTTTTTTGGGAAACAAGAAAAAAGTCTTTTAAATATTCAAGTTAATGCTGACAGGAGGTTATTGTCTTGTGACCTTTCATGTCCTTAAAAAGGTCGGGATTTTCTTTAAGATTCACTTAAAATGTAGAGTTATGCTTGTTCTCCCCATTTAAGGTAAAAAAAAAAAATTAACATCTTAACCAATTTGCGGATATGACATTTCTGTATTTCAGCATTTGTTTGATCATAAGGAGTTTTGACCAAAAAGGACAAAAAGCTCAAGTTAAAAAACAAAAAAACACAACAAAATCTGTCCTGCTAATTCTCTGGCTTGATAATTGGAAAATTTGTCTCACAAGTTGATTAGGTGAAGACATTTTGTTAACTTTTTCATTGGGTTTGAGTTTTATGCTATGAGTTGTGTTATGTTATTGACCTGAAATGACCTGTAAGGCTCTTCGGCCACAAACCCCTTTCAAGGTTATTGTAGACATGGTTTTAACCCTTTAACAGTGGAGTCTTAGCTCCAGTTTTTACACTCTTTTAGCTACAGTGACTGTTTACGCAATTAATGTTATTCCAGCAGATTCTGAAGCGGAGAAAAGCAGTTCTGTGTGCTTCGTGATATGCAACTCTTTACCTTCGTAATGAGTTGCATATCAGTGCAAATCCAATATGAAAGGCCACTTTTCTCCGCTTCAGAATTAGTTGATCGCGCGACCAGCTGAAGGGTCACGAGGGTTCAAGGACATCAACACATGTTCCAAAGTGTGAACACTGGAGTTGTCCCTATAGTGACCGCAAAATAACACATGCTCTTTGAACTACCATGTATCGTGACTCTTTCACCGTTTACACACGATTGACGTAATTCCAATGGATTACGACAGAGACAAAAATGGCTTTGCGCCTATGGAATCTAGATCACGATAACAAATATGGGATTACATTTTTTAATTGTGTAAAAAGTTCACAACTATGAAGCGTTGCATGGTTTACACCACTTCAGATCCCATCGGAATTCCATCGGTCGCGTAAACGGTCGAAGCGTTATTCAAGGGACGTCAGGACTGCTGCTGAAGATCAGATGTTAAAGGGGTTAACTCGAATTTGGCTAAAATGAGATGGGATTATCTTTTTTTACATGTAAAAGCACACAAAGAGACCCTACAATGGAACATGAGCATACCGTCCACCAACACAAAGCTTGCATTTACTCCCTGACGGCAGGGCTGACACCATCTGTGTGGAAGTGCAGATAAATATAAACCTGCTCCCAATGATTCCAGCTCGCCTCGTGCCTGATGGCAGGTTCCTGTCCTCGGGTCTGCAGGGCTGCACTGATGTGTGACAAGACATCCACCGCTGTTCGGCTGCTCATGCGACATGTTCAAGGTATTATGGGATGTTGTACCGACAGAGCAGAGGGCTGGTGGGAGACGATCGCCCTCTCCTCATTAGACGCGGGCCTGACTGTGCTCATTAGGCCAGCGGCGGCACGACGGGGATCTTTTCTCCTGAGGTGACCAAAGGTGCTTACGCAGACCTTCCACGTCCCAGTAATGATGCCCCGGACCTGTCACTCTTGTCACAAGACTGACACGACCTTTTTCCGGTTCATGTGCCAAAATAAAAAATAAAAAAATAAAAAAAATGGCATAAGGTAAGATAAGCCCTCAAATTTGAAGACCTGCCTGCATGGCTGTGCTCTGAAATGTCAACAAAGATGATTCCCTGTGAATACCCTGTAACTTAAGTGATTGCAATTTCAGGTTTTTTAATTCCAGCACAACAGCCAGACCTTGCCATTAAGACCTCTGAAACAGAGGCATGCTGAGCAGCGTCGGCGCAGCTGAATAGATGTCTGGAAGCAATCTGTGAGAGGATGGCTGATCAATGGGCGCCAAATGAAATGGGAGATGAAAAGATGTCTTTTAAGGCTCATGAAAAGGGAACTTGTTGGAGGGCGTTTTGTTCAGCTTTCCATTTTTAACCTCAATCACCTCAACGCGGCACACATGAAAGCAGGAAGCGGTAATTCTGCGGCCCACTGCGGCTTTCTTCCTCAGACTCCTCGGTGATTGCAGGTAGCATCTTAAAAGTTCAAACTGTTTGCTTCGTGCCGCCGTGATGTTTCCTTTCCTTCTCTTCACAGCCCTTTATTGTTTATCGCAATGGTCCCGTTTCATGAAGAATTCAACAGTTTTGTTTTGGGGGAGGGAGGTGTTTACAGACATCAAAGACGCGATGAAATATAGATGGAATTACATCTAATTGCTTTAACTGGCTTTGCGAAACAATGCGATGGGGTCCAGGCCGTTTTCCCCAAACAAAGCCGGATTGTAATGGGCCACATGAAGCGTCAATTTAACCCCAAACGAGCGCCGAACGCACAAATCAGAGAACGCCGCAGCCAAAGACAAACATTAATCCATGCCAGATTGAGGGACTGTATGAATTATGCGGGGAATCTTATCCGTTTCCCCTCATCTCCTGCTGGGGGAATTGATTGTGTTTTTTGGTCTTAATCCGCGGCATGCCATGCATCTCGGGAGGCAACCGGGGAGCCATCTTGTATAAATAGAATTTGGACTTTGACAAAAGCCATCTCCAGCTGAGCAATGAGAAAGCATCCTTTTACAGCCGCGCGTCCCTCTACCAGGACGAATGACATTTGAAAATAACCAGCAGAGGTTTTCATGCAATTGTTGTATCGATTTTTCTGTTGCTTTCTACAGCTGCAGCCCCTCGCGGGAGATCATCTGTGTATATGACACTCATCAGGATGGATAAGCCCATTTTGGAAAATGCCTTTTGTCGCGGCGGTCCTCGAGAAACACCTCTGCGCAGCCACAGAGGCTGTTTTAATGAGATTAATTAAATTGCTTCTGAGCGATGGTCCTCCACCAATTACCTGCGACATAATGCTGTTTTCCTCCACCCAGGGCGTCGCGCTCTGACGAGCCCCGCAAGCCTCCCCAAAGCGCGACTTTGCAGAGAGCAATGATTAATCATCTCATCACCATCCCAAGAGATAATATGACAATGAAGACAAAAGCCTCTCATCGGCTGGGGCTGTTTAAAGCCAAGAGTTGCTCCCTAAGCAAGCACTCTGGAGTGCTATTAGGCGGCACGGGGAAAGGTACGGGCCTTCTCGTTGCTACAAAGCTTCATTTGCTCTTTCAGACGAGGGAGAGTATCTGCTTCCCTTTCACCGAGGAGGCCTTTCCTCGCGCCCGTCCCCTCGCTGAAGGGCAGGGAGGGTCACAGGCACAGAGGGATCACAGCAGAGAGCGTGGCAGCCAGGAATCAAACCACAGCGGGATCCCGGCCACGGATTGGAGAGCCGTTGGCCGCACACGGCGCGGCGCGCAGGCTTTTATTGGCCCTTCTCCATCACACCTGTCACACTAGATTGGGTTTGTAGAAGCATTTCCTTCAGATGAAAAGGCCAAAGTAGATTATGGGGGCAGGCAAGGTTGAAATGGAATACCGATGGAATGCGGCCAAATATAACGCCTGGCTGTCTGAATGCAAATCAAGATTGAATTATGAATGATTTGTAACACTACGCCGTAAAGTCGCTCCTTGATAAAAAACAGCAGATTTTGGGGCCTTTCTGTGTTGTGAGACATCTCACCTCTGAGGAAATGCCAGATTAAAACTCGCAATAACCGCTTTTAGCACCAATGTAAACCCTGTAATTGAGGTAGTTCTCATGGAACCAAGCAATAGATATATTAATCTAATTTTCAATTTACTGCAGAGCCGGAGAAGTCACGTTACAGGCCCCAGAGGTTTCCTGACCTACATGAGAAGCGACGCAGAGGAAAACTTCTGCTCTTTTCCTTCTCCGTTCTTGGAGCGTCCTCACCTCTAACACACATTCAAAGCACCGGAGAGCAAACACCAGGCTGAGACCATTTATTTAAGGTCAAATTTGGGTTCTGTTAGACTTCTCTTTTAAAAATGTGACAGTTTAATCTTTCACTTTTTTTTCTTTTTTCTTAGAGACAGTTGAGAGACGACTTCATGGAAAAATGAAGCGTTTGTGAAGCAAACACCCTAAATTTAAGGGCTTTTTGAAATGTGCAGAGCAGCAGAATGCACTTGAGCTGTTCAAATAAAAATGTTTGTTTGAAAACGATACAAGAAGAAGACGAAAAGCAAGCACAGGAGTGAGGGACTCAAGTCCATGGAGGCTTTAGCGTCTTCCCACCAATGTGAATTTTTATAGTTAATTAGGCAGAGTTCTGTAGTGGGGTGCTAAGTTGTACAGTTGCTTACGGGACGCTTTGTCCACAGCTAAACAATAAAGGTTAAGCCCTTTATTTTTTTTTCCTTTTGCTGGCCATCTGGCGATGATGCTTCAGTTTAAAAGTAAACTCATTTTTCCCCAAAGCACCACTTCACAGTTTGCTTTAGTTCTGAGGAAGTCCAAGCTGCCACCTTTCAACTTGGTATTTGAAGCCAATCAGGGACGACCAAATGCTGCAGTTCCTCAAACAACCACTAGAGGCTGGTAGCAAATGGGGGTTTGGATCAAACACTGGCTTTTCTCAGTTTCTGTAGTTGCTATGAATCATTATAGAGCTGTGGTGAAAAGGTAGAGTGGATGATCTATGATCTGAAAGTCAAAGGATTCTTGTATTGAAGTGTCCTAGGGCAAGACACTGAACCCCACATTGGACAGCGTGATCTGGCTAGCACCTTGTGCATGAGTGAATGGGACTTAAGGCGCTTTGGGCCTTAATGAAAACGTATTTTTTTCATATTCAAAATGAAAATTGCGCCAAATTTAGAGCATAGTAGGCAATGTCCGAACTCTCACTATTTAGTACATTCTCTATTTCGTAGTGTTGTCTGGATCTACAATTCCAAAATCAAGTGCCCTACAAATTTCCCAGAAGTCTCTGCGAAAAACCAGTGTGCATCAAGACTCACTAGATTGGCAAATACAGACCACAATGCATTGTGTTTAAACAGTGTTTAAATTAACTTTTAAATTAAACCATCAACGTTTTGATCATCAGAACACAGTCGATTCAGGTTTTCACTGGGTGAAATTGGTGACATCATGTTTTTTTTTTAAAGTAGTAGCCTTATATTTGGTGGATATAATGCTGGCCCATATCCAGATCCATGATCAGACAAGAAGTAATGAGATTTATACATTTAAACAATACCAGTGTTGTGCGGGTCTTTATATAGCTTTAGGAGGGGTTTTGGGCGTTCCCCTATGAAATTGGGTAGTTGTACCCCTGTGTTTAACACATACCTGACATGTTTCAACGGTTGTCCTCTGTTTTCGTCAGAGTCGTCATCAGGTGGTTGCGTGTGACGTATATAAAAACAAACTTTGACAGGCGACTCTGCCCTTTGATGCCCGTTTGCTGCTGGGCACCAACAGGTATCTCAAGAAAATGTAAAATCAGCAATAACAGTTGACTGCAAGCACGAAAAACCATGTCATAGAGTGGGAAAAGGCCAAAGTCCTCCGCACTGAAGACAACAGACACCGCAGAGGCGGTGGAGATCCGAAAACGAGCCCCCACTTCCATGAACCGGGATGAGGGGCCCTTCCTTGCCTCTACTACTGCTCCTACACCTGGCTGTGGATCCTGTCTCTGGCTCCTCTCACACCCCCCGCTGTCCCCCATCTTCATCTCGATGAAGATCATTTGTTGGACTTTAAGCATGTAGTTGTAGAGTTAGAGTAGCTAACTCTCTCTATGAGTTCTGGTACATCGCCTGTCTGTCCTGGGGGAGGTTCCCTCCTTCGTGTGGACACCCCTGAGGTATCTTCGTTTTTCCGGGTTCCGGTTTTTTAGGGGGTTTTCCTTACCACGAAGGGGGGTCTAAGGGCAGGGATGCCAGTTTAGTTAAAGTTTTAGTATTATCCTATTGAATTGTATGCATTTATGATCCTTTTTGATTGTATGTTTACAATTACCGGTACGAAGCCCACTAAGACGGCTGTTGTTGCAAATTTGGGCTATATATAAATTTAAATTGAATCGAACTGGTAGCCGGGGTCCCCCAGCCACCCACACGGGATAGCAGATGGAGGAAATCCGCCCAACCGGGCAACCGACGTCAGCTACTGCAGGAGCAGGGCCGACAGAACTGCCCCAGGGGCCCCCCACTGCCAGAGAGCAGGGGGTTACAGGAGCATGGAGAATGCAAGCTTCCCCACCGCACCATTAATCATAAATCTGTGAAGTTCCTGCTCAGAGTTTAGTAAGTCCAGTTTAGAACCTTTCTATTGAATTGTGTGTGTTCATGATCCTTTTGATTTTATGTTTTACCCTACATCTGTCTGCACAAAGCCCCCAGACGACTGTCGTTGTGATTTTGGGCTATACAAATAAAATTGAATTGAATTCTTGCTCTCCCATGCCTACAGCAACATCCTCCAGCAGCAAACGGGCATCAAGGGGAGGAGTGTCAAAGTTTACACCTGACTCCGCCTCAAGTCACAATCGACTGCTTTTATATTCGTCACATCAAGCATCTGATGACGACTCTGACGAAAACGGAAGACGTCCGTCGAAACAAGTCAGGCATGTGAAAACACAACCCGTGTGTGAAAACAGAAGAACCAAGAAGTCAGATAATAACTACAGACACTGTGAACTTTGTTGCACCGCACAGTTTTTATTTTGTGACAGGATCGCATTTGGCCCACAGGCCGGACTGTGGACATGCCTGCGCTATAAAATTCGATGGGATTTGCAGCGGGTACTTCCTGTTAGGAACGTGAGGGTGGGGGCAGGGGTCACTCAGTCCAGTTCTCATATACAGTCGACGGGTCCACTCCTGTGAAGACTGTAAGCCCTCCTGAATGTTCTTTCCTCTCGGAACGATCCTTATCACCAAAGAATGATGGATCCCACATTGTTGGAGTCGTCTCACAACGTTCCCAGCTCAACAGACACCTCCAGCTGATTCTTACAGATTGCTGCTGACGCCTTTTTCTCTTTGTGGCACCAGAACGTCCCACAGCCCCGAGCTGACAGAACGTTCACAGCAGAGCTCCCATCTGATGGAGATCAATCAACTGCACGGGATTACCACCACCTGCATGTTTTTCATTCCTGCAGGAACATTATGGGGGTGCTAAGCAGGCCGGCTTAGTTTTAGTTCAGCAAATATTGGCAAGATGTAATGCGCATTGTTGTTAATCTGAGCTTGTATTTGCCTCATTTTAAGACCCAACAATGGGGCGGGGGGAGGTTCTCACGTGTGTTTTGTTTATTTCGATTCATTTCAAAGAAAACTCGGCATGATGGAGATTTCTACCATTTAAATCAGTGTTTTAATGAGCTGAACTTCATATTTTGAGCACTGCCTTGCAGCTTCTAAGGCGTTAGCTCCATTTTCTTCGCATCCCACTTTCATTTTATCCACTTTCTTCTCCCTGTCAGTTTTCTGTGATTTTATTTAATTGCGTGTGCTTATTTCCGCTGGATATTTGCGCGGTTAATTTTAGCTGTCAGACATGCTGTTGCTATGAAACCTGTAAAAAAAAAAAAAAAAAAAAATGTGTTTCTGTTCTCTGGAGCAAAAGGTGTTGAAGTCTCCTGACGGAGGAGTTTGGATTTGTTCCGGTGATAGCTTTAGAGGAGAAGTCGGGGAGGGATCTACGTGTCAGACGGCAAACACGCAAACCCCTGGTGGCCGTCCGGCTGCGTTTGAGTCCGTTTTATTACACCTGCGGGGGGGGGGGTGTTTGTCCTTTGGGCTGTTTTCCCAAGCAAACGGCCCCGCAGACCGGATCATTATGACTTCCCATCCAAACGCACCGATTATTTATAACCAACACAAAGTCAGCTAGATTTTCTCGTCCACTGCACACCTTTTGGGTGCAATAAAGCAGCAGATCAGAGTCATTGACTGCTGACAGGGACTGACACTGAAACCTGCTGTTGTCGGAGGCCTGCATGGGAGATGTTCATTACTCTCAAAGCTTGTCGGTTTGGACAGGAGAGGAACGACGGTCTTATTAAGTGGAGACCTGGAGCAGCCGTAGGGGAAATACACACACACCTACGCATTCACGCAGAGTTTGACGCTGTGGCTTCTTCTTCTCCACGCTGATAGGCTGTGGGAAGTTGGAGCTGTCAGGGAAAAGCTCAAACTTTCCCGGCAATGGCGGAGATTTGCTGAGTTAGGCGTTTGACACGGCTGACAGGCGGACAAATTGTGACACAGGGGCGTCGATGATGGAGCCTAACGGGGAAGCGGAATTGCGCTGTGGAGGAATGCGAAGGCCTCGTTTTCACAGGAGCCTGCCGGTATTGATTGGACCTTCTGATGTCTGGCTCATTGTGTAACCTCACGCACGCACACAAAAAGAAACACATTCAATATCCCCGACATGGCTGAACCCGAAGTCTTGTTTCCATAGTAACCCGGCTCTCCATCTCTCTAAACATAGCCGGTGCATTCTGCTCAGATCATCAGGCACAGCTGGAGAGGACGCAGATACGTGGACAATGATGTTCCTGACTTGAGGCAATGAAATGAAGCACTACTGTGAGAGCAGCAACATCTCAGTGTATTTACATTCCAAACTGTGGTTTAAGAAGCAAAAGAGCTCAATGGGACGAAACATTTTATTTCACCGGGGAGTTCTCAAGCATCCATCAAAAAAAAAAAGGAAAAAAAAAGGAAGACGTACAAGGCGCCACATGTTGAGAACACCAATGAGGACACCTGGCTTTATGTTCAAGCCCCCTTCATTCATCTCACCTGCTTCGTTTTCACCAAGTTTGCAAAACCTTTAAAAAGCCACGTCTCTCCGAGCAACCTGCTCCACTTCAGCCCGGAGGCGAGGAAAGGGGGTCGTCATAAATCAAACCCACCTCGCTGGTGACGGTTCGGGGACGACAGGGAGTTGGCCGCATTTACATTTTCTTTGAGGTAAACCTCCTCAGCTGCACTTTTTTGCCGTAATGAGGACTAGCGTGACGTGAGCCACTGAAAGACGGGAAGGAATCTGGACGCCAGTGGCTGGACACTAAACCCTAATTGCATCGACAGTTTGGTTTAGAAGTTCCCCCTAAAACAAAGAATCCGCAAGGGTTGCCTGAAGTTAGAAAACACGGGAACAAAACAAATACTTGATCGAGCGTTGAAAAACTTGTATATATGTGTATGGAAGTAGGCAGAATTATGGTCTGACAGTGACATTATTTATGGGTGTTGATCACAAAATACCCATCATTTCAATATCAAAACAGAAAGAGAAAAGAAAACGTTAATTTTTGTTAATTTAGGTCAGCTACGTAATGACTAACTATTGCCAATAATAATATATTTACCATGTTTTAGTCCATTATAAAGGCTGGTTTATCTGAGGGCAACTATTTTGCTGCTACATGAACCAAACATGTGTTTGGTTGAAAAATCGACTGTATAAAAGTTAACCTTGGTGGATGCCAACCCTCATAAAGTGGCATAATTTACTTGACTAGCATGGACAAATGTGAATAGCACAGTCTAACTCGACTGATATAGGCTAATGTGGCTAGCATAGGCAAAATGTGCTGGTATAGGGTAACGTGACCAGCAAAAGGCTAACTTGATAAACACTGGGTAATTTAACTAGTTTAAGGTTAACCCAACGAGTTTAGGATAATGTGCCTAGCATAGGCAAGTTTGACTTGTATAGGCAATTGCGATCAGCACAGATTAACTTGATAAACACAAGTTAACTACACTAGATCAGGCTAATTTGACCAGTTTAGGCTAATGTGGATTGCATAGACAAACTTTTTAAGATAACATGACCACCAAAGGCTAACTTGATGAACAATAAGTTCAGGCTACCTCGACCAGTTCAGGCTAACTCGGCAAGCATAGGCAAACTTGACTTGTATAGGCTAACGTGACCAGCAAAAGCTAACTTGGTGAACACAGGCTAACTCGACCAGTTCAGGTCAACGTTGCATAGCGTAGGCAAACTTAACTCGTATAAACTAATGTGACCAGCAAAGATTAAGTTGATGAACACAGGCTAACATGGGCTAACTTGCCTGGTATAAAGTAACTTGAGCACCCAAGGCTAACTTGATAAAAACACAGACTAACGTGACCGGCATAGGGTAACCTGGCTAAAAAAAAAAACATAACCAGGATGGCCAATTACATCAGCAGAGACTATCTTTTTTAAAATAAGCAAAACGAGGAGATAAACAATATTTAAAATCATACGTTGGATGGACCTTCTTTCCTCTCAAAACAGCTATTTCATAAAAAAATGTCAGGATTATTTTGTCATACCAGTATTGGAAAATATTGCATCTCACATGTTTTCATGATACGAAGAAGCCCTAATCTGTACCTACACTACAAAAGGCCTTCATCTTCTCATTTCTTGAAGAAGAATTGGGTGATGTCTGACGCAACCTTAGAAGCAGCAGCACTCTTCCTCATCTGGCTGCGTTCTCTGGCCTGCTGCGCCGTCCGCTGCAGAGAAAAAATACGAAAACCGGTTTAGGAAGGTGAATCTGCATTTGTAGCTCAGATCAAATTATGGAGCATCTCTAGATTAAAGCGTCTGAGCAGCAGCACAGACAGCGAGGGGATCTCCTTATCAGTGGGCCCAGTGCTCCACATCCAGTTTATGCTCGTCTACATGTGAAGGATTGCTTCCAAACTAACACCCACTCCGACTGAAACACTGGGTGGCGTGGAAGAAAAGCCCCTTTTTTTGTCACATTGAAAGCTTTATTTATTTTATTTTGCGAGAACTGCATCTTCTGTAATCATGAAATATTGAGTCTGGGAGCTCAAGAAGGACAAATGCTCCCAAAAACGAAACGCAACAAATGCTATTCATCAATGTGTCATACAGCTGCATCATGCCATGTTATTAAAGGGAATGTATAGCTTTGAGGGGGCTGACATGACTTTTGATCAATGTGTTTGATCGTGTATCGCATTACTGCCACCGTGTATGATCCTCAACGTGACCGATGGGACTTTCTTTTTGCACGGGGATAAAGAAGAGGTCCATCTACCGTGCACCTTAAACGTGAAACAAATTGCTTTTGCCCCTCGAGGCCTCTGCCTCTGAACATCGACAGCGGCAGGTGCAGGGAGTGCGCACGTACAGATTTGTGGCAGACCGTGCAGAGCGTCTGCAGGTTATCCAGGGAGCACTGTCCTCCTCCGCTGTACACCGGCCGGATGTGGTCAACCTGCCAGAAATCCCCCTCCACCGGAGCTCGGATCATCTCATTCAGCTGAAGACAAGAGTCAAAGGAGAGCATGTGGGCAACCGTTAAAAATTCCTTTCTGCTACTGCGATTGGCTATAACCAATACTGCACTGCTTCTTAAAGCGTTTCATCTACGGGTGGTTATTTAACTGATAGTACACGTAACATTTAGCAGTTTTCAAATCACTTCTCTTTAACCCTAGAACACTTTCACTATAATAAGTGTTACACCATCACTTTTGCCTGGTTGTCTTTTCCCCCGATATAACATACCCAACAAAAAGTACTTGTCATTAAAAATAATACAAAACATAAAAAATACATGATAAATGAGAGTGGTTTTCTTTTATTTTCAACTGTGGTGCATGCAACAAAATGAAAAATAGGAAGTTCCTAAAAACATGCTCAAAAATTACTGAAAAATTAGGAACTTGAGAACAAAAAAATTCATAAAAAATAATAAAATGATACTAGAAACTTGATCTTGGGTCCACCCATTCCTGGGACATTTGAGACTTCCCTGGTGAAGGCACAGACTCCTCGACACTTCCCAGTTTGCCCTAATACTTCACCTTTACACTGTTTTATGGCAGTGCTTGATGTCTATTTTTTGTGTGCAGAATATGACACAAAAAATCTGCCCCATACATTTCTTTGATGGTTTGTGCCCAAAATGTATTTACATTGGGTGCTGGGTGTGTGCAAACTTTTGTTTGGAGTTTACTGTAAGGGCAAAGTTTTCAGTCAAAAGTGCAATAAGTTAAAGAATGGTGAAAACAATCTGGTCCGCCGCAACTCAGGACTTCTAAATGAAAGCTAAGACAAAGCCCAAACAATGTTCAGGAAAAAAAAATGGCAAACATCCACTCAAGGATATACAATGTTCAAGAATTTATTACAAAGGTCGCAATTATGCGTCAGAAATCTTATGTTTGTTTTAAGCCAAGAATTTCAGCCTTCTTTAGCCTTCAAGGTTACATTTCTTTAAAGAAACTATAGCAGCGGCGTGTTGGAATCCTTCTGACATCATTGCCGGCGAGTGCGGAGACTACTAGAAATCTTGGCATAGATGCTGTAAGATCCAGGGTAATGAAAGTTGAGGAAAAACGGCTTCTTATTGAGTCTTAAAGTGCTGAGATTTACATGTGATTACAAGGTACTAAATCAGCGATGATGACCTCTGACCCCTCTGTCGCCACTCTGAGCTTCAAGATAGATAAATCACTGAAATGACCTACATAACGGGCAGCTGTAGGGAAACTTCTGAAGCGAGCATTTGCAAGTGAGCCTGATGGAGAATGCAGAAATGAGGCTAAAAATACCAAAGGGAATATATAAAGACATACATCACCAAATTACTCAACTTTTTGTGGCTTCCTTTGGGACGGGGCTTTTCACACTTAGTTACACTTCAAACTGAGTTAGCAAGAGTTGTTTCCACATCATTTAGTAAAGATGATATAATCTCAAGTTCAGCAAAATCGATCTAACTTTAGAGATGTGCTAGTTTCTCATGACACCAGTGCTAGTTCTAGCAGGCTGATCTCTTAAGTTACGCCAAACCCTTCCACTGAGTTGAAGTACTTGAAAGAAGATAAATGTCAAGAATTGCAAATCGGGAGTCAACATGTGATTTTTTTGAACCGTCAGTACTGCTTTTCTTTCTTTACTCCTTAAAGATACTTTACAACGAATAATAGAATTGTATTATTAGTAGACACATGTTTCATTCGGCCATGTGTCACTGCTACAAGCTTTGCAAACAGATCATTTCCTGTCTGAGAGTTCAAAAATCTTAAGTGAGGAAGCTGTTGTTGAATCTACAAGTTTAAGATCCAATTAGTTTGAGTAAAGGAGACATTTGAATTGGTAAATTGAACCGCATCATCTAAATTAAATGTAAAATGGCTTAAAGTAAAGTTAAAATGTTTTTTTTTTTATTGTGTCAAAAATGTCAGTGCTTGTGCAGCTGAAGAAACTTTTAGCGACTCTAAATACCCGGCTGACAGTTTGACAGATCGCGGAGATTTTCGGGCCGAGCGGGTCTTCTTCCAGTGACATAAACCTCACGGCCATCAGGCCTTTAAGCAGACGAAGAACAGCTGCATTTCTGTCCCTGACAAGACTGACAGCTGGTTTAGTTTTCCTGTCGAGCTAAAAAAGAAGTTTATACATTGATAAGTTGTGTTAAGAAAAACAAATCAGGGAGGCTGAGGCCTACCTTGATGACAGTTTTTGGGCTAAGTGTCTTCATTTACATAAATAAACATTGTTTAAAGGTTAACATTTGAAATGGCAGTGTTTTACTGCAGAAAACGCTATTGATGATGTGACAAATGCTTTATTTCTTGAATCAACTCGTTGTTTCTAAATCTAATCTTTTTCTTTAGGTTTTTTACAAATTCTTCCCCAGCCAAACTTGCTTCTCTACACTGAGAAGATGCTAGATTTCAATTCTAACAAGAAAACCAATCACAAAAAAATCCAGCAGGAAGTAAGAAATGCATATTTGTAGAAAGAACTAGCATCGTTGTGGGCAGAGTACCGCATAAAACGTATTCATTTTTAGGATTTTAAAGACTTTATAGAGCAACAGCAAATAATACATGCCCTTTGAAGTACTGTAACTCTTTAGTGGTTTATACAATTACCACATTTTTCGGAGTATAAGTAAACTGCAGCAACCACACTGTGGGTGTATGTATCAGTATTTGCTACTGATAACAATGGAGAAGAAGAGGTGCCATTCAGTCATACGCCGGACTTGATGCAATGGTTCCAAAGCAACAGTCACGTGACGCTTTCGGTTCATCACAAAAGCTCAGACAACTCAACACGCTTGAATGAGACCTTTGCATCCAAAGGTGGTGCTGCGGGAATGTCTGAGGAGGGGAGCTGAAGAGCACGCCAACCCGTCGGCTGCTAAAGAATATTTAACAGAATACTTCATAGCGAGCAACAGGTAGTTCCACCGGTTCCTGAATCGCTACCAAGCAAGGCATTAGCTGACTCAGAGGCGGGAGGACACATCCTGATACGCTGAGGAGGATCATCGCCGCGGAGTTAATGAATGATGGATGAAATCTGCCTCTTCAGTGATAACTGACGCTCAAAAAATGCTGCCGGACTGATGCTTTTTGCCCGACGCTCAAATCACACTGCAGGACTAACTGCACTTGACTGATTAAGGAGGAAGCACAGGCTCCTGGTTTTAAGGCGCAGAGTGACAAAGACACACTCCTAATGTGGGTTGTAAAGTATGCTACGGTACAGTCCATTGCACTTTATGTTGAGCAATATTCCAATGTTCTTTAATAAATCTTTTATAAAGCATCAGAAATGTTTCAGAAGGGTTTTTGACGAGTAAGGATCGGTGACGGGGAGAATACTTTACATTAGATTACTCTTTTCAGGAGCTAAATAAGCGTCAATAGCTGTGTTTCCATTACACATATGCGCAAGACTATCACAATTCTAGAAATGCAGAAAAAACACAATTTCCCAATTACACTGTTTTCATTCAATCCTAATTATGCGAATAAACACAAACCAACTCACGCGATAAGTCATTCAAAAACATGGCGAAGGATGTAAACAAAGATTTACAGCAGATACATTCAAATTTCTGCCACGGCACTGGCACTCATGGTCATCTATGAAAGGAGACGTCTGCGTCTTATCCAGGCCATGGAGCGGCAAGCTCCTGAAGGCCCGTACACACTGGGACGAATTGCGCGCGCGATATTCGTTGACGTTTAACGCCTCGTGACTAAACAAAGGGCACCAATGTGAGTTTGCACACCGACGCGAAAAACGGCCACATGTAAAAGCGTAATTTTTTTTTAAACGCCTCGGGTTGGTTTTTTTGGTTTGACGCACTGCGTCAAAAACTATTCGACCAATGAAATTGGCGCTTTTGCACACGTGTCTGGAGCTTCTAAAGTTACGGTAAAACACAACTTGGGGGCGGTCAAACACAAAACTGTCTTGCTGAGCACACATACGTAACGGCGAAGAAGATATACGGCAAGTAGCGTCTACGCTGCCGCGAAGAAGACGAAGAAGATGCATTCTAAAATATCCCCGACAACGCTCATGATACATTTTCAGCTCTTGTACCAGTCGATAAAACTCCCCATGTTCTTCTCTTCTCGTAACTATGGGATGTACCCAAAATCGGCGTCTTTTCCGGCGTCTTTCATCATTCAACAGAACAATAATTTCTTCATCGCTGGAACTGGAGCTGGAGCTACTGATGCTTGAAATATTCATGTTTTCGTTTTTTTGATTCTGACGAGCGCGTAAATACTGGCTCTCTTCTTCTGAGTGAAAAGCGGCTTTAAGAAGCGTAAAGTTGCGCAGCGCCACCTTGTGTACAGGGGGTATTTCTGTTTTACATTAAGCGCCATCTAATGTCAGGGAATTAAATTGCATGTTCAGTCGGCTCATTGTCAGGGAAAATCGCTGGGGTGTGAACACAAAAAACATGTTGAAACCCGCTGGCGAATAACGTGCGCCGATATACTTCCCGGTGTGTACGGGCCTTTACACGTGGGAGCAGCTATGGATGACCATGGATGGGGATTTTACGGAGGAGCTGTTGATCCAACAATTCCACATGACACGCTCAACTTGAGCTGCGTGATGCTGTGGGACCTCCTCTGGCATCCGGTGTGCAGTGCCCAAGAAGCACATTGCTATCGCTATCTGACTCATTTAATAAAAAAAAAAAAAGGTTTGCAGTTTTGCAAAATATGTCAGCTTTGATAAGCCTCAAAAACCTCCTTCTCCAAGCGCAAAAACCTTTTTTTTTTTATTGTTGTTTCCAGTAGGCAAATTTACTATCGCAAAACCAATTTGTGCAATTTCATAGTCAGTGGAAATGGAGGTGTTGTGTTACTGTAGTGTAGATTCAATTTTTTTTTTGCTCCA
Source organism: Oryzias curvinotus (assembly GCA_023969325.1). Classification (NCBI taxonomy): domain Eukaryota; kingdom Metazoa; phylum Chordata; class Actinopteri; order Beloniformes; family Adrianichthyidae; genus Oryzias; species Oryzias curvinotus. The sequence goes on along the minus strand of CM043707.1, from coordinate 5,354,132 downwards.
TTCCATAATTATGATTTGCCTTTGAAAATGAAATTTCTGTTCTTGTTCCTGTATTTTGTTGAATACATTTCTCCCAAAAGTGCAACTTATATTCAATTTTTTCTACTTTGGTATGCATTTTCTGGCATCTGCGACTTAAACTCTGGAGCGACTTAATAGTCCAAGAAATAACCGTGTTGAATATCGGCGTAAAGTTGCTTTTCTCAACGCCAGAATCAGCTGGCTTCTGTTGACACTTCACTACCTGCTGCACGGCAGCGCAAAGATACTTTTTAGCACCTTAGAATCTGTTGGAATTACATTAATTGCAAAAAAACAGTGGAAAAGTTACAGTAATTGAAAAAACGTCAAAAGGTTTGGTGTTAAAGAGGTAAGCTATGGTGCTTAGTAGAAGTAACAAATGTAAGCTATAAAATACCAAATAAGTGTGCTTTTTATGGTGAAGGTTGGAAACAGCAGTGGATGCAGTTTATTTTTCCTGCATGGAAAGATGGAAATCAGGAGTGCGTGACAATACCCAGGTCAAACTAAAGATTTGATTTCTACTAATCAATGTTAAAGCAATTTCTACTTGTTGGACATAAATGTAACAAAAAACCTGCAATAAAGCTACAGTGAGCTAAAGCTCTGCACATTTAAAAAAAAAAAAATCAGACAGATTTTAAAGGGCAATGACTGTAAAAATCAAAGTAAGAAAATATTTAAATTTAAGGGGTTAAATAGATGCAGAATAAATTGCGACGACAAAGGAAACGAAAAAAGAAGGAGGGAAAAGGGTTTAGGTCTAAAAATCTATTTTTCTGCTTTGAGGAATTCTGTCTCGACGTTGAGGCTTCGAGCGGGAATCGATCCCAGCGGATTGAAGGAACGGGACCTCTTGGGGGCAGAGTTGGCGTCACACACACGCACTTCAGTCAGTTCAACCCGCCTTCGTGCCAAAGCCGTGCACCTTTCTGCGCCTGACCCCGGTCCTCACACTCAAGATCACAGACACCTAAAGGCTTGAACGCCACACAGAAGAACACTCAGAGGTACTGTAATGTGTGTGGTTCCACACAAAAAGACTGGTGTGTGCACCTGGGAGCACACACACCAGAACTCCCAAGTCTGGACCAAAGAGCGAGTCTAGAATCTCAGAGCTTCTCACTGCAGCATCTTATCATGTGGCTCAGTTTGTTTCCTCTGAAGCTCAGCGCATCGATCGCCGGTGAAGCTGCAGCCGACGGCACTGGGAGAACGCTGTGTGTGTGTGTGTGTGTGTGTGTGTGTGAGAGTGTGTGTGTGGTGTGGGGGGGGGGGCTAGCTTTGCAGGATAACAGCCAACCAAATCAAACAGGCTTACTGGTCGAGGCCTGGCACTAGGAAGAAAAAGATCAATGGGCCCAGCAATCTATTTACTGGGAGCTGGCCCCATGGAGTGCAGATCAACAGTGTGTGCTTATGTGTGTGTGTGTGTGTGTGTGTGTGTGTGTGTGTGTGGGATGGAAGGGATTTATTTACATACATTTATTAATGTACAATGAACATTTAAAGGGTACATTTATGTCTCCATGTAGCACCTAAATGTTTGCTAAATTGCGTAATAAATTTTACTAAACTTAATTCTATAAAATTCTGTTCACTTGAAAACAGGAAGCTTCAAAAGTTTTCTGTATTTGTTACAGATGAGGTAATGTCACTAAAGTTCACAGATAAAGCAAGAACTTGAATACACCCGATGGAAATGTCATGGTTTTTTTTCTATACTCTTTGGTATTTAAACTCTTGGGTGAAAATAAAACTTCATAATGTGAATTTATTAGATGTGAATGGTTCTTTTTTTTTTTTTTACCTAAAAAGGCAGCAATGTTATGATTTAAAACTTACAGAGTAACTTTTTTTTCCTTTTTTTTTATTAAATATTTTGCAATACTGTTATATATTCACATCGGACAAGGTTTGAGGGTCAAAATTCAAATTCAGCTTGATGCTGAGTATCACTTTGTAGAGGTAGCTTACGTTTCTCATGGAAAATATTAAACAAATTCTTCAACTTCAAATATTTAAGCAGGTTAACCCTTTGACACCTGATATGTCGGCAGGGACATCAAAGTAACGCACACTCTTTGACCTACAGTAACTCTTTAGCCATTTCTCCACGGGAATCGAACGGTTTCGCACCGATAAGCAGCACTTTACGTTAGTCAAGTCAGAGAACGTGAGCTACAGCAGTGTTTTTCAACCTTTTTTGAGCCACAGCACACTTTAACCTTGACAAAAATCCCACGGCGCACCAGCATCCAAAAAAAAAAAAAAAGGAAAAGCTCATAGTCTGTTTTGATCTACAGTCCCTCCTCAATCTCACATGCATTTTTGGGATAATTGTGTCAGAAAAAGCTGGAAGCTGCAGTTGTTTTTTTCTAAAAGATGTAATAAAAGTTAAGTTAAAAGATTCAAAAACTGTTTGATGTGTGTTCCTTGTTTAAAGACGTTAAGAGGAGAGGCTCACTGTGCGCTAAGACAGTCATTTTAACCCAATGCATCATGGGAGATGTAGTGCCGAAAATCCGCCGACTGCAGAAAGACCAGCGTCTCTGAGCTTCATTGTTTTGTTCACTTGTTCCACGGTCTGATACCGGATTCTGTGGAAACCTACACCGCTAAAGACGAGCTTTAGCTGGTATTTTAGTTAGAACTGAGCGACATTTTGAGCTAAATCTAAACAAGGAAGTGAAGACTTTAACCACTTCTGATTGGTCAGACTGATGACATGTGATTCAGCCTTCAAGAATGATTGGTGGAGACAGTTAAAGGGGCGGGATTTTTCCGGTAACAGTTATAACTGCGGCTAAATCGCGGTACCGTCATTCTTATCAAAATGTATTTAATAGAATCAATTAAACACAAAGAAAAAATAATTTTATGATCTTTTATATTCTTAACTACTCAGTGTTTTATCAGGGCCTGTTTGGATGAACAAAGAGCTGATTTCCTGGAGATGGTAAATGTTTTTAGATCAGTTAATGAGGGCAATTTCCCACGGCACACTTGACCATCTCCCACGGCACACTAGTGTGCCATGGCACACTGGTTGAAAAACACTGGGCTAAAGCACCCGTGTTAAAGAGTTTGGTCGTGCTGCTTGGTAGAAGTAATAGGGTTGGGCGATGTCCCTTAAATTGGCCGTTGACGATGTTTGCTGTCAACCATCGGGATGGACGATGACATCGTCGGGGGGGGGGGGGTATTTTTTTACATTTTTCGTTCTTATATAACTGCTATTCGTTATTTTGCTTTTTTCATTTTATTTCCCAACTAATGACTAATCCGCGATGATCCAGTATAAACTGAGGGAAGTGACTTCAACAAAAAAGTAACAAACAAAATAGAAAAGAATTAGTCCGCTCCCGCACTTAACTAGCGAAGTGGACCGGACTTACAGCTTTGTGTTTGATGGGAAGGGGGGGGGGGGGTACGTGAGCGGTATGTGTGGGAGATTTAGGACTGCGATCCGTCCCGCAGCTCTAGGGGTACGAGCTACCGAACTCAGAACCGGGTCTAAAAGTGAGTGTCTGAGCACAGCTCGGATCGTCAGCAGACACAGCGGTTTGAGCTTCAAAGCAGAAATGTCGCTCAGTCCTTAGAAAACATTCAAACAATCAGGTGGACTTGTGTTTCCAGTCGTCTCCCGATTTAATAAAGGTGGATGTAATTCTTACATGTTTAACGTGCAGCCAGCATGCAGCGCCACCCAAAGCTAATGTTGTTAGCCTGTGTTAGCATACTGCTAATCCGGGCTTCGTTCAGAAAAAGCACTGACCACACGGATTAAAATTCAAATGATGAGCGAACAGGTGTTTCATAATAACCGTAACATTATTAAAAGCACGTTTAGAAGATCGTCTCGTATATTACCGAGCTGACATGTCAATGAATATAGCCGCTCTGCGCTGTTTAACGTAGTTTTGTATTGAATTGTTACATTCAATAAAGTTTGAAAAAAAAGCCGCTCGGCGGAATTTATATCCTTCCGGTTTTCAAACCCTACTGCGCATGTGCGAATGATTTATTCCGACGGAAAGTGTGACCTTAGTGAACGTTTTTATATTCTGAAAACATTTTTCTGGGCCCATGTACACGGTTGGATTCTAATCCGACCATTGATCCTATCAAGATATTTTGTTCATGTAACCGCGGCTTAAGGGGGCCACTCGCAACGTGGCGGGGGCGTGGCATCACGATGGTGGTCTCTCCATCGGGATGTCAGTCACCCATCACGATGGACGATGATATCGTCCATCGGCACAACCCTAAGAAGTAACATTATAAGCTATGAAGACGCTCAAAAAGCTTGTGTTTTTGGTGAAGGTATTAAACAGCAGTGGATGCAGTTTATTTTTCCTACGTGGAAACCAGCAGTGCAAAACAATAGCAGGTTAGAACTTTAACACGAGAGCTTTGATTCTCTGCGTTAGAATTTATGTTGATTGTGTCAAATCAGAGAATTAGGATGGGTCAACGATCGTGTGTTATTTAGATGTGTCGCTGGTGTTATAGGAATAAACTAAACTATGTTTCCTTTTTATTGACTTTTATTGACATCACAGCAATTAGAACTTATTGGATATAAACATAACAAAACCTGCATTTAGTGGTAATTTATTTATTGCAGATCATCTACCAGGAAATTTAAAGTGGTTATAATTGGAAGCGAAAAGTAAATTATAGTTTCGTTGTTGATTTGACCGCACAAAAAGATGCATTTCAATTTTGACATAAGTAGCCAAACACTTCAGTTGTGTCTTTATTTTTTTACCAATATAAACAGGTTTGTCTGTGAGGAGATTCAGGTAGAATCTCTGACACAGTTTTGAGAATAGAATGACTACGATGTTTTTACAGTGTGGTTCACCTGTTTGAGAGGCAGCTGGGCCAGCCAGGTGTTTTCCAGCATCAACTTTCTCTGGGAGGGAGGAGCGTCACGGACCTTCAGGAACAGATCGTGGGCGTGGAGGCCGCAATGTTGACAAACTCCTTTCTCCGCCTCCAGGACCTGGGACCGTATGTACGTTTGGCTCGAGCGCAACAGGAACTCCTTCTCACAGCTATGGATGAAAGGATTTATGAAAGCAGGAGAAGATTCACAAACCTAAACACTTGAATTTCTCAACTGCTCAACCAGTGTGTCTTCTTTATCTTTACTTGTTGCTGCAAAAGCGAGTGTCCCAAGGCCCCCCCGTGGTGAGGCAGGCCTGCTGGCATGACAGACACAGAGGAACGCCATGACTGTCTGTGGCCTGCAGGTATCCAGCCTCTGTTGGCGGCGGCCGGTCCGGCGTTGCACCAGGCTGCTCGTCATTTGAACTGAAAAAGAAAGAAAAGTGAAACGAAGACAAACCAAACAGCTGCTTCCTAACCCTCTAAAGTTTAAGCCAGTTTAGAAAAGTAAGAGGATGGATGGATGGATGGATGGATGGATGGATGGATGGATGGATGGATAGACACAACACCCTCCGCAATGCACGTTCAAGTGGCCACTTCCAAAGAAAATCTAATCAAAACTCTCACTTTAAGGTGTAGTTATGCAAGTTTCTACGACTGTTTGGTAGTGACGTATGGATGGTGTCCTTTATAATTCACAGAACTGGCTGCTATTTTGAAATCGATCACAGAGGAAGAAATTAACAGTAGCAATTTGTGCCCGGACAGGATTACCACTACATAACTCCAAGTCTTTCAAGTATCAGAATAGAGCTGTGAAAAAAACCATTTGTTGAGATTTGTACCACTTTGACATTAGATTTGAGTCCAGCATGTACTTGCAGAAACATTTTCTGTAAAAACGTCAGTAAAATCCTGTTTCTACAACATAAAGAAAGCCACACATTTAATTTGTGCTCTTTTAGATCCATAAATAATGCATCAGACTGAGTTTGAGTCCCAACAAAACTCGAAAACCTTGACCCATTTATAGGGCGTCAGACTCTAAACTCGGTCCGCACAAAACCAAGTGAATTTCTTCCTTTCTGCATCGGTGAGAATGCAAACAACACAATATAATTGCTGATCTAATAAAACGGAATCTGTGTGCCACTGCAGAAGCAGAGGCAGCAGATGCATTGTGCAGTTCAGAGCCAGAAATAACTTCCCATCCTACTTCTTTTCCATGATATTGATTTATTTCCAGAATATTTGGGAGTGTGTGTTTGTGCTTTCTCGTCCTTCTGGCAGAGGACGGCCGATCTGGGCATTCGCCATGTTATCCCAGCAGGGTGTGAGAGCCCCGTCGGAGGGGACAGATGGAGCAAATTCCTTTTTGCCTTGGTTTACAATTCAGACAGACAGGGAGAGGAACAAAGGGCCGGTGACAGCACTACAGAGGGAAATGCAATCATTGAAATAGCAAAGAAGACATCTAAAAAAAAAAAAAAAAAACTAAAAAAAAGAAACCTTACTGCTTCAAAGTTGAGGAGATACCAAAAATTGGAAGTACCAAGGGACAAACCGTCCACCAGCACAGTCAAGAGGATAAAAACGAGCAGAAAATAGAATATTTATTGGTGTGCCCAAACTTCTTTACCCAAAAATACATCCATTTGAATAAATTTATATAAAAAAAAAACACTATTAAAGCAAAACTTTTCTTCGGGAGTGCAACTTTGTAGCTATAATTTACATTTAGCTCGGTTTAACTGAGAGCATGAAAAAGGAAAAACAAGCACGTCGTCATGTCTGCACCCCTCGAAAATACTCCATGCTGGAAACCCCAGAAATCCTGCGACTCGCCGTCTGCAAACAGCGCACAGCATGCCCGTGTTTACCACCCCGGCTCGTCTATGATGCTTCATACCAGCAGAAAGCAAAGACACGGCGCCGCGGAGGCCAGCTGTCGACCGCCAGAGTGCAGGTTTTGCCTCATCCAAACACCTATCAGATTTTATATAATGTTCTTTGCAGGCAGAGAGTAAAGTCATTCTAAAGCCTTAAACTTTTGAAAGCCTTTTTTGGTTTTTAACAATCCTAAAATACCTTAGCAAATCCTTAATTATTTTGATTTTTTTAAACCAATTTTGGTTTAAAAAAAGGGTTTAATTTAGCGTTTTTACATCTATATTTTAACCACATTGTTAGGCGTAAATCATTACTAATGTGAAAACTACTTGTGGTAAATCCAAACTATGCCTCTAACAATGTTCTTCATTAATGTGTTAAAGATCTACCCCAATTGAAATGGTATTTTTGGTGTTTTTAACATTTTTGTGTTGCATTTTTCTGATGACGGGGGACACACAAAAAGTATTTATTTATTTATTCAAAGGGTTTTGAATCAGGAGCAGATGAAAAAATGGGGTTGGATAAAGCTTGTAGTCGTTATGTAGAAACTACCCTCGTCTGGGGTAAAGCTCCCTGCTCCGCCCCTTTCTGATGCATCCACTTGAAGGCGACTACATTCATGAACGTCTTTGTTTTCCTCGTCTGAGCTCTACGGCCGCATAGCTCCAATGTTGTTCCCTATTTTTGTTGCACCCGTGATGTTAGGTTGGGGTTGTGAGGGGCTGTAAGCCAGAGGGAGAGCGTGTTGACAAAGGGGTGAGGGTGAATCAGAGCAATCTTACTCCACACCAACAGTCCCACCCACAACTCAGAGGTGAATTTCTACTGCCTCTCTGCAGAAAAAATAACCTAGAAAATAAAATTTAAAAAATGGTTTTGGCTAAAAACAGCAAAATCATAATTAAAAGATCACTGGCAACACTTTTACAACAGATCAAAAGATGATCCAAGTGGGACTTTAAATTGTATTTTGTTTGTGCAATTTAGGTAAAGCTTTCCATAAGCTTTACCTAAGAATGACTGATTTTTGTTTCTCAGAAATGTTCCCCATTTAAAAAGAAAAGGTGGGCCTCAGGTTTTTGTGGTCTTCGTATCTCCATTCTTTGTGTTCCTGCGGTTCCACTCCACAACACAGAGTACAACGTTTTGAGTTATGTAAGCAGCCGTCCTAAAGGGAATGACATCTATTTATGGCATCTGGTGTGTTCATGTTGCAGGGTTTTTTTAAATATGACATCAAAAGGCTAAAATTCTGTGTTAGAAAATATTTCGTTAAAAGTTAGGCTTATTTTTATCAGTCTAATAATTTTTCTAATAAAAAAAATGGGTTAAAGACCCAGAGGCGTTCCCAGAGGTCTTTTAATTACGACATTGGACAGTTTAGGACGTGGTTTCCTCTTCTCCTGTTTACACTCTCTCCCGCTAGCTTACAGCCCCTCACATCCCACGCCTAAGTGCAACAAAATGGTATATAGTGCACTATAGTGCAACAAAAATGGTAAACAATATTGGAGCTTTCTAGTTTAGATCAAGATTCCAGCTCAGACGAGGAAAAGAAAAACGTACATGGATCTAATCGGAAGGAAGCGGAGCAAGGAGCTTATGATCCACCCAGCATATTTTCTACGTCACAAGTGCGATCTTTTTATAACAGTATTATCCTGATTCATAACAATTTGAACAAAGACATACTCAGAAATGCAATTTTAAGATTAATTTTCTTTATCAATGTCCTCTATCATAAGAAATATTCCACAAGAAGATGTGAAAAACACGATTTTCATTGAAGTGGGACTTTAAACGGAAGAGGAGGTAAAGACTAAACATCTAAAATGACCGAGTAACTAAAAAACCTAAATGTAACAACAAAAATAATTGTTGAAAAGTTGACCGAAAAATGGATTTTCCTTTTCTTGTTGTTGTTGCTGTGAACTGCAGGAAATGATACATTACTAGAGCAGCTCGACGTTTCATCATATTTTCAGAGGCATGTTAAATCTGCCAACCGGTACGGGTTGAGCAAGAGCACAAATCCCGAAAACTACCCTCCAGGCACTTTACACTTCCTTTGTGCTGCGTGCAACACCGGTTGTTGAGTTTGTGTGTGTGTGTGTGTTTAGGTTTCCATAGCAATAAAGCCTCTCGGGGGTGAATTGGCTGTTGCATCTAAACGGGTAGATTGTATTATGGTCTATATTTACTGTACTAACACAGTCAGCGGGCCCTTTTGCCTCAGCCACCAGGCACACATACAGATCTCCATGGAGACAGCTGAGGGAGAGGAAGTAAAAATAGTCTGCAAACTGCCAACCATAGGATGAGTGAGGCGAACCACCATCAAGCGCAGACCTTGAACGCCTCATCTCGAGCCACAAGCAAGACTGGATGGGAAAATTCCCTTGGATGGGCTTGAATTAAGACACAGTTCAGACGGTTTATTGTTTGGACTTGACAAATCTTGAAATATTTGGATTAATTGGAAAAATCAAAATGAGTTTTTGTTGGTTCAATGTTTCTTGCTCTTTAGTGTAGAGCCTCAGCTGTGACTTGGTGCTTTTATACCAAACTGAACAGGAGCGATCAGAAGTGTATGTTAGATAAGCAGACACCTTTCTGCAGCTGCTGGTTTTGTGTTTTGTGTGTGTGTGTGTGTTTTTTTACGTGTGAGAGTTGTGGAGAGCTTTCACAACGAAGGATGCTATTTGAGGCTTTAAAAGCTTGCAGGCGGCATGACCTTTCCCGCCCTCAGCACCCACCCACGGTTCTCCCTTTTAACCAACCTCTCTGCAGCGGCCGCTGCTCGCCAACACGCAGACTTCCTCTTGGTGAAGAAGTTCTCCTTGGTGACCAGCCGGACGCTGCCTCCTTCCTGCTGGGCTTTGCTCAGGGAGGCCAGAGCCACCTCATCCCTGCTGAGGTACCTGAGGAGCAGGTGAAAGCATTTGTGAAGGAGGGGTAGATGGTGGAGCTATTTGCTGTTAAACCTTCACTGGGGAGCAATGAGATCAAGGTACATATCATAGGCAATTTGTAGTCATTGTAGCAAATCAGGAAAATGAGTCATTCTAGACCTCTTAATTCTGGGACACCACAGCAGGGGGCCTTTTCTTCTCTGGCACCAATCCCTCTTTTGATTCTTTATTTGAAGTTCTGTCACTATGCTTATTTTCTGTTTTCAGCTGTAGCCCATTTTTATTGCTGCTCCTGCAGTCTTATTCCTTCCCAGGGGTCGTCAATCATTCAATTTAATCCATCTGCTCCGCCACTGCCTTTTATGGCGATCGCGATACAGACTCTAGCAGCTAGAGCACAGAAAATTGGGACGGTTTGCGCCAATCTGGCCGGGAATAAAACGACCCCAGGAATTCAGCGGCGACAGGAAAACAGCAGTAGAGATATTTGTTCTGGCGGGGAAAATTCAAGAGGTCTTGAGAGAGAAATGGCCAATCACCGGTTGTCCCCAGGAAACATGAGGGGTTTCCACAGAGGGATGATGCAGCACTCCAACCGTCTCTACAGGGCAATTATCCTTCTCCTCCTCTCCACTGCAAAAGCAGGATTTGCCATTTGTACAACTTCACTAAGAAAAACCCCAAGGACACAATCCTCTTGTTTTTTTCCCTAAAATACTGTACCTGCTGTGTGTATTTACTGGAAGTCTACTGGAAAGCACTTTAAATCCCCCAAAAAATGGCTAAACTAACTAAACATAAGAATTTTTCATTACTAGTTAACTACTGGAACCCACTTATTACTTAAAAGTACATTCATGTTTGGATTTTTCAAGTTGCAATTCTCTTCCACTTGTCAGGGGTCCAAGCCCACGTAGGGCTGGGAACCGCAGATGCAAAGCAAAACGTTGTGTGCTAGGTAGCTGCATTTAAATTGGCCTATCATGTAATCGAGAGAAAAATGTTAGATATAATGCAAAAATATATCCAAAAAATACGATGCAACCATGATGCAGAACTCTTAAAACGCTACTTGTCCTAGGGTTTTCACTCGATCTATGTGAAATTTGGTGTGTTGAAGGTACTAATGAAGTTCTATCCAAAGATTTTGCCAGAATGAATGCATCCTTGAATAGTGGTTTTCTACCCATCAGTACTCAAACTACTAAGAGCAAGTACATTCATTTTAACGGTACACACTAGATTTAGTAGGAAGATTTTCTTCAATGCACTCAAGTTAAAGTTAACATGTGTTGGTGTAACAGTTCTTACGAGGAGTTTAGTGAAACAATAGGTTTCCCTTATATATCTAATACACATAATGAGAAGCTGAAGAAGTTTTTATTGCTGGTGAAGCTGCAAAGCTCAAGAGGTGGGGGGCCAAAAGAGAAGTATTCTACCATGAGTTCATTGCTGAAAGAAAATCGTTACACATAGAATGATAACGGCTGGATAACATTGCAGATCAAAGATACAGGAGGTTACTCAGACTTACATTCGACTTACATGAAAGTATCAGTATGCAATTTCACAATTTCCCGCAGATTCAACCAATTCTCCCATATTTGACCCAAAAAAGCAGATTTGACCAATTCCACTGGTCACACTGTCCCCGCCGACAAAATCAGAGGCTCTTAGTTTACATCATCAGTCATCATCATCTTTCAAATACAGCTGTGCTTATAAGTCTACACAACCTGGAAAAAAATATAACTTCAGAGAATATAAATGATGATACAATATCTTGCTTTACACTCGCTTTACACAGGGGAATCAACAATGGTACTGGGGGCAGTTAACATATAAATGGCGAGCAATTAACATCACCCAGTGAGGGCCTTTGGGCAAGACCTTTAACGCTACTGCCTCCCAGCATGAATGTGCGTGAATGATCCCGGTGATGGTCAGAGATACCGTAGACGCCTCTATCATCACCAAGTATGAATGAGAAGTGAATGAGTAATGGACACAATGGAAGCGCTTTGAGCGTCTGGAAAAACGCAGATAAATCCAATCCATTATTATTATTATTATTATTATTATTATTATTATTATTATTATTATTATTATAGTTAGAGAATAGATGAAGCCATTTATTGTAAAAAAAATAAATAAAATCAGTTTACCCTTTTAAAATCATGACAGCCGAAACTTCCCAAATGTCAGCATCAACCATACGTCATAAGTGCGAGGCTCAAACTAACTACAGGGTACACCTGTCCCCTGATACCCCCCAAGAAGTGGGGGGATCCTCTCTACCTGCTACCTCTCTTCCCTTTTCGGGCCAGAAAACCCAAAACCCCAGAGCATCCATATGGGCCAACCCCCTGTCTTGATGCAAGTGAATAATGCTACGTTCACACCGGGCACGGAAAAGCGCGTTTGAGCAACCACTTCCAATAAAAAAAAAAAAAAATGAATGCCAACAAGCACGTATGCAACATTTCGAGCTTCTGCATTGAAAACCCTTGCGTTCACGCCATGCTACGCAAGTTCTTATGTCCATTTTCAGACTATGTACAAAACGAGCATCAAAAATATGTGAAATAAATGTGTGAGAAATTGCTGGTGGTGTTTGGATAAAATGCTAAAGCAGTTTGCTTGATACTTAAGAAACTGACTGGTTTGAAAGATCCTTAAGCCAAATGTTGAGGAAGTTTGCAAATAAAATTGGCAAAAGCGTGAAAAGAACTAAAAAAAGAACCGATTAAAATGCTGAAAACTCCGAGATACTTGATAAATTTGCCAAAAAGAAACTGAATGACGCTGAACTGCAGGTAATTCTAAGCAATAAAACCAAAAAGTTTGCCAGAGCGAAAGGTTGTGTGCAAGGTAGCTGCATTTAAATTGGCCTATCATGTAATCAAGAGAAAAATGTTTGATACAATGTAAAAATATATCCCTAAAGCTTGTGGAAGTTATACATCTGTTATAATGAAGAAAGATGTATGTGTGCATAATACTGAAAGTTAAAGAATGAATGGGGAAGGTGTCTCCAGTGTGTCTGAGAGGCAGAATCTGCAGCTGCTGCTCATTATTAAGACACTGAGACTGTGGACACAGATTCCCCCACTTTGTTTCAAACAACTGGACGCTGTTTCTAAACCACAAGTCCAATCATAGTAACTCTTTTAAATTTGTGAAGCTCAGCAGTAAAAGAATCCATCAGTTAAAATCCTATGTGTTCAAGTGTAAAGTCTTCATGTGAATTGATCAGATGTTTAAAGACGAATCTCCTCCTCTGCTGAAACAAGAATCACATACAAACTAAAGGCTTAGTGGCAAATTTTGCTCATCAAACCCTCTAAGAACCCCAACCCTTTGGGCTACAAGATGTACTGGTTTTGTACATTTAGGTTCAAGTTTATTCTCTCTATTGCAAGTTAAAGACAAGATTTGGAAAGAAAAAAAGATCTAAAACGAGACAGTATGAGAGAGTCATGTGAAGTTTGTCTCAGATTTGAGCCACAATTTTGGGAGAAGGAATTCATGAAACCTCTTTTTCTACCTTTCTTTTGTACCCTTACCCCCCCCCTCTATTCCTTCTGACGTAGCTTCAGAGGTAGGAAGACCTCTTATCCAATCACAGCAGGCGTACCTGTCACACTCAGTGGAGGGCCGCCATAGACATGCTAGATCTGAGCCTCCTGTAGATATTGATAAAATAGTAATGTCAACCCAACAGTTCTAAAACAAAAATGTTTTAAAAAAAATGTTGTGCAAATATATTCATATCGTACAGTCTGTTGATCAAAGTAGGAAACCCTCCTCCATTGGTTAACTCAGCCTCTAAACAGAAAAAGTTGTAAAATAAAAAAAAGAAATATAAAACACAGAATGAGGCCCCTCCACCTCCATTGCACCTTAAACGTTCAACATCACAACATTACAGCATCACATTCAATGAAAAGCAATGATGTCATCGATGATGTCATCAGATCAATGATGTCATCAGAGCAGTCATGATGCAGCTCATCACATTACATCACATCAGTGATGTCATAACGCATAACTATGACATCATTGATTTCATAATTATGCGTTATGACATCACTGATGTCAAAGTTATGCGTTATGACATCACATCAGTGATGTCATAACGCATAATTATGAAATCAATGATGTCATAACGCACAATGCAGAAAAGACACATATATAGATGTCTCTGGGAAAGAGACTAAACTTGGATCGAAACTCCCTTTCAGCTGAGAAGACTTTTTAAAGATTAGGGAGCAAGAATGAGTTGCCAAGGATTTTTCACTCTTTTCAGCTGTTTTAAGACTAAGAAAAGAAAAAAAAATGGTCTTTATCAGACAGCCTCAGCTGTGGTGCCCACTGCAACAACAGACGACAGTCCGGCCCATAGCAAGAAAAATCTAAAAACTAGGCTCCTCCGACTGTTTAAGATCAAGTCCGAAAACAAAAAGTCCAAGGTAACCACAGATCACAGTCCGTCCAGGACCACTCTGGCAGAAGAGATTACGGCCACTACAGATTGTAATCCAGAAGAAAAGAAAGAAACCAAATCTGCCAGAAAAATAAGGCGGGCAAAGAGAAGGAAATTTAGACCCGCAAAGGAGGTTTGGGCGGAATCTGAAACCCCAGAAACGGGCGTGACAACTTTCACATCAAACTTGGAAGAGTCTGTTACCCCAAACACAAACGAGACATCTGAGGTGATTGAGATGGTTCAGACAGAATCTAAAGTGGAAGACACCAAACCTGCCAGAAAAAGAAGGCGTGCAAAGAGAAGGAAAATTAAATCTATAAAGGAGGTTTGTGTGGACTCTGAAACATCAGAAACGGACGTGACAACTTTCACATCAATCTTGGAAGAGTCTGTTACCCCAGAGACCACCATGACAACTTTCACATTGACTTTGGAAGAGTCTGTTACCCCAAACACAAACGTGACATCTGAGGTGACAATGATTCAGACAGAATCTGAAGTGGAAGACACCAAACCTGCCAGAAAAAGAAGGCGTGCAAGGAGGAGGAGGAGGAACACCAGACCTGTCCAACAGCTCAGGGAGGAGTCTGAACCCCCAAACATTAATGAGGAAACTGCAGTTTGTAATTTAGCTATCACAGAAGACGCAACACCTGATAGAAATATTACTAATTGCCCAGAAGTTCTTGAGGACAATGAGATGGAGTCTAATATCATGGAGACAAGAGAGACACCTGAAGAAATTTTGGATTCCAACTTGCCTCATGACGAAGAAGAACTGAATTTGTTCAATAACACGGAAGACGTTCAGGCAGCTTGCAATCCTCCAGAGCTTTTGACAAGTACACCAAGGCCAGATTTCAATTCATTGAATCACATGGAAGATGATCAGGCAGCTTGGGATGTTCCACAGTCCTGTACAAGTACAGAAAGCTCAGATTGTAGTTCATTGAATTACATGGACGAGGATCACGCAGCTTGGAATATTTGGACAAGGACACAAACTAATGCTGGAGAAGGAAATGAAAAGAAGTGTCAAGTGGTAAAAAGCACGAAAGCTGACCTACCCAGAAAACACCTTTTCCATGCATTTAAGAGACATTCAATAACCAGAGACTTCTGCAAATTTTCCAACTGCTTTAACAACTGTTGGTTTAACTCCTCCCTCCAAGCGGTCTCACATATAAAAACTGTGACAAAGACAATTGAACCGTTGGATGGAGACGCTTTGGTAGCAATATCACAGATACCAGCTAGCGCAGAAGTCTTTTTGACTGCTGTCCACAACCCAGGAGCACATTTTGCTCCATCTCAGTTGAAAGCAGTTTTAAAACGGATAGGTAAAGAAATCCCATCTTTACAAATTGAAGCTCAAAATGACATTGTGGATTTCATGAATCCTTTACTGCTCTGGCTGGATGACTGTGGAGTACAATCAAATATTCAAATAAGATCCAACTACAAGTGTCCTTCCTGCACATACACTTCAGTTGACAAAAACAACGTGGGTAACATGTTTTACCTTCCACAAGCTCCTGGTCAAAGCAGGTTGCCTTGTCTCACTTCTTAACAGCTACATCAATGAAATCTGTCGCGACCAAATGTGTTACTTTTGCTTCAAAGATATGGAACGTGACATAAGTTTTGATGATGCTGACATACTTACCTTGTATGTGCCAAGGCATGAAACCAAGTGAAACAAGAAGCCCTTTGAGACCAAATAAACAGATCTATGTTCCTGTCAAAGACAGAAAAGAAAAATATAGCCTTGTTTCTGTCATTTGCCACGAAGTAGTTTCCTCCTTCACTGATCATTTTTACAGCTATGTTTTCAAAGATGGTCAAATCATTAAAGCCAATGACGAAAAAATAAGGATCAGCAAGAACAGCTATGACTACGACATTGGTTTTAACGGCATCCTGTTCTTTTATGAAAAATGCAAACATAATGAGTAATTAGGAAAACACAATTGTAGGACTTTTTTTGTTAGCTAAAATAGTTTATTTTATTTTTAGGTTTTTATGTATTATATTAGGGATTGCAATAGGAATTATTTTGGGGCTTAGAAACAGGATTTGGGGTAGGGGTTTTGTTTGGGGCTTAATAGTAGCATTTGGGGTGGGGGTTATATTAGACGTAGGACTTGGGGTAGGGGTTATATTTGGGGTTTAGAAGTAGGACTTGGGGTAGGGTCACAGTAAGGCCCACCTTACTTTAGTTTTTTCCAGGAGCTCTGGTTTTCCTCTACATTAAGTGCATAACAGCTTCAACGGAGAAAAAAAAACACTGAACACATAGATTTAAAAAATGTACACAGCATTCTCAAACCCCCTTTTCTTTGGGTTTTCTCCAGGAGCTCTGGTTATCCCCTTCATTAGATGCATACGTTGCTTTAATGGAGAAAAAACATTTTTTAAGCTTAATTTACCAGCTATAACAGAGGATCAAAATGAGTTACTTTCTGCTGAAATAACCAAAAAGAACCATAACAGATCTAAAGGCAAATAAAGGCCAGACGGTTTTCCTTTAGAATGGTACAAAGATTCAAAATGGAACTATGACCTTTTCTAACACAAATTTTAAAGAAAGCATTAAAAGAGGACAAATACCACCTCATGGAAACACGTCAATACATCAGTGATTCAAAAGAAGGAAAATATTCATTTAACTGTAGTTCATTTAGACTCATCTCTGTCCTCAATGTGGATTATATACTGTTTACAATACAAAAACTTCAGATTTCGCATCACAACACTTTAAGTCACAACACAACACAATTACTCACAACACAACACAATTACTCACAACACTTTAACTTGCACGCTAACCAAGGTTGCGCCTACGTCATGGCATGAGCCAGCGTCAAGGCAGCAAAACAACCTAAGTCAACTTTGAAATTTGTGTGTATCCCTGTCGTTGTATGTCTGCTCCAGTTTGAGTTGTTCTGAAACCTAATTTCCCTTGGGAATAATAAAGTATCCATCCATCCATCCATCCATCCATCCAGCCATCCAGCCATCCATCCATCTTAACTCACAACACAACACTTTAACTCAAAACAGAAGTGTATCTGTATTGACATTTTCTCTGCTTTTATTCTGAAATTTCCACTGCTTTAAAACATCGGTAATCACGTCTATATTCAGGGTTCATAAGATCGGTCAAAGATTCTCCCGGTAACGGCAGCTTCTCTCCTGCTCTGTCTGAGATTTGTCTGAGGGACAGCCACTTCCACGTGTTTTTGTGTCTATGTGGCCCACTTTGAAGGCTAACTGTCCCACATTAGCCCGAGAGGGGAATATAAAAGCAAAAATAAAATTGGGGGACCTTTTTCATTATCATTATTGTCGCTATGAAAATAAGAAAAATATCTGTTTGAAAGATATTCACAGAGTTTAACTTCCGGGCTCATTAACTCTATTGATAAAACGTTCAAATGTGACAGCAAGTCTCTAAATCCTTTTGTATTAACACAGAGAGTGAACTACTAATGCCCTTCAAAAGAAAAAAGACACCTTTTTTCAGAGCGTTGTACCACTTCCAAACACTACTAAAGCACACTCTGATGTGTCTTTACACCAGGCGTTCGCAACCAAACTGCACAGAATGTACGCACCTTAACTGAAAGTTCATAATATGAAATTATGATAAACTAGTTTTGTTCCTTAGAACAAGTAAAATAATTTTAATTACAAATTTATGAGGAAAAAAAAGTTCTATTTATTTTTCTGAACAGGTTTAGGGCAGCAGTGAAGACCTTACAGTCTCCAATAGCCCACTACTGCTACAGCCACTAATGAGCCACTTTTAGGCACTACTTGGGTTACAAAAAGTGCCCTAAATTATGGGACAGTATAACATGTTTTAGATCGCTTATAATTGGATCTAGACTCTACTCTCCAGTGTACACAATAAGAAATCAACAAAAATAAACAGGAAACCTCTCTAGCAACAGTTGCATCTGCTGTCACACAACGTGAGATAATGAAATATAAAGGAATGTGAGAGGTTAGGAGCAAAAAGAAATGGACTGTGAGACAGGGAGCTGCGTTTGGGTGGTGCCACCACTTTGCGGACCATCAACTCCTGTGATTAAGCTGTTTGCTAATTGCCGTGCCGATCAATTATTAATGTATTTTCTAGCCGTTTGCTCTGACACTTTTGTCAATTGTTGAACTTACTTTGATGAAACTTTACAGCCAGCAGACTAACAGAGGACCAGCCACCTTTCAAACAGAAATCAATGAATGAAGAAAGTGCAGATGGGCTTTAGCACTACTTCATTCAGGGCATCTCAGTCAACATAAAGATGATCTGTAGTTCGTTTTTACTTTTCTAATAAGACAGAAACACGTTGCGATGTAAAGTAGAGTAGGGTAAAGCTCCTGCAGGCTTAGCAGCAACATTCGCTCCCTCCATCTGGCCAGAAGGAAAAATAGAGGAAAGATGGACGGAAGGAGGCAGAAAGTGAAGGAGAGCCACATCAAAGATGCTCCTCTGGAAGCAGTGGGGAGATGAGGAAGAAGGTAAGTCTTCATCAAACACAAGAGCTTCCTCTGCTTCAAACAGTCTCGCCACAGAGAACGGATGAAAAGAGATACCTTCCACTAAACTGGTGTCCAACTGTGCCTCTGGGAGTGTGCATATGAAGGCTATTTGCATTTTTTAAGCAGCCAGGACAGTAATAAGGAAAGGACATCTGTAGAATAACATGTCTGCTTTTTGATGCAGTTTCAGCATAAGCAGAACAAGGGGGATGACAACTGAAAGAAAAATGATATATATAACCAAAAATAATTAGTGTCCGTTTTGGGTAAGCAAATGCAAATGAAAAGAGACTTTGCTTTTAACCTCCGTTTACATCAAATTCTTTGACAGAATGCATCCAGAAAAAACAAAAACAAAAAAGAGGTCTGATGTTTTCCCTTTAAAGCTACATTTGAACTTCAGCAGGTCTGAAAAGAAGCAGCGGTTGGAGCCGGATCATTTAGAGCATCTGCTGGGCTGCTGACGTAGCAACTGGGCTCCACCTGTTCGAAACTGAAGCTAATCCGCGTTCAACTGAGTAAAATCAATCCAACGAGTCGCTGTTCTGAAATGAAGCTGATTTGATTGCTGCTCTTCTGCAGTCGCCGTGTTAGTGCAGCGAGAGCCCCTTTTCTGTAGCGGATGTGGCAAATGTACTGACGGAGACTTTGAAATTCATGACCACCAACCAGAGAGCATCAGATAAGCAGCCAAAAGGCAGACAGCTCAACAGATGAACTTATTTCACAGATTAAAGCAAGCTATTTTTATCCGGAAAAGATATTTTGCAACATGCATCTACTGTTTTTTTTTTATTTACTTCTAAATTTTACATCTGTGAACGCATGAAGAAAAAAAAAACCCACAAAGGGTCACATAACTCGGACCTAAAGCCAGTGTCACACAGCCACTACATACATTTTGTGCATTTCCCACATATAACATTTCGGTCTTTCGTGATAAATGCATGACATACATAATTCATACAGCGGGGTAAAAAAGTATTTAGTCAGTTCTCCCACTTAAATCAGTTGTAAAGACACGAGGACTGTAATTTTCATCATAGGCATACCTCAACTATGAGAAACAAAATGAGAAAAAAAAATTCAGAACATAAATTGTCTGATTTTTAAAGAATTTTTTTTGTAAATCATAATGGAAAATAAGTATTTAGTCAGTAACAAAAGTTCAAGTCAATACTTTGTTAAATACCCTTTGTTGGCAATGAGAGAAGTCAAATGTTTTCTGGAGGTCTTCATAAGGTTTTCACAAACTATTCCTGGTATTTTGGTCCATGCCTCCATGCAGATCTCCTCTAGAGCAGTGATGTTTCTTGGCTGTCCCTGGCTAACATGGAAGTTCAACTTCCTCCAAAGATATCCTGTGGGATTTAGATCTGGAGACTGGCTAGACCTCTTCAGGACCTTGAAATGCTTCTTACAAAGCCACTCCTTCGTTACCCGGGTAATGTATTAGGGATCATCGTCATGCTAAAAGACCTTTTAGCATGACAATTATTTATGTGAATTCAGTTTTGAGCTGTTCAGAATTTTTGGTAGAAAGTTACAGTTCATGCATATTAAATGTGTTTATACAAAATTAATATGTACATTTTTACGCAATTGTGCGGGATTTTTGCAAGATGCATATGCAAACTTGTGGCTTTCCACGACCGTTACATGTATGTCTAAGAGACTTTTCACGCATGTACCACCAATGTATAACTTTCGTATCACTTATATATGTCTCACATATCACGTTGAAATTACGTATCTGACACAAAGCACTTATAAATTGCATATGAACAGTGCAATAATCATGCACGGTTCGTGTTCTGCCTCGATTTACATGTTCTTTGCGTGGTTTATCGGTACTTCTTCGTGGTTTTAAGGTGATTTATTCAGGATAAATCGGTAAAAATTTCACGTAAAAACCACAGCTTTTCTTACTTTTTCCACATTTATTTATGTATGACCAATTTTCCTCCCTGTAATATGCGCAAAATGTACACAGTGGCTGTGTGATATGGCCGTAAGATCAGTGGTGACAGTGCTTGTAGTGTATGTAATGATGCTGTTTATAATTTTTGTTTTTACAACGATGTTACCATCATTTAATGTTAAATGTAGTGGGTTACTGAGATCTGATGATGATTGACAAAAGTATGTGTCGTGTTGTATGGTAGCCAATTGGCCAATTGATTACTAACTCGGTTAGTTTTTAGTACCTATAACTACTGTAATTTATGCACTTTATGGTACAATTAAAAATGCAATATAATTTCTTTCACATTTTTTTCATAAGACGACTTATAATGCGTCTTATAATTCTGACCACCCTATATATAAATTAAATATGGTTGTGTTTCCTGACGTTAAAGCAATATTGAGAAGTACACGGTGCTCTGTCTAAAAGGTTTGGCTGGGTGTTATTGAGAAAAACGCCAACACGGCTAATGTGTAGCGTTTTTTTTTTCTTACTTGTCACCAACGAGGTTGCAGTTAGTGTAACCACAGTAAAGTTTGTTTCAGTGGCAACAGTCTGCTTTTTTACGTATTGGGAGTTACAATATTGTGAATATGCCAACGAGGCTAACACTTTTAATGTAGCTAACGTGCAGCTTGTTACAAACAACTTCTAAAATTACTGTGAATGTAGTAAATAAAATCTGCTCGACTTATCTCTGACTCTTTTGTCTCACTTAATACACCTCATTAGGGGTGTAACGATTCATTTTGACAAGGATTCAATTCACATAATTTATGATGACGACAAAATTCATTGTCCATATTGGTTCAATTTGAACGATCTGATCCGATTCACTGACCTAAAATCAATCCGGGACATCTTTAGTTAAAAATTCAGCTACAGATAAATACCTGGGTACTGAACAGTGCAGGTGAAGTTTTCCAGATTCCTTGAGTATAGCAAGACAAGCAAGTGTAAATTGAATATGTGTAAAAACAAACAAGTAAACAAGAATTGATGGCAAATCCATTCACACTGTTGTTTCATAAAAAGTTCAGTCCACTGTTGTTTTTCCACATCAAAATAATCCAAAAAGAACATTGTTGGAAAATGATACTACACTGTCTGGTTATTCAGTGTTACCACATATTTGGACAGTAATGACGACCTGATCATTTTTTGTTGTCATCATGTGTGTTGTCTGCTGTGATGCGACTGTCAAGTCTTTTGCTCTCCTCCTGCTCCTGCCCGACTCGATAGACCTTGTTTTCCAAAGGACTTGGAATCTACTCAATCACTCATCTACTTTGCTTTGCTTTTCTGTTTATTTTGGCGGGTAGTTGTCTGATAGATGATGAACATGATAGGTTGAAAACCTTTAAAGACGTAAATCAGGATTTCAATTGAACATTTCACTAAAATTAAAATGTCAGACACATCAAAATGCTCTTAAATTTAACTTGTAACCACTAACCAGCAACACACATAAGATATATTCTCAGTTCATTATTAGTCCATACCGGGTTGTGTCTTTAGTTTGTTTTCTGGAGCTGGAGTGGAATCAGACCAAACAAAGATGCAGGTGTGAAAGCTCTTTCATTGATGAGTGAGATGAGTTATGTGTTTGTTTGTTATTTACACGCGCATGTCTGGCCCGGGTGGAGACATCCTCAATTGCTAAGATGTTTTACGTGACAGTAACTTAGCAGCTTTTACATTATAGTCAAATAAACCTACCGTGTCTCAATCCAACTGATATCTTATATGATGGCTTTATTTTTATTTTGAGACAATTTTATAGGGGTATGGTAAATGGCATACTTATTTTGCACTTCAACACCTTCCTTGAAGGCCTAAGGGCTTCACTGTCCCCATCACCCATGCACACACTGATGGCGGCTGCACTGCACTGGCGCCAACCTATAACCACCAGGAGCAACGTAGGGTTTCTTTCCCAAGAACAAATCGACATATGGACATGTAGGGCAGTCTTCTGATCAGAGGTCGACTGCTCTAACTATTCACGCAGCCACCCGCTATGGGTTGATTCAAGAAACAACTTGCTTTAGCAGATCACTCTGGTTTCATAGGAATATAAATCGATTCATTGATTAATCATTACACCCCTAACCATAAAGAAATTTTGTTAGTTGATTACTTTGAGTGTCCTGTCTGAAGGACTCACACAGGTTTTTAAACAGGAAAGTTGAAATGTTGTCTGGTTGATGGACAGACAAAAATAAAACATTTCAAACTGTGAATGTTTGGATGTGTCATAGAGATGACCTGAACTTTTTCCCACATTTTACATCTTACTTTTTTAAAATGTATTGGACAGTCATTGAGTCTTAAGTCCTTATTTGTGTTTCTGTTTCCAACAGCTGGCATATTTGCAGACATTTTCTTTTTTTCTTTATGCTACTCTTGCAAAACCAAAGGACAATCAAAACCTGATTTTTGGGCCAGCAAAGTCATCCAGCATGTGCTGGCAGGAAGTTACAGAGTGTAATACTCAGATGATGAAGTCATTTGCTCCTCATTTTTGCTGGATCTCTCCCTGCTGAAGCAGACATCAGAGGCGTGCAGCACTCACTGATGTCTTGGTTTAGCGTCAACTTTGAGAACGGGTCAGTCTTTGTTCGTCTCAGCTGTGTAAATTGTTTTACCTCAACGGCATACAAAATTATTCATAATTCTCTGAAAACACCTATTCTGTTTGATGTTTATGATGTCTCTGTTTTTTAGACTTCATTGGAATGCATGCCACATTTTTATACTCTTTTGCTCAGTAATTGCCAGTAGGAGACACATTGGTCTGAGCTGAGGTGCGATGTTTGTAGGAAAGGTATGCAGGCATGAGGATATGCACCGTCATGCATGATTATATTTTTGCATACCTTTGCTTTTTTAAGGTTAGTAGAGAAAGTTACAAAAAGATCAAGTAAACTTCCTTCCTGTCCCAGAAAACATAAGTCTGGGAGTCTTCTGTTTGGTTTTTTCTTACTCAGCTTTCAGCTTTAAATTAAAAGCTGTATCTTCTCAAGTTTGCAGTCACAAAATTTCTTTTGTTCATGTTTAACTTATGATTGTTTTAAACAACTCTCGTCCTTAAGATGCTCAAGCTCAGCCTAAGATTGATTTTGTCTGAATAAATCCATTTTTTGGGGAACATCTCCATCTAAAACCCCAGGAGATGGCTCAACCTTTAGTATCTCATTTTAGATTACGTCTCTTTTATTATCCATTTAGACCCAAGGCATCATTCTGGCGACTGCAATAAAGATGTAATGCTCCAGGTTCTGGTAAGCTAGGATATTAGGCAGTGATAGTGCCCTGTGTAAAAAACATGTGTTTGAGGAGGCTGAACTGTTGTCACCAAAAGAAGCCGGATGACTTCAGGACTTGCAAACCTGTTTGGCTATTTTCTGTTCTTATGTGTTTAGTAAAAATCTATTTATTGCTGTTTATCTCCTAAGGAAGAAAATAAAGAAAAAAAGATCAACAGGGAGTCGTCTAAAGGTTTGGGAGACTTTAGTCTTATTTGCATAAAACCTTTCAAAATTGAAATCTTAATTTGATAATAGTGTATAAAACAGACATTTTTACACCATCAAACAGGATCCATTTACTGTAGCGCACTCTTTTCAGTCATAACAGCATGTGCACTATTTCTTGAGGTATTGTCACCCTCACAATATGGGGGGGTCGACCCATTTGGGCGCTGTTGGGTTTTTGGGTTGAGCGGGCGGTTCATGGCGCATCTTAAGGGAAGCGCACATTGCAGTTCCATTGAGCCTTGTTGAAAGTAAAATGTTCAACTGTCATGTAAGTGTGTCGTGAAGTATTAGTAAGTTATACGCACTTATGAAATATGGGGGACACTGTCCAATGGTGCCCTTACGCCACATTTTATTTGTTAGTAAATCATTACTCCAGACTGCCCTTAGGGCCAGATAGGGGCTGCCTGCAGGTGATTGAAATGGACGCCCAAGAAGCCGGCGTGAACAAGAACAACATGAACAACACTCATGCCATGCGCAGTCCTCAGAATTGGGGGATGGGTTTAGAAATATATAAGTATCCATATAACACTCCTTCCTCTCACTCTTACTTTACCCTAACATGTTGTGAAAGTGTTTGTTACAGCCCATCACAAAAAAGCTGTGCATAAATGTTTACACTCTATGGGCTCACAAAATGGTTGACATCCTTGCTTTTTCGTGTGGGGTACCTGCGCGCCCCGTATAGGTTTACGCTATTGTAAAAAAGGCATTACATGTTAATGTTAACTTGTATTTCTTTTAATATTGTCATGACAAGTACCATAAAGGTAGTCCACGCTATATGTTTTTGTTAGTGTCAAGATTCCTTCTGATTGAAAGATCGAACTGTTTAAATGATGGCTGGATTTTATCCAAGGAAGCACCAGATAGTTTTGACCTGGTTAAAGCTCCAACACTTGTTTGAGTTTTCTCCTAAATGAATCCAACGATTTATAGATCGAATTCCCACAATCCCTCTTAAAATTATTTTTTTAGATCCTTCGAGAGTGAGATTCTAAATATCCTGAGCTAATCTCTTCAATTAGATTTTTTCCTGCTGCCTTTGAAACAACTTGTCATGGTTTGGGTTTGGTTGTATTGGTTTTTGCTTTCTGTCATGTTCTGTCATGGTTGAGTTCTGTTTCCTGTTTTATTTTGAAAGGTTTCCTGTGTTGTCATGTTTTTGAGTTTTACTTCTTTTGTCCCAATCTGTCCTGATCATGTTAACCTGTGTCTTGTCTGCCCTGTCTGTATTTAAGTCTCGTCTCTGCCTTCCTCTTGTGCTGGTCCATTAACGTCATTAATGTCTTCCATGTTTTCATGCTTTCATGCTATGCTCCGCCACAGTAAGTTTAGTTTGGTTTTGTTATCCTGCTCTGCAGCGCTTTTTGTTTGTGATTAAACCCCTTGAACCGTGTGCCTCCCGTCTCTGCATTTTGGGTCCTTCACGCTACCACAGCCCTCCCTACCTGACACAACTGTGGTAAAACCAGTATCAAGGAAAAAAAAACATGGTTTATAATCACTATACAATGTCTATACCAATATCTAACTTGCCCTTTTAAAGGAAGTCACCATCAGTGTATGTATGTCTCAGGGCACCACTGTCACCTTCACCTTCCAAGATTTCTCCAGTTCTTTTCTGACTCCCTGGTATTTCACCAGATTCTTACTTCTTCCTGTTGCAGCATTGCTTGGTACTTCCACATCCATCACTATGGCCTCCCTCTATTCTTTATCTACCACTACAACGTCTGGTTGGTTCTACATTGCCATCCTGTCCCAATGGATCTTTGCTCTCTCTTTCTCTACCACTTCTGGAGGCATTTCCCATTTTGACTTTGGGGTTTCCTGTGCATTCACTTTCCTGGCTAGCATCTTACACCTTCCAGTTATGTGCTGGTCGGTCTTTGCACAGCCTACCCCAGGGGTGTCCAAAGCTGGTTTTCCAGAAACCTTGCCGTATCTGCAGTTGAGTACCTGAATCAGGTATGTTTAGCCAATAAGGAGCTTCAATTACAGGTTGGTTGGAAAACATGTAGGACACAGGCTCTCGTAAACATACAATGTATATAATATTAAATCTTGGTTAATTTCTCAGATGGAATAAGTTTTTTTTAATATAAAAGGTTCCTTGTGCCTTTAGTTGTTCACTAACCCCATAAACATGTAAACAAGAATATTTCTGTGGCTCCAAACACATAAACAAGTTCTTCAGAATGTGATTCACATAATCAGTTGAGTTTATTCAGTAATTATGAAATACAATACAGCTAAAGTTGAGTTAATTCCACCAGAGAGCTGCTTACAGTAGGCAGGACGCTAACTGGATTAAAGTCCTCCTAACAGTTCTACGGGCGCTGTTAATCCCAAGTGGCTCATGACGGTGGGGCCCGGCGCGGTTGAAAGGTGGGCAAAACGCATTAAAATTGAAGTGTTTGAAAAGTGAGAGTCTCAAAGCGAGGAACGTGAGCGGCAATCCCCTGACTGAGCCGAGGCCGGAGCCTGATTGGTTCTGATTAGTGGATAAATCAAACAGGTATCAAATCAAGCCGTGCCAGTTGCCTCCTACTCACACCTTGATTAGGTTCATGCACCCAAACGTGTTCCCAGCTTCGGGACACTCTTCCTCATGCAAACCTTCACACACGCCACCCTACCCTGTAATTGGCAAACTCTGCCTGCCTCTCTCCAAGCCAGCTGTAATTAGTGTGCCAGCAACAATGCTTGTTTGTCAGAAAACACACATGTACACAGTGCTCATCCCGTCCTCTATTCTTCCTCGGCTAACTCCCTTTGATACGCCCACGCGAGCGTGCACACACAGATAGCATTCAGTCTTCTGTGATGCCTGGAGCAGTTAGAATTTACAAATCGTTCTTTTTGTCTCGAAAAAACTTCGTTTCTGGCACAATGCTGGAAACTAATTCATCTGGCGGTTTCCACCGACTCATAATGCAGAACAACCGAAAGACAGGAAGCGCCTCGTTAAATGATATCTCACTGATTTTTTCATGAGGCAGGCTTATATTTGTTCCCTCGCTACAGATTAAAGATCTGCTGACCACAGCTGACCTTTAGCTGGAACACAACATGGTAACAAACAAAAAGAACAAACCCTTTTCTTCTGAAAAGTTGGATATCAGCCTTTAGACTGCAGTAAATGAGGCTGCAGGATCCAAGGAGTACATGCATTAAAACGGTTGAACTCCAGAATATTATACTATAAGCGAGGGGTAATTCTTTTTAAAAGTTTAATCCAGTCCTTAAGACATGGTGTCCGACTTGTTTTCCAATTTTTCCAATTCTTTCAGCTACTTGTTTCTTTGATCAGATATGTATAGAAAATAAAAGCTGTAAAGACAGCAGGCTTTAGAAAAAAAAGCAGGATGGCATTCCTCAAGGCCTGGTAATGGGCACACGTGGTCTAAGGCAGTGTTTTTCAACCAGTGTGCCGCGGCACACTAGTGTGCCGTGGGAGATGGTCAAGTGTGCCGTGGGAAATTCCCCTCATAAACTGATCTAAAAACATTTCCCATCTCCAGGATTTCAGCCCTGTGTTCATCCAAACAGGCCCTGATAAAACACTGAGTAGTTAGGAATATAAAAGATCATAAAATTATTTTTTCTTTGTTTTTATTTTATTTTATTAAAGACATTTTGATAAGGATGACGGTAACGCGATTTAGCTGCAGCTTCGGCTGCATTCAGGAAAAGTCACGCCCCTTTAACTGTCTTGAAGGATTAATCACATGTCATCAGTCTGACCAATCAGAAGTGGTTAAAGTCTTAACTTCCTTGTCCCGATTTAGCTCGTAAAGTCGCTCAGTTTTAGCAAAAATACCAGCTAAAGCTCGTCTTTAGTGGTGTAGCTTTCCACAGAATCCAGTGTCAGACCGTGGAACAAGAGAACAAAACAATGAAGCTCTGAAAAGCGGTCTCGCGGCCGTTTTATGCACTACATCTCCCATGATGCATTGGGGTAAAACGTCAGCGCACAAGGAGATCTGTTGTTAAACGTCTTATAACCAACGAACACACCTCAAACTGTTTTTAAATCTTCTAACTTAACTTTTATTAAATCTTTTAGAAAAAAACAGCTGCAGCTTCCAGCTTTTTCTCCCACAATTATCTCAAAAATGCACGTGAGATTGTGGAGGGGCTGTAGAATACAGACTATGAGTTCCTCCTTTTTTTTTTTTTTTTAGATGCTGGTGTGCCGCGGGATTGTTTTTAAGGTTAAAGTGTGCCGTGGCTCAAAAAAGGTTGAAAAACACTGGTCTAAGGGGTGTCAAACTCATTTTCACTGAGGGCCACGTCAGCATCGCGGCTGTCCTGAAAGGACCAGATATAACTTATACATGTAACTAAATGTAATGAAAAATAAATGTAACTACTACTTACTGTTAAATAACTCAATATTTATTTATTATAACTTTTTAAAGTGACAATTACAGTTACATAAAAAAAACATGTTTGCTTGTGACTCTAGCATAAATGCCTTTAAATTTGGTTCTGTCAGGTTAGGTTGTATGGACAGTGTTTCAATCCTAATGTACAGTTGCCCAATCCGATACTTCAAGTCTGATTCCCCCTAAATATTAATAAATACCCACCATTTTTTTTATTTTCAATTTAAGAAATTAAAAACTTTGATGCTCCTGCGGGCCACATTAAATGACATGGCAGGCCACATTTGGCCCGCAGGCCATGAGTTTGACACACATGGTCCAAGACGTAAAGTGGTGTTGCGGTTTAGGGTGGTTTCAGTGCTGGATGGGAGTAAGCTGATTTTTTCTTTCTGGTCATCAGTTTAGTTTCCTAAATAGTCTACACAAATAGTGGTACAAACTAAACAAATAATCGAAAAAGCAGGTATCAGTTGGTTGCAAGTGAATCCTGGTGCAATTCAGAGCAATTACTATCTGAAATATTTTGGATAGTATTATATTTTCAGATGGTTTGGCCTAAAATTCTCGTTTAGAACATCAGACAATTAAGAAAGTTCAAAACCACAATGACATAGGAAAATACAATTGAATTAATAATTTGTATTATTCTTTAAATGCCAGTGAATAAAGAATCCCCTTGTTGTAAAACGTGTTAAGTATGCAAATGGTGAATCAATTAAAGCATCTTTGATGTATGTCAACAGTTCAAGCTATCAGCTTTTTTGTCATGATCCAAAATAACAACTATAACTACGGGGTTTTACCTATAGGAGGGTTCTCAGATAAAAAAGTAGGACATACAAGAGACAAAATCAATTTCAATACAAACATAAAATCAATTTCAATACAGACATAAAATCTAATGATGAGGGTCCTAAAAATGTACCTACAATAAAAAAAAAATCAGGTATAAAATCTAGCCACAAATTTAAACTTTATTATAAAACTAAGCGGAATGTTTGTTTATGTATGTTGTATATTTGGACTCATAATATTGACCGTCCAAAAAAATGCCTCATAGGTTCATTGGTTACTCTAAATAGTCCCTAAGTGTGAATGCGTGTGTGTATGGGTGTGTGATTGTGGTCCTGCGTCAGACTGGCGACCCGTCCAAAGCTGCATTGTGATCCATTTATGCATCTCTGAGTAAAACCCCGCTCCCTGAGTACCAGCCCCTCCCAATCCACGAAAACCGGCGAGTTCTCATGTATGAATGGGAGGAACCGCCCCTTCCTGGAAGAGTCTGTGCTGCCAGTTCCGCCCCCCAGGCTAACACACACTTTTTCCACGGTGCTAGCGGTGACCAACAAAAACGCTTTAATTTTATACGCACAATATGCACATCCATCCTTCATCCTTCAGAGATCGAAATGTCTAACTTCGAGGTAGGAAAATAACTCATATTTCATAATAAAATGCTCTTTACTGTGCCAAAGGTTATATATTGTCATACATATAGATATAGTTTACTCTGAAAGACTTAAGAAAAGGAGTTATGGGGCAGAATGTGTCTTCTGACATCTTTCCCTTTTTAAAAAACAGACAGAGCCACTCTTGGAGATCAACCTACCTCTATTCCACCACATTCAAAAGAAATTATATTAAAGAAAGTTAATCTCCTGTGAGCATAAGTGAAAACTGCCTAATTCTTTTCATAAAGCACCATCTAAAAATTCCCTTTTGAAGCCGCGACTATAAACACTTTTGGGTGTTTTATCGTCACCAGGCGGCGCCGATAAATATAAGAGGACGTTTGTGCAAGAGTTCATAAATACCAATTAGTGCTTATAAATCCTGTGCAACGAGAATTCACAAACGCTCAGCGTGGTGTCAGTCTTCATAAATACTGACGGAGGGCATTAAGACATCGCCGTCAGGGGGAAAACAAGCCAAACACAGTCTCTCTGAACTGTTGACCTCCTGAGAACACGAGGATTACATAAGAGACGGGGTTCAACTCCAGATTATAAGGGATTTTTTTTCATCTTGAAGAGCCAAGTGGCTTCATTTGGTTCTAGACACAAACACAGATGAGAAGAGGAGACCAAACTATTAACAGGAAACACAGCTGAATTTTCTGGGGGGGGTTTATATGCCTTAAATCAGTGTTTTCCAACCTTTTTTGAGCCACTGCACAATTTAACCTTGACAAAAATCACGTGGCACACCAGCATCCGGAAAAAAAAAAAAAAGGAGAAACTCATAGTCTGTATTGATCCTCCACAATCTCACATGCATTTTTGTGATTATTGTGCCAGAAAAAGCTGGAAGTTGCAGCTGATTTTTCTAAAACATGTGATAAAAGTTAAGTTAGAAAATTTAAAAACCGTTCTGACTGTGTTAAAAACTGTGTGTTCGTTGTTGTTTCAAGACGTTTAACAAGGAAGATTCATTGTGCGCTGAGACGCTGTTACTTTAACCCAATGCATCATGGGAAATGTAGTACAAACAGCCGTGGAACGCAGACAGACTCGCTTCTCTGAGCTTCATGGTTTTGTTCACTTGTTCCACGGTCTGACAACGGATTCTGTGGAAAGCTACACCGCTAAAGACGAGCTTTAGCTGGTACTTTTTTTGGAACTGAGAGACTTTATGAGCTAAATCTGAACAAGGAAGTGAAGACTTTAACCACTTCTGATTGGTCAGACTGATGACGTGTGATTAAGCCTCCAAGAATGATTGGTGGAGACAGTTAAAGGGGCGGGACTTCTCCGAATATAGCTGTACCTACGGCTTAATCGCGGTACAGTCATTCTTATCAAAATGTCTTTAATAGAATCAAATAAACACAAAGATAAAAGTAGTTTATGATCTTTTATATTCCTTGTTTGGATGAACAAAGAGCAGATATCCTGGAGATGGTAAATGTTTTTAGATAAGTGAATGAGGGCAATTTTCCACGGCACACCAGACCATCTCCCACGGCACACTAGTGTACCACGGCACACTGGTTTTAAAACACTGCTGTAAACCAACTGAAAATGCTCTTTCTGGTTGATATTTCATCTCCTCTACGTTTTGGAAGCACAAACATTTAGGCGCTGACCTCTTGGTGCTGGAGTGGGGCCGCTGTGCGGCGGTCAGCTCCTGCAGGCCCAGGCTGGGGCTGTGGAAGAGGAGGCCACTGCGTCGAAGCAGCTTCTGCTTCATCGCTGGAAGGCCACTCCACTCCTGAGCAAACTTCATCACCTGCAGAAGAGAAGGAGAGGGGGGGAGGGTTGGACACAAAACCTGATCTGATGTTCAATTTCAATTCAAAACTGCAGCGGCTGGCCGGTGCCTTCATCTTCTTTGTAAATTGAAAATCTGGACATCAGATGACTGTGTTTCTTAAACTTTGAAGCTGAAAATAGCTCATTGAAGAGGAGACAGCCTCGCATAGATGAGCACAACAGAGCGGCTTTCAAAGAAAATCCACAGGCAATAAGGCAGGTTGCACCGGGGTCCTATCGTCCATTTACCCCCAAAGTGAAGTGTTTATTTTCACTGTCACATAAAGATGGCTCCTACGAGATTTTTTGGGGTTGTTTTTTTGGGCTTTCTAACTTTCTGCTTCCCTGCAGAAACTATGCCCTAAAAAACGACACAGTTGCATTGATTTTGGCTAAAACCTGCCTAACCATAATTAAAAGACCACTGGGAACACAAAGATTAATTAAAATAAAATTCACTCTTTATCACAAAAATAAAATCTTTCTGAATTTCTTGAAGTTTCTGACACTTGAGGTAAACAGGATTTCTTCAAAGGTAAGTTTAAGGAAACTATTATAGAATAATTAAAGTTTAAACAAAGTTTAAAAATGAATGGCAATGATTCCTATTCAGATGTGAATAATAACTTCAATTTTTAACCACAGAATAAAATCTTTTTTTAAGAGGAAAGCCCAAAAAATTCCAGCATTTTCCTAAACTTTTAGTGGGTTAAAAGTCAAATTTTCATTTAAAAATTTGTCTTTTTTGCAGCAGTAATTTTGTAAATGCAGAAATACCAAAAAGGAAAAGGCAAACTACACACACACACACACACACACACACACATGCACATAGTGGCTCAACATAAAGAGGCAGACAATACATTTCTTACTAATTTTTTTGCTAAAGGTTTGCTGCAGACCGCAGTAATAAGGTGTCATTGGCGTTAAAAGGGTGCAAGCATACAATGCTTTGTATTCAGATCAGGACTCAGAAGACAGCAGAGCTGGATATCATGTGCTTTTGGATCACAGAGAACGCTTTTTATATTCAGGATTTTCTTCTTGACAGGAGCACAGAGAACCCAAAGATGATAAACAGGCGTTTTGTGACAGCCTGAAATAGAAAATGGATTGCGTGAACGCTATGTTGAGCATTTTCAGTGTGCATAGCATCTGTAAAAGTCATTTTTATCGCACACTAACCATTTTTGCCTTTTATTCTGTCGTTAATAACAGTGAAAGGATGTGACTTGTAAAAAGAAAATGTATTAAAAGCATTTTAGCCATTCAGTCCGTCTTTAAAGAGGGATGCATTTTGATTGACAAAGTCTATTAAACATTTTTACAACTTTATGTGATTAAAAATTGCATTTATCTTGTTAAACCAATTAGGCAAAATCTCAGTCATTGATGGTCTTTTGCTGCTATTTAGAAATGAGTCGACACAAAAACACAGCAGAAAATCATCAGCAAGGCTGAATAGTCAACTCATAAAAGCATTTTTTTTTTTCCATTTTTAACAAGCAGTCGCCATTAAAGAGTTGGATTTATGTAAAATAAAATTGTTGGTTGTTGCCACATTGTGACATCAACTATTGCTGCTTTTTTTTTTAATGAGAAAAAACGGTGGAGCAAACAAGCCTGACAGATGTTTGAACGTACCTAATATGATGTAACGACGTATGATGACCAAAAGGAAAAACAGGACAAGATTTAAAAAATGACAAATAAATATCCCAATGGGCGTGAGAAGAAGTAAATGCCTTATAAATTCTAATCCTCGTGCCTTGACCAAATTTATTACCAGACCCAAGTTTAATAGGCCACACCCCTTTTAATGTGCAATTTTGCATATTAAAGATTTTGTTGGAAGGTTTATAAAATGTTATCCCACCTACTTTAAAATTATAAATCTAAAATATAGCTACAAAGGGGAACGTTTTGAAGCAGACACTCGTGTAAATTTAACAGATTTGTTTTTACAGGAACAGAGTCCCATTTGCTTGGGTGAAAACGATTCCCCTAGTGGTTAAATGGATGTGCTGCATCCAGTCAGGCAATACAGCCGCCACACTAGGAGCAGATGTGACCACCGACTGTATAAGAAAACCGGGCTGAGTGTGACGTCGCCCACGGAAAATGCCTTGCGACCAAACGAAGTCGGTTCAGTCGACATTTTACCCGATACAGAAGCCGCCATGTTGGAGCCAGAAATCGTCAGTAAGCTATGATTGGTCTGGGTCATTGTTTCCATGGCAACCACTCTAACCAGTCACTAAACTCTAACCAGAGCGAGCTCGGGAATGAGCCCATGCCCTTACCCCATGAAAGTGGGTGTCATTAAATCTGTCAATAAACCGTTGATATGGGGGCCAACATACTTCTATTGAGGCCTCTCATTGGTCGGTTTATATCTTGAATAATTTACAAATAAGAAAAAGTATCTTGAAAAAAATTAGAATTAGCAAGAACATGCTAAAAAAAATGGGAAAACTGAATAACTGAGTGTTAGTGGTTGATTTCTTAATAGAAGTCTATGGGATTTTGGCTTCTTGCAACCAGTGGGCACTTCCTGTTTGGATTGCGGTGAGGGGGGGGGTACTTAGTCCAGTTTATCACATTTACCACTTGGAGTCTTTTTATAAATCAATTCAAACCTCTTTCAAGGAAAATACTTCAACAGTTTTTCCCTTCTATTGTCTGAGAAACATCAATAATGGGGGTGAAGTTTTATGATGTTAATTTATTTTAAATATTTGGGGGTGTGTCTTTGTTCTGGAGCTATAGAGAATTATCAGCTCTTAAACTGTTTTACAGGATGCATCCCCAAAAACAAGAGTTCATCACACCGAATTTTTTATAAAGGCAGAAGGTTTGATGAGGGGATTTTTGGTCAACGAGATGAAAATCTGACATCAAGTCAGACTGATATGAGTCACTCGGTCACATGACCACAGAGTTTGTCCTTCTCAATTATGGTTTTAAGCGAGAATAGTTTAGTCAGCTTTAGTGAAAATGTAGACCCAACCATTAAAAAGGAAAAAGAAAAAAGGAGGAAAGTCTTTCAGAATTCACCGCTTGGGGTAAATATTTGCAGAGAAGTAAAAAAAATGGGAAAGGACCAACATGGAAAACAGTGGCGTAACTTTTTCTAAATTACCAAGACGGAATTTGAAGTGTTTTCTTTTCAAACGGAAATCATATTTTATCTGTATGTGATTTTCAAAAGATGTGTTCTTTCTGAAATTTGCAGGAAACTAAATGAATCTGCCTCATAAATGAGGTTTTATGTTTCAGATTTGACACTTGGTGATCTATCGTCACACAATCCTAAACTTTGCTGGTTTGTTTGTCTCGCTGCAGTGGGGGTAGGAAGGTAGGAAGAGCTCACAGGGCAGCCTCCACCTCTCCAGTTGGCATTATACTGCTTTGCTCTGTATTGATTGCGATGGACACATGGGGGAGGGCGGGGCATAAATGATGGGTCAGGGGATGGATGCAGCTCACGCTTGGGTTTTACAAACCAACATAAACAACCCGACAGGTGGGGCGTCTGTCAGGATCTCTGATAACGCCGCGGCAGATTGCAGGATTTAATACGTTGAGGTCGTTTGAGGAGATGATCCGTCTCCTTTAACGACCCTCATAAAAACGGCACGTTCTCTTTTGCTCGTCTCCTTGGCTGCGTACACCCCCTCCCCCCTTCCCCCTCCCTGAGGCACCACCCGCTTCCCACCATCATCGACTCTTCCTCGCTCTTCAGCCCCTTAGTGGAGGTAAGTGGGCGTCCACCCTGCACCTATCTGTCAGGTTCTTAATACCCACCTTGCCGCTCTTCCTGCCCATGATCAGTGGTGTCATTACTTTCACATGGCCCCGACACTCGCATATCTGGTAGGTTTAATAACCCCCAAACTGCCTTGTGCCTCATCTTCACATTTCCTTTGAGGAGATATCTCCACTGACTGCAATATGAAACTAAATTATCTTAGTCTGAAATTAAGGCAATCCTGGAATCAACCCACGGGAAGCAAACTTTCCACTGCACTCTTGAGTCGAGGAGGAATCTCAAACGCTCTTAAACGTTTTGGAATTGCTCGGGTGTTCAATTTCTTGTCTTTCTCATCAGTCAAAAGCCTATAACTAAATAAGGATTGGAACAACTTTCAGTCAGACTTCCATCTAAAGTTCCTCACAGATGACAAAATAAAGATCTACACTTGTAAACCACATGAACAGCCACGCACATTTACAAATATCAAAGAACAACAACACCACACACACACACACACACACACACACACACACACATGCACACATACACACTCCGCCTGGCGGGAAGGGCAGACCTGGATTCGATTTTCCTGGTGTCGGCTGAAGGCCTCCGGCAGGTCGTCCCAGTTGGTTAGTTTGATGTCCAGAGGGATGAAGCTCAAGTTCAGTGGCGCTGCGTCCTAAAAGATGAGGAGACAGAGAGGGCAGCCTGAAGCAAAGTGATCACCAAGGAGCCGTGGCTAATATTAATCACCAACATCTCATGCCCAGATAACAGCAAGTCCACACACGAAAATTAAACTGGACTTTCTGCAGTGCTGCAAGATGAAAGAGTACACTCACTCAATCAGTAATATATCAATCCCTGCATATAAAAGATGTACAAAAACAGCAAACTGTGGAATTACATCCATTAAATATTCTCCTGAATACCAGAGAAAAAAAACTGTCAAGTCAAAATAGCTTTCCTCTAAATTTCTTGGGCTAAACCATTAAAAGAAAAGACAATTCCCCAGAGCCCAACCCTTTAATTTGGTATCACGTAAAAGCCCCAAATGCCCTCTGTAGATACCAAAAGGAGTTAATTCAGTAGAATGCAGTGGTTGGGAGATATTTAGGTTTAGAGATGTCCTCTACATAGGTCAAATTAGCATCATTAGTCAGATATATTTGCCATGTGGTTTTGAGAAAGCCTTGGTCCACCGTCCCGTCAATCCAGCAGTGCTTCATGTAGAAAAGGATATAAACTGGTAATGAAGGACTAATGAAGGCAAATCCCCTTTTTGTAAATAGCCATCATTCTTTGGTCACTTTAAACACAACTTGTGTCCGGACACTGAGAAAAACCTGGACACTAACTTCAGTTAAATGTATTTTTATATAAATAAAATATTTTGTAATAAAGTTCAGCTCTAAATCGCATTTTGCATACACATTTTTTTGTCAGCAATTACATGTTTCTCTCTCTGTCTTAAAAAAGTAATATTTTGAAGCACAATAACAAGATAAATGAAACCAATTTAAAAATATTCTTTTAATTTGTAGAGAAAACATGAAGAGTTTTGCAATAAAAACATAAAACCCCAACTAATCTTTAAACTAGATTCTTTGCTTTTTCTTTAACCTGTCTCTCCTGGAAAAC
This sequence comes from Oryzias curvinotus, assembly GCA_023969325.1. Classification (NCBI taxonomy): domain Eukaryota; kingdom Metazoa; phylum Chordata; class Actinopteri; order Beloniformes; family Adrianichthyidae; genus Oryzias; species Oryzias curvinotus. The sequence goes on along the minus strand of CM043707.1, from coordinate 5,316,819 downwards.
CCCTACATTTTGCCATTTGGTTTATCAGCAACCACACAAAAAGACATAAACACTTGTTTATTTGTAGATTGTCACTCTAAGTGACTGACAGCATCTGAACATGTTGTGTAACTTACTTCAAACATTTGGTTTTATTACCTTAAATTGAAAAAAAGAACACGGTTTGGATTGAAACAATATAAAAAAACCTTAAATTGGCAGAAGAAGAACTTTAAAATTAAAACAAGCATCTGTTAAGACAGCTGTCGTTTTTGTTAATTTCATTTAGTCTATTTATAAATGCACCAATTACCAACTTATGTTGTCTGAAAGTACATAAATTATTTCGATGGGATCATTCTAACAAGCCTAAATTATTTTTACTTTTCCTTCATAAGTGACCAACAGATTTAAGAGAAGAGTGTAGAGTGTAATCCTCCACACTGAGCATATAATTGGCTGAGTGCAGAGGAGAAAACTCCCTTCAAAAACGATAAATTGGGGGAAAAAAGAAAAAATACTCAGTAAGTGTTACCATCTGCTGTGACCATTTGAGGTCTGAGAGGACAGACAGTAAAAACAAAAACAATGGAGCGATTGCTATTAGACACAAGAGAGCGTTAATTACATTTACAGTCAATGCATTGAGAAAGAAAGTTAGCAGAAAAAAGCTAGTGCGTGGGACTACTCATTCTAAAGTCCTACCTCCACATCGTTCTTGGCAAAGTGCGTTCAAGCAACCACTTTCAATGAAAACTGAATGAACACGTGCGTTTCGGGCTTTTGCATTCAAGCACAGCTACATACTTTTTTAGGACCGTTTCGGGCTCTACGTATAAAAGGCTCGGCTGTTGAAGATGCACTGAAAGTTAACACAGGTCTAACTTTGACCAATCAGGGACTTGGATTTGATAGTGACGTAGAGCAGTTGACAGTAAGACGGCCCTCCCTGCTCGCTCGTGGGCTAAATCCGTGTTCAAGAAAGCACGTCACATGCCAGGTGTGAATGTAGAATAAAACACAAGAATTCTTCTGTTCTGGGGTTTTTGTATCAGAATAATGGAGTTGTAATTGTTTCAACACATGCAGGTAAATTTAAGTGTACAAACACCTGTTACCCATCATTTCTTTACCCTTACATTTAGCCACAAACAAAAAAAAAGAAAAAAGAGAAAAAGCTATGTCGATGATACCCACTTTCCTGTAGCTTAGGAACCATTTACAACCTTTAAAAGTTCCACAACTCTATTACAGACAGATATGAAGAGTGTATAACTGTATTTATCCTCAATAAGCAGCAAGGGCTGTAGTCTGCCGCGTTTACATGGGCAAAAGTAATCGGAAAGAATGCCTGATCGGAAAGAAAATGAGTCATGTAAACGCGCCGTTAGGAATACTCTGCCCCGGTCAGACTCTTTCGGATCAAACTTTCTTTCCGATCGAGATAGGTGGGTTATACCGATCCTTTATCCGATCATTGGTCATGTACACGGTTCATTCCGATCGTGTGTCACTTCTGCTCTGGGTTGCGTCACGCATAGATGGTGTTTCGCTGAGAGAAAGCTTTGGAGCGCATACAGGACCGATCGGTGCTTAGTTACGTGTGCGTTTTGTTGTTTTGTTATGTGTGTGAGAATTAAGACTGCGAGCCGTCCCGCCGCTCTGGGTTAGCGGCTGCAGGACTCAGGAGGAACCGCGTTCGAGCAAAGCTCGGGCCGCTAGCTCACAGCTTTGGGCCGGTGTGTGAAGTTTTCAGAGCAGAAATAAATGTTGCTCAGCCCTTAGAAACTGTTCAAACAATAACGTGGATTTTTGTTTCAAGCTGACTCCCGACAAAATGTTTCCCCGCACGGTCCTGGATTTTGTGTCCATCAAGGCTAGCCTAATGTTGTTAGCCCGTGTTTATAGTCTGTCCTAACCCTTCCAGCTCGGTTCTTCAACATAAAAAGCACTGACCACACGGATTAAATAAAACGATGAGCTCGCAGGCGCTTCATAATATTAATTACATTAATAAAAAGCACGTTTGGAAGATCGCCTCGTATTACGGAGCTGCTGCATAAAAGTCTGTGGCAGCGGTCTGTTTACAACGGGACGCATCTCTTCTTCGGGGGGGGGGGGTTACCACTACTGCGCATGCCCAAATGATTCATTCCGACCAAAGGTGTGAGCCATGGGAACGTTTGTTCTAATCGGAAAAAGGTTTTCTGGGCCCATGTGCACGGGTGAATTTTAACCCGACCGTTGATCCGATCGAGATATTTTGCCCATGTAAACGCGGCTTGTGACTCAACCCCTCCCACATCCCACAGCACCAATAGCTCAGACGAGCATTTCTGGGGGGTCTGGGAGAGCAATAAATTATAGTCTAGTTCAAAAAAATAAGATACATTTTGTGAGGAGTCTGACATATAGTCTGGATGAATTAATGCAATTTGCTGGAATTTTAACATTAAAAATATTACATATCTTAGCATTTCGAGTTTGAATGAAGGCTGGATTTTCGCAGTTTAATTTTTCCATGTGTAACCTCAAGCAAGTGCGAAAGTGATGTAATATTGATCGCAAAAAAAAAGAAAAATAAAACTTGAACCCTCAGATGAGAGTGTACAATGCGACAACAACAGGTGCTGATTTGTTCTTGCAACTGCAGGGTTGAGAACTTTACTCTGTAATTAGAAACTCAATATCCAGGGTTGCAGAGTTCACAGGCAATTAGTTTTATTGTGAACTTTTAGTTTGCACAAAAATTTTAGACATCTTCAGCCAAGCAATCAGATTTCTAATTACTCATTTGCAGAACTTGAATCCAATTACATTCAAGTTCTCTAATCTGGCCACACTATTTTTTCTTTATTGGTTGCCATGGTGATCCCAGTGGTAACTAAGGAGCTCATTAGTGATTTGTCTTGTTTTTTCCTCTAAATACGCATGAGATAGTACTTCTTTTGTGACACTTAGCACGCTTAAGCAACAGTAATGAGGAATATGGAGAGAAACTTGCATCCAGCCACTAGACTGTACCTTCCTTTAATTATAGGTAACCATAACTGTAATGGTTGGAGGTAAAAGCATAGTCATAAAAAATATAACCACAACGACAATCATTTTTCCAGTTATTATAGCTTCATTAACAGCAACTACAGTAATTCGGAAGGTCTGAGAAGCCACTTATCCTTGGCATTAACTTCAATCAAGCAAACATTGTGCCAAACAGGGACTTTTACCAGGCTGACCATTGTAAATATCACATTTTGGATTTTATCTTGAACATCAGGTTTGGAGGTGGTGTACGAAGAGAACAGGTTGGGGCACAGAAGAAAGCCTAGAGGTTAATACGTGCAAACGGCCGACCCGTGGTTTTGGAGATACAGTGCCGTACCCTCTATGCTCGGAGGCCCTCCTGTTTATTTGGATTATGGTATATAAATATCACGGAGAGCCAGTTATGGGTGGTTGTGCTGTAGCAGCATGAGGCGGGATTAGAGCTCTACGAGATGCCCCAGAGAAAAAGGCAGTAGCCACTCTGCTAACAAGCTCGGGAGAAACAAATAAATCGATTTAATAGTAAAGGTTAAATTCTTTGTTTTTAAATTGCATGGACATTTCACGACGATTTTAAAAGTACACAACATGTACGCCTCCTCGTTTGACACTTGGCTTTCTGCCCTCTAGCACAAAGCAGGTGCTTTATATCCAGACATGTAGGTGACTTGGCACCACCGGCGAGACGATGGGCTCTTTAAGGTCATGATGAGGTAACTGTGAATTTTTCCTGACCCAACATGACACCTACACTAATTAAACAACTGCCTACAGCCTCAGTGGAACACAGCACTTATGTACTAATGCGTGATGGTAAACAGTGTGGTGGAATTATTTACCGGTTCAATACTGCACAGCAAATGTTAATTATCGCGGTGTAATGACCTACATGGAGGTACATCTATCCCAAAAAATACCCATAGATATTCCACAACATTTAAATTAATCACATTTTACATGTTAAAGTCTGTAAATTAAAAGGGTTAAGAGGATGGGGCTGTTGGGGATTTTTTGTGCAGGTGTCCATCAACCCTTTCTACGAAATGAAAAACAATGTCAAACAACGACATCGCAAGAAAAGAAGATCTTAACATTGGCAACACCTCAATAGGCAGTTGTACCAAGTGAATTAAGCAGATGCTACTTTTTTCATTAGTTGCTTTTTTAATGGATTGGATTTATCTGCGCTTTTCCAGACGCTCAAAGCGCTTACATTCATTCATTCACTCCTCATTCCTACTTGGTGATGACAGAGGCGGGACATTCATGCACATTCACACACCAGCCGAGCCACACTGGAGGCATGGAGGGTGAAGTGTCCCGCTCAAGGACACAACAACGGTTGACTGGGGGGAGCGGAGATCGAACCGCCCACCCTTCGATCATCGGACGACCTGCTCAACCACCGAACCCACTGTCGGTCAGTTTACTGTATGCTGGGAGTGTCCGTGGTATGGACAATAACGAATACTTGAAGGGCCTTTATTATGCTATTCTTAAGCGTCTATGGTAAACGATGTCCATGTATATGAATATATATTACCTTGGCACACTAATAAAACAACTTTGTGAGAAAATGTTAGTTATCTTCCAGGTCAGACTTTTCTTGGAAAGGGCTGTTCCTCACTTGTGTGCGTCAGCAAATGAGAATGCGCTCGTTTTTGTGGGTTGGGAGGGGCTGGTGCTTGAAGAGCAGGTTTTTAGAGGAATAATCAGAAATGCGTGAATGGTTAAAAATACCGCTTTGGGGTTTCTTTTCATGAGGAATGAACATTACAATACACTAACAACCCCAAAAAACCGTATAGGCCCTTTAATAAAAAATGTGTTTTTTGCGTGCCAAAGGTCATATATTATGATATGCATGGTTATTGTTTACTATAAATGGCTGAACAATAGCATAGTTTAGACCCTTTAAAAAATACCAATATATATTTTCATTTTCTTTCAATAAAAAGTAAATATAAAACTCGCTTAACATAACAAGAAAGCTGCTAAGTTTGGCAACATGACGATAGATGTGGTAGATAGATGTGGTAAATAACAACAACAAAGTACCAGGAAGATTTCAGCAAGCAAAAATCCTAATACAGACTTTTAAATGTATTAACAATGAAATGGAGAGCTCTGTTAACAGTAGGTTGGCTAAAATAATGTCGTATACTTCTAGTAACTCTGGTAAAAGTACCATATTTTTCTGGATCATAAGTATAACCTAAAATCCTTTAATTTAAAAGGATGTATAAATGTCTTATGTATGAATTCTGGTTTTTCTTTATGACCTGGAACTTATATTGCGTGGGAAAAGGCACTAAAAAATTAGACTAAATGTTTTAGTACAACTTTGGTGTATGAAGCCACACTGCTTCATAGATTGTTGGAGCATTATGGGTACTAGGGCTGCACGCTATGAGGAAAACTCGCAATATGATATTAGTGATCAATGCTGCGGTGATGATATAACTTGCGATACATGAACAACCAAAACAACCAAAAACATCATTTCCATGTCACACTTTAATCAATATAGAGCAGCTCCATAGTTACAATAACAATGACTTTGTAATTTATTGTGCCGGCTTAATGGGTACTGAATTGAAGAGTTTTATGGAGTGCTATGGGGTTTAATGTTTTGCTTTATTGAGCCTTATAGTCAGGAAAATAAAGTAAATAACCCTTTTTTGTGTTTTGAAAAAATGTAACATTTATTTGTAAATATAACTGGAACGTAAAAGGAGCACGCTCAAGGCCGTCTACCTTGTGTAATGCTTGTCTATCTTCCATAAACTCCAAAAATGCTTTAAAATCATAGTTCTATTCATCCATTTACATAATTATACAGTGAAGCTAACATGTACCGGTGCTAGCCAGGCTAGTGGGGGAAGTGTCCCGCCCAAGAACATGTGCAGGTAGAGCGGGAACCAAACCTCTAATCAGGTCAAGTGCCACAGCTGCCCCATTTGAAAAAACAACTATACCACAGTAAAACTGCAGTATGTATGCTTATTTCAGGTAGGTTGGAGATGTTAGGCAGCCTTTGCAATCTGTACGTAAAGATTTTCAGTCGTTTTGTTAAAGCACTTTTATAAATATTTTTTTTGTTTGTCTCGGCAGGTTTTAGTCACATCAATATCTAGCCCACCAAGCTGTGCTGCAAATAAAATATTTCATACCTACTGTGTTTACAGTATTATCAGTCAGAATGATGTCAGCTAATTTATGCTTACAGAGACTGAGGTGACTCATTTGTCTGTCCAAATGAGGCAGTATGCATCTCTGCGCTGTCAAAAATCCACATGCTTTATCTGGACCAAATTGTGAGACTGTCACATGTGACAAAATGCAGGAAAGTCTGCTTAGCTCAGAAAACTGCCAGGTTGACAGGAGACAAAGCACCCGCTCACTGAAGAGCAGAGACGGTGAATCCTTGAATAAAACAACACTTTGATGTGCAGAAAATGGACATAAAATTCCTAATACGCTCAATATTTCTCATTTAAGCCCCAGTGACAAATATCCATCTGATAGAGTCACGAGTGGCCCCCTGAGTGAATTTTACGCCTGGTCTAGGATTATCCCAATGTGACAGCTTCCCAGGCAGAATTCCTCCAGTTTATCATTTAAACGACAACGGGGGACATTTATCTCCATGGCTTATCGCCTCAGCCACTCGTACATGACACTTGTCTATTGCCGTCAGGGAAATATTCCATCTGTGACTCGCTTGAACACTTTTCCCGCTGCGATGCAAAACCCTCTTGTCTCATGGATGCTTTAGAGGGGAAAGAGTTTGATCCCTCATGAATGAAACAAAAGCGTGTCGAGACTCACAACGCGATCAATACTGAGGTCCGTGTTCCTGTCTGTAGAGTCAAGAATGATTCAGGAGAACCACCAGAGTCACACTGGGGTTAAGCCCCGCTTTGGGTTAATCTGATGAACGCAGGCAGCACTAGAAGGTTCCATTATGAACGAAGCTAATAGAACATTTCTACTTGCAGAATGGGAAACCTCAGCTCTGGACATAATTGCCATTATGGGTGACTGCCTTCCAGCGCTTCAAAGCCCCACTCCAGCAGCTAACTGCTCATTTGTGGAACTGAAAAACTGTACATTTGAAAGTTTTTACCACAAAGAAAAATCTTGAAATTATTTCAGGAATGACTCCCCCCCCCCCCCACACCCCTTCTTCAATGAATATGGTAATCCAGGCGGGAGGAGATGACACTCACGACCTCTCTTTGCCACACAATGAGCGGTTTAAATACTGAGGTGATTGAGGTGAGCCAAGCAATCGCGCAAATGCTTCAAGGGTCTGAACGGCTGTGCGTCTCATGATACTCGCAGAGGACTCTGGTCCAGGTTCAACGTGGTTCGAAAAGTTTGATCCACTTTATAAAGATTGAACTGTTATTTTAATGACACTTTTTCCATCTGTTTTGTAGGGTTTCCTGAATGTAAAGGGTGTCAGAATCAGAAAATAAAATGTGTTTCCAGTCTCTGAACTCACATGGAACACCTTCACAATAAAAGCTTGATCTCTGAAGCGCAGACAGATCAAGAGGTTCCAAAAGATGCATTTATTGCCGATTTGACAGACATCCCAGCCCCTGCTGCTTCCTTTCACGTGCACAGAAAAGATCCTTTAAGCATCCATCCGTAAAGATACAAATACACCAGGCATGTTTACACAGGCGTTTAACCCCTGGTCTTCCCACTAAACAAGCAGGTAGGAGTTTCTTTTTCCCTTCCTAAAGTTTACTAGTGCATGTCCGCCACCTATTATAAGAGTCAAAATGTCAGCGTGGTGCGAATCTCGTGAATTTTGCTCCAGGCTTTTTCTTTCACAGCTTTATTCCGATATATATGAAAGTCTTGGTGTCATAGAATTTCGGCCAGGCTCAAACCGCAAACATTGATTTCACTTCTTTGAATTAAAAGGGTCGTCAACTACCAAATCCAACTTCCTGTTTTATCACAATTCAACCCGGTTGCAACTTCCAGTGCTCAATGGTCGCCTGTTGTGTATGAAGAGGCCGAAAACGATCATAGAAACTTGGGTAGGAACTTGTGAACGGGAGAGATTGAGTGACGAGGCTCGAAACCCGCATATACGTGTACAGCTTTTCTTGAAGTGCCTGAATGCAAGGCGGCGGGATGAAGATTCAATAAAAAGGTACGGTACAATTGAGAGGCATCCAGCTTAGCCAGATTCTATGAAGAATAGAGTCTATTCCTGATATCATTACTCAATGAGAAGAAAGATAACTTATGATCAGGAAAATTGATTCAATTAAATGGGACATTTGAGCTGTAATGGACTTCAGTGTTTTCCACATCTTTCTAATGTATAAAATCCACCCATGGTGCAACACTGTGACTGTTTTTAAAAAGTCCTCAATTTATCCTTTCACGCTAGTGCTACAAAAAAGCTCAACTCAAACGGAGTCCTTCCAGGTCCTCTGGTTTGACCACTCATGCGACCTTAACTGTGCTAAGATGTAATAAATTGATTGTTTTTACATTCGATTCAATAGGAGAAGAGCAACAAACTGTAATCCTAAACTGAGACGATATATATTAATAGAAAGCTAAAAAACAACAGCTGTTGCAGTCGAGGACGGATGGGAAGGAGAGAATGAAGAGGTGTAAACAGCTTTTCCAAGTGTGATATCATTAAAGTATCTGACAAAGGTTTTGTGTTAATTAATGTGTAGCAGGTGCATTCTTTGGGGGATGTGAAAAACTTTGAGCCTACTTATGTCACAGCACTTTTGCTAAGCGTAAACAACATTCAAATGAGAAAATTCATCCAGGAGCTGTGTGTTTGCTTCATTGTTTAGATAAAAAAAACACAAGGATTTCATTGACTTTTTTTTTGAGAAATTTCATAATAAATTCAACGGTAACCTCCTTATTATGGCCTGCAGCAGCAGTCACTGACTGCAAGGACCACATTGTTTTCGCAGTTGGAACGACGACTTCGCCGCCTTTCAGCGAGAATTTGACCCCCGCCGCATGCTCGAAAAGTCACCAAAATGTGCACACACCTGGGATAAATTGCAAATGAATTTTCCACAAAGTCAACGTCACCCCCCCGAAGACGATGACATCACGGCCAGCGATCCCGTCAAAAAAATGAATGGGCCGAAAATCGCGTATGGGGGCCCAACAAAATGTACTTCAAAATACAGCCGCGAAACCAAGACACACGTGTCGGGGATATCCCAAAGATGTTTTGAAATCATTATGGGACGGCCACACGACCTACGGCTTGGCGGCCATTTTGTGGCGAACTCTGAGAATTGGCGATTTTCGTGTTTTCCCACAATATGGGGAAAAGACACTTTTGTTTGAACGATTTTCACGCAGTTGCACACACTTGCTGCCAGCTCCAGTCTACAAACACCCCAGAAGTGTCGTTGACCTTTGACCTTGGGAAAAGGCTGCCATCTGGAATTTTCTCAAAAAAGCACCTTTAGCACCAGATACAAACGAAAACTCGTCGTTGGAATTTTCATCAATCGTCTCGTAACTTTTCGGGCACCAATGGCCAGCTACTCTGGACAAAATGTTGGAATTAGAAGTTGTAGATTTTGAACGGCGTGCGCGTGGCGAGCTAGCAACCGTTGCCATCTTGGCTAGCTCGCACATTTTTCATCGGAATGTCGTGAAGAGGAAATATGCGATTCCTTGGCCCGCGCTGAACAAAACGATGCCACGCACGACAAGATCGATAAAGGAATGTGGGCGTGTTAAGCAAAAAACCGTCGCGAAAAAATGTGCCAACTCGGCAAAAACGAAAAAATTCGGAACTTTTTTTTTTGAGAATCGACTAACGAAACCAATATACCCTTGTCCGCGATATCCAAAGGACGTTTTGAAATCATTACGGGATGGTGACACGACCTACGGTTTGGCGGACATTTTGTGCCAAAATCTGCCATTTTGCGTTTTTCGCGTTTTTACACAATATGGAAAAATGAACTTTTTTTCGAGCGATTTTCGCGAAATTTGACTCACATGTTGCTAGAGCAAGTCCACAACTACCTCTGGAGTTTCGTCCACCTTTGACCTCGGGAAAAGGCCGCCATCTTGAATTTTCTATAAAAAACGCCTTTACCCCCGGATTCAATCGTAAACTTGTCGTTGGAATTTTCCGCGATTGTCTCGAAACTTTTTGGGCATCAACGGCAAGCTACTGTGAAAAAAATGTTGCAATTAGAAGTTGTAGATTTTGAACGGCGTCCGCGTGGCGAGCTCGCAAATTCGCGCACTGTTATAACTCCTTTGCATTTCATTGGAATACAGTAAAATTTGAATGCATGCATTAATGCCTGAAACTGAATACATTAAAAAAGACTGGAAATGGACATGTAAGGAATGTGGGCGTGGTTAGCATAAAACCACTGTTGCTAAGGACAACAAAAAGTTTACTTTATCCGATTCGTCTGAAACTGACGTCAATCTGTTCTTCCTCCCGAGGGGACCAAAACATAAAATGGTTGCTATGGAGGATAAAATCAACAGAAAAGCCGCCATTTTGAAAAAAGTGGGGGTTTTTTTTGCTAACTTATGACGTATAGCTCTCACCAATGGAGGAATGTGTTTTTCTGAGACTGTTGATGATGTTGCTCGCTTTGCTAGCCTTTTTAGCCACATTAGCATAGCTAGCATAGTTAGCATAATTAGCATTTTAGGAAATGTGTTTTTCTGAGTCAGTTGATGATGCTGATCCCTATGCTAGCACTTTTAGCCACATTAGCGTAGCTAGCATAGTTAGCATAATTAGCATTTTTAATAATGTGTTTTCCTGAATCAGTTGATGATGCTGATCGCAATGCTAGCACTTTTAGCCAAATCAGCATAGCTAGCATAGTTAGCATAATTAGCAAATGCCGTTTTGACTAGCCTTTATCAAAAGTGGGCAGTGAGGGCGGTGAGGGCAGCTGTGGTGCGTAAAGTTGGGCGTGGAAGGCGGGTTGCGTCTGCGGGCCATACAACGCCGCTTGCGGCTTTATTCTTAATTGATATGCTACATAATAAAGTGAGAAAAATAGGGATTCATTTTGAAGGTTTCCAAATATGCACCAAGAACAACTAGAGCTTTTGCTCTAAAGCTGTGGAAGTTTGGTAGTCAAACTACTTAGGCTAAGCTTTGGGATGTGGGAGGGGCCGTTCTAGTCCCATAGCTTCTATGTTATTACAAAATAAAGAGAAATTTATGATAAAGAATAAAACACTGAAAAACTAATACAAGCCAAAATTTAAAAAAAAATGCATTTATACGTTTTTTGTGGGGCTTTCTGTCAAAAAATAGTTGTTTTTATTTAAGAGTTTTACATGTGTCTATTTATGGTAATGAGGAGTCCTAATGTCCATTAATTGCAATACTTTTTCAAGAAGCAGCTTAAAACCAATAAAAAGCAAAGTAATTAAAAAAAAAGAGTAATTGCAAAGATTTTATTTAAATATAAATTTGTATTAGACACAAAATGCTTAACAGATTAATTTACTTAAGAGGCTAAATCCATCTCAGGTAAAAGTAATAAAAAACCCTTAACGGTTTTTATTTCATTTTTGCTGTTATGTTAGATTAGAGCGGTTGAGGCCTCTGTGATGACTTCAGACAGAGAGATTTAAGTTCATAACGGGTCTTTTTCTGGCCTGATTTATTATTCCGGAGATTTTTAGATCGTCTTTGGAGATGAAGCAACATGAGATGTTTTTGGCCAAATTAGATGCGATGAGTGATTTGTCCATTAAATCGACTGCTTGATGTTAAAACATCCTCAGCAGATGGACACTTTTTTCTCCACAGCGTTGGCGTGTTGTCCAAAGGACAAACAAGTGTTAGAGTTTCTTCAGAGTCTCTCCCGGTTCAGCTGCGCCTGAAGGCCATTAGAAACATCACTTCTGTCTGTCTGTGGCCCAGTTTGAGCATTAACTCAAGAGGGGAAAAATAAAAAATAAAACTGGAGGATCTTTTCATTATTGAAGAAAATAAGAAAAACATCATAAGCCCGTGGAGCTGGAGTGATCCTGCCAACTACGACGGCACCTGCGACAGATCGCCGTCTGCAGGGCAGCCGAACGCCGGCGGGCGTACGGTCAGCCTGGATGGCGGCTAGCTCGGAGGGCTGACGTAGCGGGCTCGATCCCTGCTGGTCCATGGGCTCTGTATCAAGGTATAAATGTGTCCAAATGGACGAGCTTGTAGATTTGATGTGGGAACTTGTCAAATAGAAGGGGAGGACTTCTGCACCAGAAATCTGCATCTGTGTGTAAAAATTTTCTTTTGTAAAGTTTGACAAACAAAAACACAACTGACAAATTCCCATTTGCAAGCGTTCATTTAGCTTTACGACCTCAATGGCGATTACAACTGCTCGAATCTGCTGCCGCGAATCACGGGCGTGCCACAACTGCAAATTTTGACACATTCCTTGTGAGATATTTGTGTCCTAATCTGGGTCCGATGATGGAACGGAGGGGGGGGTCAGAGTGCAGGACTCAGGGGACTTGGTAAAATGTGACCGTAGGTATCTCAATCCTTTTGGATTAACACAGAAAGTGAACTACAAATGAATTTCAGAAGGAAAAGGATCTTTTTTTTTGTGTCTTTTAATGAGAATTGCTCTCTTCAAGCTGAACATGCAGCGCATCAGTAAGACGGCTGCCAAGGGACCGTCAACAAAGTGCAAGCTCCGAGAAAAGACCATTCTGTAAAAATCAATAATCTCTCAAAAATGAATAAATGTTTACAATTATATGAGCTGATCTTTCGTGAGAAACTCCATCTTTATTTTATTGTATATAGTTTTTCACATTTTAATAGACATGAATCATAATAAAGGTGCTCAATAGCTCTGAAGATACTGAAGCTATTGTCACCAAACCTTGTGTACTGACTAATCATGACTCTATCGTCCTGCTAACAAAGATTATGTCAGAAATTCACTTTGTTTATTTGTATTTTGTTTATTTAAATATGGATCATATTTGGTCAAAAATGCTCAATAGCTCTATAGATACTGAAGCTATCGTCACCAAACTTTCTATATTTGTATCTTGCACTTTGTTGACGGTCCCTTGGCAGCCGTCTTGCTGCAGTATCTGCATTTACGGTTCGGGGAGATCAATTCTCATTAAAAGGCAAATAAATCTATAAGATGCACAAATCGCACCATTACCTGCCAAAATCTAAACGCACAAGACGTATCAGACATTAAACAGCTACCACTTCTGCAACCACACCCCAGTGGTCTTTAGAGGAACTGCAACATCCGATCCTTCTTGGGTTTGTGTCAAATGGACCGTGAGAGGTGAATTCCCAGTTTCATTGAGTAAACTGGGCATTGAAAAGCCCTTAAGTGAAACACGATGTTTGCACTGTTATACACAGAGGAGGATTCTACGAGACGACGATGAAGAATGGAAGAGGGCAAAGTGATGGAAGTCTTTATAGAGAGATTGTTTTCTTTTAAAAAGAAAAAAGGCTAATCGACTGAAAGGCTTTCTAGTCTTGGAGAATCTGAAAACTTTCAGTGTGAACTGTAGGCAAGCACACAATGATCACACTTTCCATGCACGACCTATGCAGAAAACAAATGTCAGGGAAAATGATTCTGTGAATCATCTCCAGTCCCTTTATGAGCTAAAACTCAATATGCAAAATCAAACAAACAGACGAGAGTCGGTACCTTAGAGTATAGATATATTCGGTCTGTGTACTGGCTGGCGCAGAACCGAAGGCCTGGGTAGACGGGTTGGGTGGTGCTGGCGTCATCTCCACCCCTGCCCTCATCATCGCCATTAGCATCAGAAGCAGAAAACAAACACGCCACGGCTCTGCAGTCTGCAGGGAGAGAAGAAGAGACTGACTAATATCTCACTGAGCATATATTATTGGCTCATTATTGGCTTTCCCTGCATCCTCTCTGTTCTGTTTGCTCTTTAGTAATTCAATGAATAGCAGAAACATTCAACTCTCGCAGCTTTTGATATTTATTACACCGACCAGATTATTGAGAAAATGTTACATTTGCTTGAAGATATTTGGAGACACTACCATATTTTTATTGCATTTGGAAAAAAAAAAAAAAAAGATGGAATGGGACATTCCACTCAGCTAAAAAAATTTTTTTCCATACGAAGGAAAGTCAACATCAGTGGATGTAACAAACTAAAGTCTATAGGTCTAAGCACCGCTTCACCATTTCGTTTTCATTACAAAACCAGCATCACTAATGCTGACGATCTAAGACGCTGTCACAGATTTTACCATCGTCTTTTACAATTATAGTAGTGCTGCTAACTTGTCCTGATTTTTTTGAAGAACTATTAGCAAGCTATTCCTAACGCACCTTTCATTTTTAAGCACCAGTAATATTCTTTAGAAACAATGGTGGGTGATGCTGTTCGACCCTCCCACATCCCAAAGCACTTGCAGTTTATGATTGTAAAAAGGTCAGGACATGTTTATTCCTCAATTCAATTAATGTTCACTGTTTATTTGTTCTGAGTAATTACAATATCACTAAATTCGAATTTATTTTGACCAATATTTTAAGTTACAAGTGCTCACCAACTTCTGTAGTCTGAACTACATTTGCAAAATGATGCTACACACAAAATTCCCCCTTAACAGTACGGCAAACTAGTTTTTGCTTTTTCAATTTAAAGGCCTCATCTGTCCCAAGTTCTCTTCTATTTTGAAACTTTTAATTTGAAATTTCGACTTAGTTTATTTATTCTGTAAAAAAATATTTTGAGTAAAATATTGTATAGAGGATTTTCCTTCTACAACTACAAAAAAAAAGTTTAATTCTAAAAAAAAAAAAAGTGTTTTTTTAGACCTTTTTGTTTTACCTAAACCTCATATTTGTTAGTTTATTGTTAGAACCTTTCCTACCTTAGTTATATGAAAGAAAACAACCCAAAACTCACACGTATTTTGTTAAACAGATTCTAAAGGGGTTGTAAACAATTTGGGTTCCACATGGATTCATTCACACAATAAAGCAACTGTCAATGGGCAAAAACCAACATCAAAAAGTTAGTACAAACCATAAGACAATATATCACTTTATCCAATTTATATTTACAAGAAAAAACTAATGGTTAGTCTCACAACTGAAAAAAAAAGCAAAATATAAAAAACTTCAATTGAAATGCATTGAGGCTGATTTATTTATGCCATTTTAATTTAAAAACATTTTTATTGGACAGGTAAAATAGTGAGATTCAATGTCAAGATATTTAGAGTAAAATAAAGCTAATACAAGCATAAGATTTATTAAAGTGCTTAGTTAAAATGTATTTAATTGCAATATTTTTCTTGACTATTTTGTCACACTCTTATCTTTCTTTGATCTATTCTAAAAGTGTTCCCAGTGGTCTTTTACTTTATCATTATGCCAATTTTAGCCAAAAATCAAATACAAATCTATTAACTAATTTTTGCAGAGTTGAAGTAGATCATTAGAAATTCACCTCTAAGTCGTGGGTGGGACTGTCAGTGCAGAGTAAGCCTTTCATTTCCCATCATCCCTTTGTTTACATGCTCTCCCACTAGCTTACAGCCCCCACAACCCTTTAACCAAACATTACCGATACAACAAAAAAGGCGAGCAATGTTGGAGCTATCCATCCATACAGTTCTGAGACAGATTCCAGCTCAGACGCGGAAAACGAGGACGTTAATGTATTTATTTGTCTGCAAGTGGATGCATCGGAATGGAGCGGAACAAAGTTAAAATCTAATACAAGCGCTTTGCAATGATTATTTATGAGTCCACTGTCTTCTGAAGATAAAAACGTTGATGGTTCAATTAAAAAAGACGTTTGAATACATTTTTTTTTGGCAAAAATTGTCCAGACACAATGCATTGTGGTCTATATTCGCCGATCTAGTGAGCATCGATGCACACTGGTTTGTCGCAGAGACTTCTGGGAAATTTCTAGGG
The DNA here is from genome assembly GCA_023969325.1 of Oryzias curvinotus. Taxonomy (NCBI): domain Eukaryota; kingdom Metazoa; phylum Chordata; class Actinopteri; order Beloniformes; family Adrianichthyidae; genus Oryzias; species Oryzias curvinotus. The sequence continues at coordinate 5,300,827 of CM043707.1, read as the reverse complement.
CACTCTATTTTGGAATTGTAGATTCGGACAGCACTACAAAATGGCGATTGCTCTACATAGTGCCCTGTGTAGTGAGGTGGGGAAAGAATTCAGACACAACCAAAGCTTAATTGCGTTAACGGTCAAAGAGCGTCTTGTTGTCGGTTCATCAGGTATTAAAGGGCTAGCAGATTTGTTAGCCTCTAGAAAAAGATCAACATTTTTGTAAGGGTAAAAGTATTTGCCAAAACATTGGTGATGATATTAAAGTAGAGCATAATTATTAAACTTTACCTTAAAAATGAATAAACTCTTTTCTATGTCTATGCCTTTCTTTTTTTTTTTTTTTTTTTACTTTTTTAAATGAAAATCTTAGTAGTTAAGGCAAAAGGAGTGTTTTATCACAGCGAATTGCTTTGCCGCTACAAAAAAAGAAACTGTCCAATTTATTTTTCTCAAGTCCACTCAAGGATTTGTTGAGCAAAAAATAGATGAAAAGAGAGCTAGAGAGGGGAAAAAATGAGTGATAAAATGACAGACTGGGATGGAGAGAAACACAGGAAGACAAGAAAGAGAGCAGGTCATTAATGTCAGCTGTGTAGCTCGCTCATCCTGCCAGCATCTACCAAGAAAAGGTCAGGCAGTGGAAATGAGACCGCCGCCGTTCGACCACGCTTCATTTAGACAATGACCTATAACACTCTGATAATACTCGTCTTAAATCACTTTGCATGGCCAGTTGTCTGCCGTGGCGGGCTGTGCATGTGTGTGCGCGGTCAACCCGCCCGCTAATGGGGAAAAATACCGACACGGGCTGATGTGTGTGACAACAGCCACTGAATAAGTATCTGCCGCCGATCTCAGGTGGTTATTAGACAGCATCAGCTTGTACATTGAAAGACTAAGAGGGTTAACTGAAAGATAAGTGCTGCAAAGACTTTGCCTCCTCACTTTTTCCTGCAAATCACTGGAGCATAAAAAGGAAAAAAAAAAAAAAAAAAAGAGAAAATGCTTGGAAGTCGTTTAAATTGTCATTGAGGTTGTGCCATTCCATAAAAACTGTCACAGTTGTGCAACACTACTTCTATAATGATGTATCAGTCAAACAAACTGATTGTCGCTGCCTTTGTTGTTTTGTTTGAGCGCAGTACTAAGAAACTTTTGACGAAATTTGCGATGCAACTTAAATGTTTTTTTGGTTTGCTTTCAGATGATATTATCCTATCAACCAGTTTCTTCTCCTTGACCCGTCCTGTGCAAAGTCGGCATCCGTCTCTGTCATATTTCCCGCCCTTGTAGGTGCAGTTTTCACCAAAGCGGGCACGCCATGTTCTGATCTAGGCCTGACTTTAGCCACTTTGTGTCTGAAAATACCCAAAGAGGAAGTTGGAGGGGGCGGTTCGCAGAGCTAGAAACCTTGGATAAAAATGTTTTTAGGACATCTCGCCAAATCCCATTTATCCTTCTGTCCTTCCACATCTGTGATGAAACCTAACAGCTCTGCAATGCGCACCCTATATTTGCCGTAAGCATTTTTTTTTTCCTGCCCCCCTTCCCTCTGTTCACACTAGCGGAATGCGCCAGCTGCATTAAATGGGCCATTTATACGATGGGGGCAATTCATCTTACAAAGCCGTCTTATTAGACTGTCACTTACACAGTATGAACAGTGGCTTCAAAACACCCCAAGGGATTTATCTGTTATTTTACTGCAAGGAGGAGAAAACAATGCCTAATTGGACTGAGTCATCTCATCTGCAGCGTTGAGAAAAAAAAAAAAAAGATCTGGAAAAGAGAAAATGATTCTCTCTTCAACTGCAAGGACATATGAAGCTGCGGTGCTGGAACTAAAAACTACGCAAACGAGCGAAAACGATCACACCATGCAGATAGATGGAGCGACAGACAGTGAGGAAGGAGGAAGACGGAGAGGTGGAGGAGGAGTGATTGCCTGTCGGTGCTGCGTGGAAAGTAATCTCAGAGCAATCAAGAGGCGGGGGCGGCCAACAGCGCTGCAGTTTGCCTTCTGGAAACAACAGGCAGGTAGAAAAAAATCATTAGGCACCGCTCCTGACCCCATAGGTCACTTTTATTGGACAACCACTGTGACTGGTATTAGACCCACGCTGGTGAGGACTGACTGGCAAAAGCACCAAACCAACAACTTGATCAAGCAATAACTGACTGAGTATACTTTTTTTATGACACAAAGTCATCCCAGCAGGTGCTCTTCCACATTAGCCATAAGGTAAGGCTAGCTCAATGTTTCTTAGAAATAATCCAATGAAAAGCATTATTACCAATGTTACATATAATACAAATTACCACCTAATCCCTTCTATTTTGGACACTGAATGAATCACCAGCCGGTAGGCATAACTGCCCCATCAATAGACTAAAATGCATCAGCAATTATCTCAAGGAAGCAACAACCTTTCCAAAAATATTTTTAACCCTATTTCCTTTACTTAGGGTGTATTCAGACCACACTCATTTGGTTTTTCTACAGTGAACCAGAGTTTGCTTCCCTGGATAATCTGGCACAAGTTTCGAGGCTGAAGACCCAATTAGCCTCTGGTCCATGACCAGGATCCAATCTTGGACTCATCTTTCGCGGTATTCTCGGTTAATCTCTAATAAGGCTGAGCTCCGGTTCGCTCTGAGTTTCCTCAGTCTGAATAGGGTCCAGGCTTGGAACGGAACACCTGAACCACAACAGCCACTGTAAACAGAACAGCGAAGCAATGACGAGACCCAACAACTCATTAAAATGTGGTCGGATGAATGCAAGGTCATTAAAACAACTTTCAACATGATGCAATTTGCTTCTCGCTCTTTTTCCAACAAATCTAGATGTCATGAACACTTATCAGCGTACCAATCGCCAACTCATCAGTAACAGCGTTATGTTGATATAGATGTTCCAAACTGGTCAGTGAAATAGCAAGGGCTGCAAAGCGTAGGGCTTTCTTTATTTTTTCTCTCATTGCTTTGCCCCGCCCTTGTAATTCCTGGCCAATGACTGAAGAGATATTTGGTCACATGGCCTAGTTTACAAGCTGTTGGCCGGAACATAAAAGTCATCTTGACGGCAATCTGAATCCAGATTTATTCTGTATTCTTACTCATTCATTTTGCAGTGAACCATTCAGGATGTATCCCGCCTTCGCCCAACAGTAGCTAGGATAGGCTCCAGAAATCCATGACTTTGAAGGGATTGGGCAGGTTTGGAAAATGGATGGATGGATATTTTTTTAAAAAGATGCTGCAAAATAAAAGGCTTTCCTGTTTTCAAAAACATTAAAAGATCATACGAGTTCAGAAAATGTCCTCTAAAAAAAAAAAATCACAAGATGTCTGGGAAAGCATGCACTGGAAAGACACAAAGAGGAAACAGAAGTGGTTTAGCCTCAGTTTCGAGGACCATGTCTTAAAAAAAAAGTGTATATAAACTCAATATCCACTGTCAATCACATAGTAGGGGGTTATGATTTTAGGTCATTTCACTGCTAGGGACACCATTGCCACCATTGACACCATAGTTAGTATTTAACTAAAAACAATACCATTGTTTATAGACCTACAAAAGAATATTAGGTAAAAGTCTTGCAACGTGATATGTCGACACTACTCAGAATGCTTACAGGGGCCAAGAAGGAGGCAATTATTCAGGGCGATGGATGTGAAGTTGAAAAAAGTTGTACTAAAACATTAGGACACACTTTCTAGCACCGCATACCTCCAAAAATCAGTTCCAGGATAGTAAGCACAACCAGAAGAAGACACACTGTTGATTTTGAAGTGTGCCCTACAGTCCACAAACCAAGGCATGTTTTTAAATCACTGCAGTGTTCTACTGTAAGAAGAAAAGTTGTCAAATAATCAGTTACTCTGATGATTTAAATTAGCTTAACTCATATTTTACTGTGATGATTGTTTTCTATTTTTTAAACTTAAACTTGTTAACTCATTAACTTACTGCTTCATGACAAGCAGACTTTGGACTGAGTTTTGGGACAAGTAAACAATGCAGCGTTAGTGTATATTTATATATTTTTGCTACAGAACAAAACAAAAGTTCACTTTTCAATGCTTTTGCTTTGCGAAAGTAGAGACACTAAACTACCTGTTTTTCTATCTCCACAAGTTATTTAAAAGTAATTCAATAGGAATTTGTGACAATGAAATATTATTTTTTACTATATGCACTAAGACTTGACTTGAAATAAAAGGAAAAGAATTTGGACTCGACTTTGACTTGGGATAAGGAACCTGAAAGTATCTCATACTAGAGAATCTTTATGTCATTAAATTTAAAAAAATCTATAGAAACAAATAACAGATATTTTACTACCAATTGATATAAAAAATTATAATTAAAAACAGCAGCATTTCAACCCTTTTAATTTTGATTTGAAAAAAATCATGTCAAGTTTGAAAGAAAATTATTAGTATTATTAATATAAAATATTAAACAACTGTAACACTTTACATGCTTTAGGACACAAAGCACTGCATAAAGAAAAATTCTGAAACCGGATGAACATTTTTTCAGTCAATCCTTTTTTTTTTTTTTCTTTTTCAAAATTGTTTTTATTGGGTTTTAGAGCAGTGGTCCCCAACCACCGGGCCGCGGCCCGGAGCGGTACCGAGCCGCGGGAAATTTTGGCACCGGGTCGCACAGAAAAAAAAAATAATTTCCATTTTATTGTTTTTTTTTTCCGACAAAAACGTTTTATTTTGAAAAGTGACCGGATTCTCTCTGTTACATCTGTCACACTTAACGCACGTCAAAGTCGCGACACCAAACATCAGGTGATACACCCCGATAAGATTAAACCCAAACAACCAAAATGAGCAAAAAACAAACTTCTTTAGAAAGTTGCTTTGACAAGGGGAAAATTATTATTATTACCCCGGTCCGCGGTAAACGTGTCTTGCGTTGTACCGGTCCACGGTGACAAAAAGGTTGGGGACCACTGTTTTAGAGCAGCAATGTAAACATGTAATAACAACAATGGTTACGCTTTTTTTTTTTTTGCCTCCCCCTATTAAAACCAAAAACAAAAGGAAAAAAAAAAAATACCCAAACAGAAAGGCGATACACATCCCATCACTAAGCCTGATATAAATCAAAAACTTATAACAGTAGTAATGAATAATTAAAATTAAGAAAATAAGATGGCAGCACAACACGTGTGATATGACAAAAGAAACTGTCCAGGGATCACGAATAGGAGATGTGTAAAGCGTTAGAACACACACACACACACACACACACAAAAAAACAAAAAAAACAAAAAAGGTCTTCATGTACAAAGAGCAAAGAGTTCAGATCAGTGATATTTTAAAGTGACAACGAGCGAGCACAAGCAAAATAACCAAAATACCTAAAAGTATATTTATTGGGAAAATGAGAGCCAGCTAGGTGGGTATGTTACGTGATTGTAAGGTGTTAACATGTCCAAAAAAGGGTTTCCAAATTTTAAAGAGCTTGCCCGTGGCGCCACGTAGAGTAAATTTAATCTTTTCAAGTTTACTGTAGTGCAAAACATCTTTAATCCAGATTTCTAACGTAGGAGGAGAGGGAGACTTCCAACACAACAAAATCCTGCATCTTGCCAAAAAAGTGAGAAATGCCACAAAGTCAGATTGTAGTGTTGGCAAGTTTGTCATATTGGGGATGACCCCAAACAAGGCTGTTAACGGCTCAGGTTTGAGGGGCAATTTAAGGGTCTGCGATAAGAATCCAAAGACGTTAGTCCAGTATTGTGCAAGTGATGGACATGACCAAAACATGTGAGTAGAAGAGGCGGGGGAGTAGTGACAACGGTCGCATTCAGGATTAATGTCTGGGTATATCCGAGAGAGTCGAGATTTAGTCCAGTGTGTTCGGTGCAAAACTTTACATTGAATCAATCCATGTTTAGCACACAGTGAGGAGCTATGGACACGCTTCAGGATTTTGTCCCAAAGGTCGTCCTGGATCCCAAAACCCAAATCCTGTTCCCATGCCATTTTAATCGTCGCAGTAGAAGACTTGCACATTAAACATATCCTCTCATACAGACATGATATCATCCCTTTTGATAGTGGTGGTGGAATCAGAAGATTGTCAAAATCATGGTCGGGTGGTCTGGATGGAAACTGGTGAGTGTTTTCCTTGACAAAACTACGGATTTGTAAGTAGCGGAAAAAGTGGTTCTTTGGAAGACCGAATTTGGAAGTAAGTTGTTCAAAGGAGGCAAACGTGCCCTCAATATAGAGGTCCTTGAGTGATCTGATACCCAAGGAGACCCTAACGGAGAATGCTCCATCCACTGTTGAGGGCCGAAATGAAGGGTTTTTTGCAATGGGGAATTGTAAGGAAAGAGATTTTATTTTAAAGTAACGTCTAAATTGATACCAAATTTTCAATGTGACCTTGATCAGTCAATCCTAAATGTTGATGCAAACGCCAATCCTGGTTGCCATTTTCTCAAACAAATAAAGTCCTTCAGGTGAAAGGTTTTGTGGGTAAATGAACATGTGCATTATCTATTTCTTCAATTCTAGGATTTGTTGTGGGCCATTAGTTTACCATAAGTTCACAAACAATATCGGTTTGTGTTTTAGATAATACTTGAATGTGTGGTGCATTCATGAGAAGCCTTAAAATTGCCTAATATTTGTGCATAGCAAATCATTCCTCTGTTTAATATTTTAATCAAATGTGGGAATTATTTTGTTAAGATTATTTTTTGTAAATTAAACTTTTTTTTATTGTTTTAAAGAATTAAAGGACAGGGACAGAATAAATACATTTCTTTTCCTGCTCCACTTCATTTATAAAATTGTAATAATTTTTACATTGTATTGATGTATAAAAATGAAAAAAAGATCTAATATATTAATAACACTTTTTTTTTATGTAACTCCCTTTCGACCATGACCCATTGCTGACAGGTTGAAGGTCCCAAAGTGAAGGTGGGAAGCACCCCAAAAGGTGTTGAAAAGAGTAAAGATGGCGGGATCCTTTGGGGCTTTCAGGTTCAAACCAGCAAGAACGACGAAGAGGAGGAGAGCTGAAGTAGGTCCAAGAGATCCTTATCAATTACAGGATCAAGAAGCTCAAAAAACACCAAGGGCTGGTAAAACAGCTGTAAAAGGTCTGAGGGATGAAAGAAAAAGATCTCCCCGAGGTAAAGGGTATTTGGGGCTGTAACCCCAAAACTGTGAATGTTTGGGGGTTGGTGGATGAGAGAGTTCAGCAAAACAAGATCTGTAAACTTCAGAAGAGAGATATGAGGCTTTCAGCCCTCTGGTGAATCAGAGTTGGCTAGAAGATAAATGATCATCCATAAGGGTAAGTGGGCAACTATATTTTTTTATATTTGTGTATAAGTCCTATCCCCCACCAAACAACTGAAACCGTCTGGCCTGGAAACTTTTCTTTTAAGGCAACGAGAAAGAAAAAAAAAGGTCAATTTGATTGAAATGCTATGGAAAGTTAACCAGTGTTGAAGTTCTTTGAATTATAGTAACTCTTCAGCCAATGCAGTTAGCGTAAATCCATCTAAATCTTAAGTAGAGAAACGTAGATTTGTGCCAATATATAAAGGTTGCATTCCAGTTTACATAAACTGTGTGAACAGTCAAAGAGTTACAGTCGTTTAAAAAGAGTGTATTATTCTGTGTCGACAGCGACATATCCAATATGAAAAGGATAATGGCCAACGATGTGTCCATTAATAACAGGCACCTCGTTGGCCATTATCCTGCTTATACCATGGTCACTTACCAAAATATTTAACTTTTGATTTTATTTTAGTCTTTTTTTTTCCGGTTTAAATCCATTTTTTTTTTTTTTTTTTTTTACTTGTCCTGTCCAACAGCTGGGCAGACAGCTGAGAGCTGAAGGCCTCTTGTGTTGGACATATTTTACTTTAACAACAGAGGTTATGAATTTTCTGACAAACCAGAGGTATGTCTGAATAAACTCCTTTTGTAATCGAGGCCAAACTTTATTCATTTTAATCATATTTGAAAATCTTTTGTGTTGGACCGGACGGAAAAGGAAAGAAGGGAAGAAGAGAGAGGGATGCTAGAGAGGGGGGGGGGGTGTAGAAGGGTGATTATAAGGGGGGGGGGGGGGTAAAACCATGAAGCAGCATAAAACAACAAGCTACTGGATGTTTATCATTACGGTAAGGTTCAGATATAATACAACTCTAGAAGGGGCAGGGCCTGTCCACACACACACTCAAATGTTATAAACACACCTGTTAGCTGCAAAAATGTCCACATGTCAACATGAACACAATACAGATAATGTTCACACACGCATACTTATACCTTCAAACCAACTAGTGTGAAATATTTCATTCAGTCACACAAACTATTAGTGCAAAGGTGAGCTAACACCTGTGTTCAGGTGAGTCTTTATGTTCTTCTAAAATGGATGGTGGAATGTGAAAAGAAGGAGGGGAGTAACCCTTACGTAATCCACACATGCTACGCCGCAGCAGGCAGAGAACAACCGCCCCCCGGGCGATCACATCCGCCACGCAGGCCAGGGCCAGCAGGGCCGCCGCGAGGCCCCCAGAGCCAAAGAGCAGGGAGGCATGGGGGGACAGAGAGCGCAGCCCCGGCCCAACCAGGATAGCAGCCCCCCCGCCGCGCCGGAAGGGGCCAACGCTGGGCCCCACCTGAGAAGAGTGCCCACAGTCCACAGACGAGCGCCTCTTCACCACCCAGGAGTTCTGGACATTCCCCCCCCCCCGAACCCCAGGCCAGGACCCCCCAAGGAAGACCCGCGCCGCGCTCCAGGCAGCCACCCACCCGGTCCACGGTTGGTCCGGGAAGGAGTAAGGCAGGGGACAGCCGCCTCAGCCAAGGAGGGGGGGCACCCAGGAGAAAAGGGGGCCCACAAGGGGTGTTGTAAACTTGGCCCGACCAGGCTCAGCAACAGTTGGAAATTTGGCGAGGCCCAGCACCCACCCCACAGGGACACGGACACCCCCCGGCTCAGGTGTGATGTGATCCCCGGCTTCTGGCCTTGCCAGAAAGCTCAGGGAGCCCTCTCGTGGAGAGAGGACTGCCGGGCCCAGGAAGCCAGCACCCATGGGACGCGGCCACCGTTGCCAAGGGCCCAGTACCCCCTACCAAGGATGGGGTAGGGGACAGATGGTCCAAGGTCCCACCTTCCTTGCGAAATACATGTGTGTTTGTGAGGGTGTGTGTGTTTATGTTGGAATGTATATTTGGAGGAGTAAAGTGTGTGTACTAAGGGGGTGCAGTTAAAATTGGTGGGTAGGGCACTGAGGGGACATCTCCTGATTACTCACAGTGATGTCCCATCACCCTCCTCATCAAGGGGCCCTAAATGTCTAAGGTGCAGTTAAAATTGGCGGGTAGGGCGCTAGGATCCCTTTTTCACAAAAAAGCGGATGATTTTCACGATGCCATGGTAACAGCTGAGCCGGCAATGTGCCAGAATTTGCTTCCCATATCGCGCCTAGACTTCTGGCATTGTTGATTTGTTTCATCGCACTCATGTTTTGCCATAGAAAGCGTAAAAAGAAGGTGGATGTTTACCATATACTTTATTCTGGGGTTTGTGGGAGTTTATTGTCATTTTTGACATATTTTCCCCCACATATTTTACGTGAAACAACGACATGGAGCACGGATTCTGTCAGGCTGCTGATCCAGCCTGCCAAAATCTGTGCCCCACAACAATTTGCAGTTAAAAAGAGACAAATATTTATTAATTGTCTGTTGTTAAATACTTACATAACAATGTCACTGTCATAAATCGTGTTTCGTAACAAAAGTAATTTTTTCTTACACAAAAAACTGTTGTTTTATGTAGAGTATGTGGAAAACAATGCAATTATGACAATAAACTCCCAGAAGAAGCAGAAGTAAGTATATCATAAACATCCTCCTTCTTTTTATGCTTTTTGGGGTAAAATATGAGTGCTACGAAACAAATCAACAATACCAGAGACAGGAAAAACAAATTCTGGCAGAGGAAACATATCTTGGTACAACACATTGGAACTTATTTTTTAAGGTATACATTATCACTGTCCATTATCACTTTTCATACCATGGTTAAGAGTCGATTCTGATTGGCTGCTAGGTGTGCATTAAAAAGTGATAACGCAGTGTTAACCGCACGCCCCAAAAAGAAGTTCCGGTCACCTATCTTAAATCTTCTGTATCACTTCTTTAAGACAACCTTTAGCTTCATCATCTCTAGACAAAACAACTGCTAAGAGGTGAACTTTCTCTCTGAAATGATGCTTTATTCAACAAATCGGGACGATCAGCATATATATCGTTTTATATCGCAGAATCTTGACTGCGGTGTGGTGCGGTGCCTTGTCACGTTACCATGACAAGGCACGCACCACATAACAAATAGTCAGCTTTTTGAGAAAAAAGAGATCCAAATCGGAAAAAAACAAGAATTAAGAACTAAAAACTGGTTAATATTTATTGCTTTTGTAAGTGTAAGTGTAAGCGGGTTAATGGCCGTCGAAGTGTGCATTATTACTTTTTAACGCTTCGCGTCGGACGGTTTAGGCTTCCACGGGGTGGGTTAAAAAGTGATAATGCATACTTACATACTATGCAACCCTTACCTAATCTACACCAAGCAGTCAATGAGAATCGGGTATCTCGATGGGCAATGGTATGACGAAGGGTTAAATCACAAAAAATATATATATATATGTGATGTTCAAATTTAGCAGTTTCCTGAAAATTGAAAGTGTCTTTTGATTTTAAATGTGACAGTTTGAAAGAGTCCGGTTCATCTGTGAGTCAATGCCTCCATGAATATTTATAATTTTGTCTTCTTTTACCCCAACAACTGAAACTGTATGGCCTAAAAATTTTACTGTACGGTTTGGGGCTAAAGCAAAACAAAAAAAACACCAAGTTACTACGATTGGAACCCTACCCAAGAATTAGTTAACCCTTTAACACTGCAGCTTTAGCTCCATTGTCGACGTTTTTTGATTTATTTGAACTCTTCAATGGTTTACGTAATTAGCGTAATTCCATCTGATTCTGAAGCTGAGAAAAGCAGCTTTGCTCTGATGTGGAACACTTAACAGTAGCAATGTGTTCACGAAATCAACGCAAACCAAACGGTTCTGACGCTTTCGAATCAGTTGGAATTACATCATAGTAGTAGTAGGTTTAGGGGTTGTCATCTGGACTTAGTTTTTAAAGTTAGAAGACGTTTCACCTCTTGTCCAAAAGGCTTTGTCAATGTTTTGTCATTGTCATTGACAAAGCCTTTTGGACAAGAGGTGAAACGTCTTCTAACTTTAAAAACTAAGTCCAGATGACAACACCTAAACCTACTATTATGATGGAATCAACCTGGATGAATGAGAGTCTTCATAGACAGTTGGAATTACGTTAACTGCATGAACGGTCGAAGAGTTAAGGTACTTTGAAGTGGCTATTATTTTATTAACCCTAGTCAACCCTTTTTCTTTTCTTAACTTTTTATTTTAGGTGTAGTGGGACAAAAAACACCAAGGATCTAAAGCAAAACTTATAAACCAAGTAACAAAACAAAAGGATATTAAATCTTAAAAACGAGCACGGCATATATTAACACATATATTCAACAACAGGAGTCAAATCTTAACTGAGCTTCTATCTTCCATTCATTTATTTATTCGTGTATTGTCACATTCGGGTATACGTCATATGCATACATACCTGTATGAAGTCATTCATCATTCACATTACTATTTTGATATTCTTTTGTGCCACTGCATTACTCGTTAAAAACATCTACCTCTATATAAAGGGAAACAGTCAGTTTTTCCATTGCATGAGCATGTTTTAGTTTATTTTTCCATTTATTATTGTTGGTGCTTTGATATTTTTCCAATTTAATATAATTTTTCTTCCATTACATTTACCTTACCTTACTTTATGGACATTCTTTCTCTTACAGGAACTACTCTGCTGTTTACGCAAATGCACGTAATGTCGCAGATAAAAGCGGCTTTGCGTCATTCAACACTGTACATTAGTTTGTGGTGATATGAAAAGCTGCTTTTCTCTGCATCAGAATCTGCTGATTCCTGTTGATTGGGGAAATGATCGGTGGTACAGTAGTTCAAAGGGCGTGTGTTGTAAAGGTGTCAACAGCGACATCCCTGGTGTTAAAGGCTTAAGGAACAAATTTTAGATAGTTTCCTGAAAACTGAGGAGTGTTTATTTCAAAATGTGACCGTTTCAGAGGAGAATCCAGTTCATCTGAGTCAGTGCCTTAATGAGATCAGAGCTCTGCGGGAACCTCACCATCTGTTGCAACAGTCGTTTGTATCAATGAAGATGCTCTTTAATAAATGTAGCAATTTTTTATTTCTTTTTTTTTTTTTTAAAACAGGACTATAGATAGATATTAGCGGTCCCCCAGGACAAGTGCAAGTCTAAAGGGCAAGTGGGGGGGCTGAGCTAACATCCTGCAGCGCCTCTTTAGTGCTGCCATTTCTGATCGACAGTGAAGCTTTTATCTCTCCCCTAGAGTCCGAATGAATAGTGGTGTTTCTTTTTCAACAAAAGTGAGTTTTTTTTACTCACCCTTTGTGCTTTTTGTCTAGAAGTAGGAGGATCAGGCCAGGGGGGGGACGGGCGTGGTGCATTTCAAGCGTGGGCCATAAGGGGGCGCACGCCGCATCGTTATTCAGCTCAATAGTTTTCCTTTTCTAACCTAAACGAAGGCCAGCATGGTCCTTCATCGTTGGACCCCTGACATCGGCAGGCTATGCAGGGCAACACCCAGGTCTGTTCTTAGACTCTGCAAGTCTGGCATATTTTTTTAAAGGTCTTCATATTGCAGATGCAGTAATTAGTTCTTTGTAATTAGTGCAATTTATTGCTATCCCTGTGAGACAGTGGTACTCAAACGCAGAGGTCTTAATTTGCAATATTACCCGCTGTGTAATTGGGAATTTGCCCCCCTCCCTCCCCCCTCGGAGAGTCGCAGGTATGAAACTGGCGTGGACAGACAAAGCGGGTCGCGCTTCAAGGATGAGCAGCTGCAAACTTCTGTGTCTTACACAACGGGGCTAAACGAAATAAAAAAAAAAGAGCTAATCAGAGGCGGCTGGACAATAATAGAAAAGCAGGTCAGCAGATATTTGGCAGGAGGGTGGAGGGAGGGGTGGGGCTCAATATCCCCCTAATGCAAAGTGAAGAAAAAGGCAATTACTTCAAGATACTAAGAAAATAAAAATAATAATGCCAAGCCCCATATGGAGGAGATATAGTGCCTTATTGGATGAAATGATGATATTAAACAGCATTATATGGGCAGGTGACAGTGCAGCAGCAGCCAATTTCCCTAGATATGAAAAGGCAGAGATTGCAGGTGGGATTACCGTGTGTGTGGTCAGGGGGGAGGTGCCCACCGCCGTCAACTCTCTCTCCGGATGAATGTTTGCCTTTGAGCCTCTGCTCGTCCTCTTCCTCCGATTCTCCTACTTTCTGTTTGTCTTTGGGAGATCCCTCCTCCTCCTGTTTGACTTTCCCCTGCCGCTCCTGGCCGGAGCCGGGCGGGTGGTCCGGGCCTGGATCGGTCGCTGCGGGTGGAGGCGGATCTGGGGAGGCAGAGACAGAGCAGGATGACTCTTCGGGCTGAGTGGCACAATGCAATCAGACTTTGAAGAATTTAATTCCCCGGCGAGATATCCATCATCCAGAGAGTGTGAGAAAATGACTGCTGACATGAGAGTAAAACTCAATACGGCTCATTAGTGATGTTATTACAGGAGGAATCATAAGTCTTTCTCTGACAAGTTCAAAGGACGTGCAGAAGGAAGAGACAGGCAGGAACCTTTTCAGTTCTCCTCTTAAGATGACTGTGATATAAAGACAACAAGAATAGAACGTGCTGCAAACACCAGCTATAAATCTCCAGTGGACAGTGAGGCCAAAAGATGCTTCCTATGCAGCACATTGGCTCTGATGAGCATGACGAACATCTGCCAACCCTCTGATATTAACCTGATGAAAAGGATCCTTGTGTCCTATTGTTGTGGTAATTGCTCACCAATATCACATGTAGTGGAACTTTAGCAGAATAATTGCCTGGGATTGCTGCAGGACCCAGCAGTGAGCAGCCAACGGTATTCCCACAGCTCATAATGGCCGAAAGCCAACGGTGGACTCTGAAGCATCAGCGTACAGCGCCTTGAAGGGAGGTGACTTGTTTGCAGGCCCACTGTGCAATTGTTTCTGAGATTCTTTATTTATGCACCACTCTCTCTTTTGGGAGGCTGAAGTAAACACCCCCCTTTTAAATCCAGACATTGGAGAAATCCTACCTCAAAAATGTACTTTTGTGTTGAAAAAACAAAGAAGCCAAAAGAAGGATGATTTAACATATGATCCAGCAACACATTCATGCTTTTTCTGTACAATTTTATGGGTGAATCCCAAATTTACCCGTTGGTCTAAACTCTATAAACATGGCGGGTGGGGTCGGATGGTTAGATTAATTTGCCGATAGTAAAATGAATTGGTAGATAGAAAAATGGAGTGATATATGGTTAGGTGAATATTTAGATTAAGTGACGGATGGTTCAATGGATAAATGGATGGTTAGATGATTGAATGAATAGACAGTTGTTTGGTGGATAGATGGTTGGTTGGATGGATGTTAAAAAACATTTAAAGATTGATGGATAGAAAAAAGGATTGATGTATGGTTGGATGGATGGATGGTTTGATAAATGGACGGTTGAATATTAAATAGATTGACAGCAGAATCAATAGATGGCTGGATGGATGAATTGAGAAATGGATGGTTAGAAAGATTAATGGATGGATTTTATTGTTAGATGGATAGATGGGCTGGATGGATGATTGGATAGTTGAATGGATGGGTATTTGGTTGGATGCATGGTTGGATGGAAAGATTGATGGTTGAATGGTTAGTTATAGATGTATAATGTATAGATGGAGTGTTGGATGGATCTTGTATTTAATTTTATGTTTTGGGGGGTTTACCTCTTTTTTACCTGTTCAAAGGGTTTCTTTATTTTTGTATCTTTAGTCATCACCGTTTTTTGCCACGGCACACCCTGACAAAATCCGTGCACACGCATCCAAAATAAAAACAAAGGACAAATCAAGCTGTATTATCTACACCCCTCGCATTCACTGCTTTTTGAGATAATTGTGACAGAAAAAGCTGGAAGTTGCAGCTGTTTTTTACTAAAAGATGTAATAAAAGTTAAGTTAGAAGATTTAAAAACTGTTTGATGTGTGTTTGTTGTTGTTTCAAGACGTTCAACAAGGAAGACTCATTGTGCTCTGAGACGCTGTTACTTTAACCCAATGCATTATGGGAGATATAGTGCTAACAGCCGCCGAACGCGAACAGACTTGCCTCTCTGAGCTTCATTGTTTTGTTCACTTTTTCCACGGTCTGATACCGGATCCCGCGGAAAGGTACACCGCTAAAGACGAGCTTTAGCTGGTATTTTTGTTGGAAATGAGAGACTTTTATGAAATCGGAACAAGGAAGTGAAGACTTTAACCACTTCTGATTGGTCAGACTGATGACGTGTGATTAAGACTCCAAGAATGATTGGTGGAGACAGTTAAAGACAGCTGAAGCTACGGTTAAATCGCGGTACCGTCATTCTTATCAAAATGTCTTTAATAGAATCAAATAAACACGAAAAAAGTATTTTACGATCTTTCATATTCCTAACTACTCAGGGTTTTATCAGGGTCTGTTTGGATGAACACAGAGCAGATATCCTGGAGATGGTAAATTTTTAGATCAGTGAATGGGTAATTTCTCACGGCACACTTGACCATCTCCCACACCACACTAGTGTGCCGCAGCACACCGGTTGAAAAACACTGCTTTAATTGACTTCATTGCTTAACATCTGCCTAGTGGTTGCCTTGTAAACGGATTTGGCTCTAGTGAAAAGGGTTTTCAATCCAGCCTTTATCGGGGACTAAAACTGTTGTTATTTAGGGTCAATTATAAAAATGATTTTATTTTCTAAAAGTTTGAAATTAGTTAACTGATGATTACCAAATTGACGATGACTTATGTAGGGAATAAGGAGATACTTAAAATTGTCAATGTATGCTTTTTACTTTTTGTGTCCTTTTTGCGGAAAATTTGTATTTTTAAAAGCTTTAAAAACATTATTTGTGGTTTTATTTTCCAAATGCTAACACCTGATGAAACTAGAATCCATTTGTCTTTACTGCTGTTTTTATTCATCAATCATTTTATACTAGTTTAAAATCATATTTTGTTGTTCGTATAGAGATAGTCTTTTTTTAAAGAATATAAAAACAAAGGCCACGGCTTCCTCTAAGTTCTCTCCTGGTTTCATCAGAGTTGTATCCTTTCACATTATTTGTCAAAACTGAGGAGCAAATCTAACAAGACAGGAAGTTGTGAAACTCAACGACGCAGAGGGCTAATTAGCGATCCCGCCTTTCTGTGGCTTGTTTCTTTAAAAGGCCAGCTCGAGGCGGCTTCCTCAAATGTCACGCGAGTCTCCGGGCTCCTGGTCCGCTGCTGGCCCCCTTAGCTAACAAGCAAAGCAAGGCCAAAGTGAGACAGCTCAATTTGTGTTAAGTGGTCCCCGCCGAGGAAGATGTTAACGGGAAAAAAATCCTGCAGGGACAACCCTGGACTTTAGAAGGCAACCCACTGTTGTCCCAACCATCAGGACTTCACTACATCTGGTTTGATAAGAGGGAGGAAGCAACTCAAAAAACTCAAAAAAGAACCTTAGGTTTGAGATTTAACAAGGATCTCGAAACAGTAAAGGATATTGTAGGTGGTCAAACGTCTGCATTAATGTGGCGAAGACGTAAAAATGAAAGCTGGTGTTTCTCATCTTCTTTGCACTATTAATCTCCTGAACTTGACTTCTGTTAAAAGTCAATATGAAAAAAACAGAGCACACTGAGAGAAGAAAAGAGCCAAGAGATAAGCAAATTACCCTCTTCTTCCATCCATCTCTCACAGTAGGTGCTGTAAGATAAATTGCCTGTAAAAGAGTTGAAAGACGGAAGCGCACCCACGCTTCCACCCCCCAAAAAAAGAAAGCAGCAAACACAAAAACTCAACAGACTCACCGCTTCCACTAATGCTGTCGGGCTGAGTTAACGACAGACACAGTTTGGACCAACCTGACTCGGGTGCCAAATTCTTTCAGCTGAAGCAAGCGCAGTAATAACCCGTGACAGTTTGATTAAAAACAGGCCTGGAGTAATTACAATATAGCCCTACGGTGATTCAATCTGTACATAGTTAACATGTGATGTTATTGTTTAACACCTGGACCTGGACTGCGTTCCAGTTTCACAGGGGATCAATCCCAGCGTCGAACGCCCACTCCAGCAGATATTAATCCCAGTATAAACTGATCGGTGCTCCTCAAAGTGAGATGCTGTGATTGGCTTGGAAAGAAGTTCCAAAATTTTCCTCATTTGATGAATACAATCTGGGAAATCACAATTACCAGGTAATAAGATCGAATTACTCTGTTTTCTCCAGTGGATAAAAAAAAGCACAAAAGTGGTCACATGGCATTGCCATCAATGTTTGTCCGGTATATTTATCATGTGTTTATGAAGAGCACATTACAATCTTTTTGGAAGTTAAAGTCATAACTAACCACATTAATGTGGTAGCTAAACAAAACTAGAAACTGTTTATTTTACCTTAATGAGCCACAAAACAACAAACATAACCAACCCTATTGGTTTAATGGTGATGGATGTTTAGATGCATTGACCGATAGTCCTTATGGATGGATGGATGGACGGATGGATGGATGGTTGTTTGGATGGATGGTTAGATGTTTGGTTGGTTGGATGAATGCTTAGGTGAATTTACAGATAGATAAATGGATTGATGCATGGTTGGTTGGATGGATAGATGGTTAAATAGATTGAGAGCAGAATTGATAGATAGATGGATGAATGGAGGGATGGATGGTTAGATTTATGGATAGTTGTATAGGTTTATTGTTAGATAGATGAATGGCTGATTAGTTGAATGGATGGATGGATGGATGTTTAGTTAGATCCATGGTTAAATGGAAAGATTGATGGTAGGAAGATAAGATGGATAGATGGTTAAATGGATGGATGGAGGTTTAAATGGATTATTGTACAGTTAGATGAAGGGTTAAATGCATTAATGTATAGTTGGTTGGAGGGTTACATGGATGGATAGATGGATGGAATGTTGGATGGATGGATCTTGTATTTATTTATTTTTTTGTGGGCTTTTTCTCTTATTTACTGTGGTCCCTCAGTTGGATAAAGGTTTTAACTTTTTTTGTAAAATCCTAAAAAAAGGGTGTTCACCTCTGTTGGATATCAGCCCATTCTTAGACTGAAGTGACTTGCTTGTATACAATCAGCCTAGAGGTTGTCTTGTAAACTGATCTGGTTCCAGAAAAAAAACATTTTCGACAAAACTAATCACATTATTGTGGTTTCTAGACCAAATAAGCTAGAAACACCCTAACCTAGCTAACTGAGCTTTCAAACAACGACATTATTTACAAGAGGACTGACTTGTTTGTGATACCAACCCTTGTGGTTCATTGGTAAACTGCACCTGACCTTGAACACTTTGGTTTTTAAATTAATCCTGTTTGATGGAATAGACAAGACTGACAGAGATTAAATATACGATAAAAGGACAAGAGTGACAGAAGTTCTCCCTCAATACCGATGACATAAATATATAACCTAACCCCAAAGACAAAACACTTTCCTTAAAGCCAACCAACACCAATCCACCCAAGGCCTTTATGTTTGATTTGCAGCCAGACAACTGGGGATGCAAAGACTGGAAATGTCAAATGTGACAATGACAAGAAACTATGGCCTTTTAAAGAGCAACATCCACACACTACAACGTTTTTTTATAAGACACAAAAGACAGTGAGACTTGAAACATTTTCTTACCTAATTTGTTTTCTTTCTTTTTTTTTTTTTTAACCTTCTTGTTAAGGAGATTCACCATTATTGTTATTTTTTTTTTTTCCCAAGAGATGATGTTAAAAGGATGCTTTGTATGTACTGGTTGAATTGGCACTTGTATAAAAAAAAGAAAAGAAAATCAGTTTTGACCCTTGAATTAAGGCTTAACATGATCCAGACATGAAAATTCCTGTACTGGTATCAGAAAATGTAATCATGGAGCCACTTTTTAATGTGGCCAAAGAATACAGAAATTGGTACCTTAAAGTATACTTTCAGTAATATAAAAGACAACAGTAATGGAGAAACTTGTATGCTGTTATTTCTTGTTTGTTGTTTACATAAGTTTGGCTATATTTTCTAGAAGTCAACATGCTGATCCAGAAGCGGTACGACAGCAGAGAAACTGCATCCATGCAGGTCAACTCCAGGTTAACCTGTCACCATTTCTGCTACACTGTAATCTTGGCAGTTAAAAAAAATTGGGTTTTTAAACTATGTTGACATAGAATATACATAAAAAGAAATAGAAAAAGTAGAAACAACTTCAACCAGGGGAAGTAAAACACTTAAAGGTACAGGTTCTTTGGTTTTGGTACAGGAGTAATATCCAATCTTGCAAACCAGTAAAATGTGACATCAAGGGTTTTAATTTTCTTCAAATATGGGCTTAAAAAAGGAGACGTGCTTATGAATGCATTTGAGCTCAAACCCAAAGGTAAATGTTGGGTAACAGAAACCAGGCAGAAAGGTAAAAGCAGCTGGGAAGGCTAAGCATTACTGTGACAGACCAGAAAAAGGTCCTCCACACAACACTCATTTTACTCTGACGTGAAAATTGGAGGGGGAAAAAAAAGCGGGTTTGCTGGAGAAAAATACACATTGGTAGTACGATTCAAAGCAAATGGGCGAAATTTAGGAAACAAGTCCTACTAAAAAACATTTTAAAGCGAAAGCCTTATTTTTCAACAGTTATTACTGTGCTTTACTGTTAAGGTTGACGTAAAAAAAGAGAGAAAAATGGTGCACTGCTTACTGTTTTATTGGGTTGATAAGGTCAAAACACACACTGAGTATAACTGCTAAAGTGCACCTACTTTAAATTTGTATCAGCTGGGCTCATAGGAGTTACAAATATACTAAAAGCCCCTTCATGTTTTGTTTACGTGTTGAAAAAAAGAACACAACAGTTCACTGGGACTCATGAGATCACAAGTTTTACAGATGCAACATAATGCAGAATGAGTCAATGTTTAATGTCTAACTAAATATTTCACCTTTGGCAAACTTAGTCAAACACAAGTGGACAGCTCTTGTGGTAGCAGCGCTATGGTTGCAATGCTTCCAATGCATGCATGTATCTATTATTGTGCAAAAAATAGTGGTTTAACGAGTAATCGATTAATCGATTTGTCCAACCAGGTTGATCTGTTTGAGGCAAGTTGTTAATTGAATTGAATCTAATTGACTTATACCATTAAAACAATGTTTCAAAATGAAATGAATCAATCTATAATCAGTATTGAAAACAATACAGTTTGGATTGAGGCACTGTAGGTTTACTTTACTAGAATGTAAAAACGACTAAGTTCCATCACGACACTGACCCCAACACACATGTGATGGCAGCAAAAAATGACCAAAGCCATCACTGTAGTCTAATGTGTGGAAACACTTTGAATTTTGCAAAGACACGTGTCTTTGCAAAAGACATGTGGTAGAATGTTCCGTTTGTATTATTTTGATGTGGAAGAACAATGAGCTGAGCTTTATTAAACTAAAATGAGAATGGATTTCCCATTAATTCTTGTTTACCTGTTTGTACAAATATTTTATTTACACGTGATTACCTTACAAGAAATACAAGGAATCTGGAAAACTTAACCTGCACATCAGTACACATGAATTTATCTTTGAGTCACTGGTTGTATTTTTCGCTAAAAATGTCATGTGTCGATTTTGGATCAGTGATTCGGATCGAATCGGATTGTTCAAAATGATTCAATCTCAACTATAAATCCTATAGTCATCCACAAATTATGAAATGAATCAAATTGTTGTTCAAATGAATTGTTACACCCCTAGTAAATAAGTGATGCCGTAATTTGTAAATAGGTCACACCATCATCAACATACACACAACAGTGAAAATTTTGACACATTTGACAGGTAAATTAAGTGTCCCAGAATAGAGCCTTGTGGGACTCCTGCAAAGCATGTAACCCTTGTGCTATCCTAGGCACAGGAATGAAGTTGGGTCATCTAGACCCACTAGACAGTGCTCTGAACCTTTTTTTTTTTCAATTTTTTGTGATCTTCACTGGTTCAATGGATTACATGAAATTTTTCCACCTTTATCCACCTTTGTCATGGTAGGGAGAACATGTCAAAGTAAGGGTGGGGTCATCCAAGATAGCACAAGGGTTAAGGTAAAGTCACATGCGCCCATGTAGTGGGTTACCTGTATGGGTCCCACAGGTTTTTGGGTTTTCTGGGTCTGTGGAGGTTTGTAGAGAGGAGGGGCCGGTTTAAGGAACATTTTAAGGGGACTGCAGATGTGTCTTGCAATTCCCTTCAGGTTAATTGAAAATGAAATACAATTGTCATGTGTGTTGTAAGTGTCTTGTGAAGTACACAAAACGGTAATGTAAGACACAAACACTGACACTATAAAGCCTTCGTCACAACAGCCCTTACGGCTAGATACAGGGTCTCTACGGGCAAACCAGCATGGCACACAAGGAGCAGGCAATTATTACATGAACAGAACTTTCCCCTCACACAGGATTTTTTGGGGGGTTATAAAAATAAAAATTCAGTAAGACACGCTTGCATCGTAGCAACATTACCATTACTTACCTGTGCGTGTTGTATAGGTGTTCACTACGACCTCGCAGCTTGCCCATAGAGAAACTGCATAAACCCTTTTGCTCTACGGGCTCACAGAATGGCCTACAACCTTGCCGTTTGGTGCAGGCCCATTTTCAGACAGCCTGCATCTAAACTATAGAAGGGCAAATGCGACAATGGCATTTATTCTTCTGTGAAAAAGATGGTGTTTATTTTTTTATACAGTGCTTTCTTTCAAAGACTACTTCAGTTAGTGTGTAGTTTACCATTTATATAACGACGCTGGAGAATTTTGTATTAAAACGCATTTATCCGTAAATTACAAGTCAATTATTTGTTTATTGTTAAAGCATTTAAAGATGCTTATAAACTATTTTATCCTGAAAACAGATGAATACTTATTTCCATGCATGTGCTCTTCTTTAAAAAACACTGGAGGGGGAAGGATTCTTCCCTTACTTCGATCTCGTCACTCTGAAAACTCCTCGCCCTTGAAGGGATACCACTTTTCATGTCACACAATTAGCCTCCACCTGACTACTTCCTTACATTCCCACGAGCTGAAGATAGCGGTGGCAAGCTGAGAGATATCTCTATAAATACAGTTTTTATTTCTCAGCACAGTCTGTCATTTACAAATTTAGCAGGTTGTTAAATTTGCTGTCTCGCGAGCTGACACGGGCTGCTGCTGTGAATGCAGAGAGGCGACAAAGAACAGAGTGTGATTGCTGAGCAGTCATCAAGCATCTGCTGCAGCTGAACATGAAACACAGTGGTGCGTGTGAATTCAGATTTTTTTTTTTTCTTCCTAAAGTGTGTGGGTGTGTGTTTTTGAGCTGAACTAAAGCTGAAATACAGGCCGTTAGTATTGAGCGCATTTGAAGTGCATTAGCTTCACATTCAGCGGACGCAGCTGTAAACAAACCTTTAGCACATGTACTATTTGCTGTATATGTAAGCTCCGTCATTAATGAAGGACAGAAAGAGAAAACCAATGCATTATGAGCAATCATTTTAAGTCTAAACACAGCCATTTCAGCAGTAACCATGTAAATGTCTGATGCATCTGGCATTTAGATAATTAGTCGTGTTTGGTTGACTGCTTAAAACATGACTGTGACAAACTACAAATGCTAATTTATTATTATTGTTTATTTCTGTTAATATTTTGTGTTAATATTATTTAACATGCCTTTGTCTGACACTGGCTCTGACAGTAAAAAAAAAACAACAAAAAACTGCCAGACGATAAAATGTGAGTGAAGCAGAAGATGTTTGTGTTGTAATAAGCCTTGATATCACTTCTTTCTCTGCTGGTATTTTTTTAATCAAAGCTTCATTGTTACAAAAATGTCATGAAAGCCCTGGAGTCGTTTCTATAATTGCCTTGTGGATTCCATGATGTCTCTGGAAGTGGCCACGCAAAGCGTTTACACAACAAATACTAAACTTTTGCAAAATACTATGAAGATCCTGCAAAAAAAAAAAAAATTACAATACAAAAAAAACATATACGGTTAAGAGTGGATTTGGGGGATTTTTTGGTCGCTTTAGTTGAAAGAATAATTGAAACAAATCAAAAGTTTTCTAAACTAACTGCAAAAGCTGCAATACAAGATCATTTAGGGGTTACTCTGATATTACTAAGAACACTTTTGTTTTGTTTTTTTGTTGTTGTTTTTTTTATTTTTTATTGATTTTTTTGATTTTCACCTCTCGTTTTAGTCGGCTGATAAAATCCCGGTTGCAGTTTGTGTCCTGACCTGCATTAATAGTGGTAGAAATTATGTTTTGAACAACAGCCGAGCTGAGGGATTTTTTTCCCCCTTCTCCCCAGTCATCTCTCAACAGATTTGATGCATCTCAGACATTTAAGGAGCGTGGACCCTGCAGTCTGCCGGGTCATAACGACTTCCCTCCCCTACTCTTTTGCGAGATACAATCATAGGCTGTCAGAGATATCACCTCGAGCCAGCTCAACTTTTCCCAACTTTCCAGGAGACGTTTGCAGCAACAGCAGGCGCCTGCTTGCGCTCTCCCAGCTTGACAGGTGAGAATTATACTGTGTCCTTGTCATCTGCAGGGAGAGAGAGGGACAATATTCTCCCAGCTGAGCTATTTCAGACTCTGGCGAGGCCTGCCTCATTCTTTCCCCATCTTCATCTGCTGGGTTCTGTAACGTCGTTGAAAAGTATCGTCAACAGACGTCTGCGATTGATATTGACAGGACGGAAAATGAAGCAACGGATGGATTTAGAGCTTCAGGTTCTTCATTTCAAGTGAGTCTCAGATGGGGGCTGGACTTTCTTTTGATTGAATCTAACCTGCGATCAGGAAAATATTCATGGATCTTAAAAGGAAATTCTAAAAACACAACTGATCACAAAATGTTTTTTGGAAAATAAAAAGTAGTGTAGGATAAGGGGGGTAGTTTTATTGATACGCAAACAAAGCATTTTACCAGTACTTTACCAAAGCACTAATAGAGTACTGTAGTAAGCAGTACTAAAATGAAGATTTTATAAGGGCGTGCAAACAAATACAACAGTGGAGCTGAGTTCTTGAAAATTACAGTAAAACGTGACTAACATCTTTCCAAGATTTGAACCGTAAACAGCATAATATATAGCATATTGACGCAAGATACTTTTTCCTCGTTAGTTGAATTACGTAATTGTAAACGTGGAGAGTACAATTTTCAAAGATTTTTTTTCTTATGCGGGGAACCCGGATTAAAGGTTTAATTTCAGATTTCTCGTAAAAATAGCAAATGGATATTTATCGGCTTTTCAAGCACCCAAGCGCTACTTATTTTATTCATTCCCTCGTCTTCATATTGTTGGTACTACTTTTGTAGCAAGCTCCTGGGGTAGATGACAGAGCGGGTGCCGTTCGTTACGGCCCCTACCATCAACCGGATATCCATGCACATTCACACCATGGCGGCACACTGGAGGCAGGGGGTGAAGTGTCTTGCCAAAACAAGGACATTTTTTGCTGTGGAGAATCGACCGCGATCTTTCATTGACGACCCCTCAACCACCTGATGTCAAACAGCGCTTTCTGCATTTACTGTTATGTCTACTATTTTTAAGTTTGGAAATTAAACCTTATATTTCAAATAACTTTTATTCTGTGTAAAAAATGATTTTGGTGTTCCACAAGGAGCTGTATTAGATCCACAAACATTGTTTTAAAAACAACACTCTAAGGCCACTATTTTTTTAGCATTTTTTATTTTTTATATTTTCTTTTTTTTATGCAACTGAGAAATATTGTAGTTTGTGAATATTTGTGATTATTAGTGGGTGTAACATCCACATAAAAAATACTTCTTGACCATTGAGAATGAAACGGGAGGATGGAAACAAGTCTTTTACCATCAAAACTGACTTAATAATATGACACTAAGGTTGTGTCCAAATTCCCTCACTACTCACTATTTAGTGCACTACATGGGGCGTTCGTCATTTAGTCCGCGTGTCTGAATCTACAACTCCAAAATCCAGTGCCCTGGATATTTCCCAGAGCATCAACGTTCCATAGATGGGTGGCTAATGGCCATAGACCACTATGCATTGTGTTTGAACTGTTTGACATTCACAAATCCTTTAAGTTGTCATCATCAGAATACAGTATAATCATAAATACTCTCCGTAAACATGTTCGATTTTAACTTCGGCAAAACGTTGACGTCATATTTGCCATTTAAAAATAAAAGTAGCGAGGATGTGTCCAAGTTTTGTTAAAATCCAGGGCACTAGATATTCCCGTCCTATATATTAATTTAGGAGACAGAGTAGTGAGGGAAAAATTACAGAGGAAGAAAAGCCGTTTTACCTGTTCTGGGAGCCGAGGCCGAGCGTGGGAACTCGCACATCTCGCAATAAGGCAGCAGGCTGCTGTTCGAGTAGGTGCAGGCCCCACAGTTCCACGTCGACACCACGTCAGGTTCTGACGGCTTCCGCGGGGCCACGAATGAGACCGCAGGACTCCTTAATCCCGTCTGCGACAGAGGGCTTGCTCTGTGTCGAGGCGTTCGCAGTCTTTTTAACTGTGGGGAAAAGTCTTGGTCGAGGGGTAAAGAGTTTCTGTCCTCGTTGCCACAGTTCACCTCTGAGGGGATGGAAGACGTCTCTCCATCCTCCCTTCTCCTCCGCTTCTTGTCCTTGTTGGCGCTCGGGGAGAAGAAGGAACGAATGTCATGCTGCTTCTCTTTCTCAAACTGCGAAAAAAAACAGAGAATTGGTTGGTCCATCTGTCAAGAGGAAGAGCACCCATGACAAAAATAAATAAATAAATAAAAATTTCCATTTGTTGTCACTTTTACAACCCAGCTTCTCCACTGTGCCAGCAGATATAGCAATGTTTTCTGATGAGGATGTTTCCTGGCAACTCTGAAAAAAAAAACAACAAAAAAAAAAAAAAAAACCACAACAAAACCGACCAGCAACACAAGAAACCATAAAAAAATCTTCTGACTGAAACCTTCATGTAAACGCGGTAAAACCTCAAAAGGGTCAGCAGCTAACTTTCAAAATGATGTACGCATTTTTAATCAGCTTGATACCATTTACAGCACCACAGAAATCTTGCACGACCCTTCCAGATTCCTGCAAACAATCACAGATCTGATGACGCACCCACAAATTCTTCTAAAAATAAAAACTGCTGCAGTTTTCCCCCCGCGGGCACAACCCATCAACCTCCACTCAACAAAACAGTCAGAATCTTTTGTTCGGAATGAGAAATCAAAGGCAATTTTTTTTTTTAAAGTAGCAGGAAAAAGTCATTTCCCAATTTTATATCAATTTAAACTTCCTTATATTGAAATCATTTATATTTTACGAGACCAAAAAACAGTTTATGATCAAATCTGTGCGATCGTACTTTACCACATGCTCCTATTTTTCATAGCACAAAAAAGATAGCTAAATAAAAATGTTTTCTCTTTCGTTCACAAGATGTTTTTTAGACTAACAGTTTTTACAATCTATATCAAGCAAATTTGCACAAAAGAAATAAAAAATAACAATAATTTTGAAAGTAGAAGGCCCTCAAAGGGGGGGAGAAATGAGGAAATGTTACCAATAAAGATATCATTTCTACACTGATAACATTTCTACTTCCTTCCCAAAACCTTTCATTTTAAAAGACAATAATGAAAAAATGAGGCAAGGCAATTCCACTGAGAACATGATAAACCAAACTTTTTGTTCAATCAGTAGATAAAGAGTAGATTTGAAACACCTGAACCTAATTTTTAGTTAAACTCAAAAGAATAAAAAAAAATTACATTAAGAAAAAAAACAAAAGAATTAAAAATTAACAAATCTTCAAAGTTGCAGGACATAAAAAGATATGAGGAAATGTTACTAATAAAGTTGGAACATGTTTGGATTACTAGAAACAAAATGGAGCAGACTTCAGTGGGAAAATAACAAATAGAAAATCTGAATTTCATTTTCCAATCATTTTATCTCAAAGGTTAGGCTACGAACACAACAACTGGCGTTCGAGGGATCGCCTTCAATTAATTGTATTCAAACTCCCGTAAACCCATATTTTGATAGGCGGATATAGACCACAATGCATTGCGTTAGAACACAATGCATGGTCTATATCTGCAATGTTTGTATAGGCTTTAAACATTTGAACCTTTGACTGCTTGAGCACCAAACAGCTGAAGTTTGACGAATGAGTAGCGTTCTTGTCAAAACACAGTGGTAACAACCAGGTGAAAAATGATCATGAAAGAGAAATGATTCATTCATATAATGGCACAGAGCTGTGAAGGAAAAAGCCTGTATTTGCACCGCTACAACATCTTGCACCAGAACTTTTTCAACCTCAGGTGGCAGACAGGCACTGGCATCGGGTAGTAACAGTCCAGTGTGAACTCCACATGCTAAACGCGCGTTCTGAAGATTTTAGGCGTCAGATTTCCGGTGTGAGCGTAGCATTAGAGCTTGGTTTCAGTGTATATTATTTTGCATTATTAGGTAATTTGTTTCGGATTTCAAAAATCCTGAATTTGACTCTCAAATTCCCGGCTCAATCCCTGCCTTGTTGGGTATGTTCCAACAACCGCAAATGTTCCGTGTCTCTTCTGTTTCAGGATTGCTGCTTAAGAAACACCTGATTTAGCTTTGCAGAGCCCGGATAACCACAGCCATTAGAGGCTCAAAAACCACAATGCCATCGGCTGTTCGACAGATTTTTGTAGCCAAACTGATCTCAACCAACACGGATAACTCACATGACTGAAGAAAATGTCATCATTGGCTTTTCCTGAGTTTCCCTCCAGTGGCAGCACCATCTCTGTTGGCTTCCATAAGTCGGCAAAGTTGAGGAAGTCCCACTTGTCCTTGTCCCCCTCGTCGGCCTTCAGGTATTCCTTCCTCCCATTCAGAGTGCTGCCAGTCACAGTTTCCTGGAGGTCAAAGGACACTTCTTTTCCTTAGCAAAACTGACTCAATAGATCAATAAACGATCATTCAGCTCTCATTTCTAACATTTCTGGGTTTGTAGCCTCGCTGATGCATCAATCACAGCAGGTTGGACACGAACCAAAGGTGAGTCTTCTTTGCATAAATCACCAGCGCCACACTGCCTCAATGTCACTCGCCGTACCTTCCTGTTGAGCATGGACCACATGACGGTGTCAAAGGTGCCCTTGGCGATCAGGTAGTGCACGTTGACGGAGGACGTCTGCCCGATGCGGTGGGCGCGATCCTCCGCCTGCTTGATGTGACCGGGGTTCCAGTAGAGTTCGGCAAACACCACATGGCTGGCGGCGGTGAAGGTCAAACCCTGGAGAGGACGCACATTAGCATAAAAAAACAAAACTAAGCCCAGGACAACGCGTCATTTAGAGACTGTACTGACTAGATCACATTTCTGCACCCGTTTTTAACTCAGAAATTAAAACTGAAACCTTCTGCTTATTTGGGATTAAAAGCATTTCAGAGCATGTGTACGTTTTTGTTCTCTTTTTTACATTCAGATGATAGTTTTTGAATTCACGTGACTTCATGCAGCACCTGTCCAGCCGCTTGAATGCTCAGAATGGCCACGCGGGTTTCGGGGTCATTCTGGAACTTGTGGACCAACTGGTTTCGCTCAGATGCTGGTACACTGCCATCGATTCGAATGTAACCAGCCTGTCAAATTAAGATGAAAAGCAGAAAAAGATCATCAGTTTAATAAATGAAAGGCCTAAAATATCAGCTATTAAAAACCCACTCCCAGGAAAATTGTGTTTTTGGTGTTTTTAACATTTTCTCATAGCATTTTTCTGATGATGGAGGTTCTATATATACAGAAATGCAACCTAAAAATTACATTTCTGCGTATTTTTTTTATTCAAATTGTTGTGAATCAGGAGCAGATGAAAAAAGTAGTGTTTGTGATGTAGAAACTACACTGGGCGGACCACAAGCTTCCTGGTCTGCTGATACATCCACTTGTAGACGACTAGATTCGTGTACGTCTTTGTTTTTAACATTCGAGCTGGAATCTGTTTTGTTGCACCGGCAATGTTAGGTTGGGAATTCGAGGGGCTGTAAGGTAAAAGGAAAGCATGTTTGATTTGATTTGATTTGATTTGAAATGGTTTATTTCAAGCAATTAAGTAGAAATAATACACAAAAGCAATATAATCATCAGTTGTACATTCATACAGTAACTAATCAAACTTAGGATAATTAGACATATTACAGAAACAGAGAGCTCTTAGTTATGGGTAATGGGAAGTGGGGATTGCTCTACGCCAACAGTCTCGCCCACATCTTAAAGGCAAATCTCGAATGAACTACTGCGACTCTGAAGAAACTATGTCCTAGAAAAAATATTTGAGTTTTGGCTAAAAACGGCATAATTGTAATAAAAAAATACCCACTAGGAATGCTTTTAATGATAGATCAAAAGATAACCGGAGTGGGTTTTTTAAGTTATCAAAGTCCTTCTTGAAGTTACTTTATTGTTCACTAAACAAGTAATATATCATTGACTGTTATAAGAGGAGACAGTAACAACATAGAGATTTGCAAAAAAAACAAATTGTGTTAATATATACCTTTAAGTGACACATAATCAATCAAACTGTATTTTTTTGGAGTCTTTGTTTTTTTTCTTTGCATGACCCAAGTGCAATGCACAAATCTAAACCCACAATTTATTAAAATAGAAACTAATACAATAAAGAAACCATGAGCAAATGTAAGGAATTAAAATTGATACAAACACTGACATCTGTGGAGTTAGAAAGAAAAACACATAAAAACACATCAAAAAGAAATAGAAACACATAAAAGTGCAAAAATAAGGTAAGGATACAGACTGAAATTCATAAATACAAGCCTATGGTAATAAAAAGATGAAGTCAGTTATTCCAAGGAAACAAACAAATGCATTGAATAGAATTTAGTGTATAAAACCCCTACATAAAAATGTTAGGGTTTAAAAAATAGTACTCCGTAAAACAACTCAATTAATAAAATCTGTAAAAGTACACTTTTACATTAGCTAACAAGCATAAGAAAAAGATTATCTTGTGTTTAAAATCTCAGCAAAAAGCTTTCAGATGGTTTTTACAAGTGAGCAGCATATAGGTGAAATTCAACCTCTGTCTAAAAGAATAGAAAAGGGCTGAGCCCATAAAAATAAATCAAAAGAAGCTTTGAGTCAAGTCTGGAGCTGACAGGCAGCTGAGGACCTTAAAACCAGAGGGATGTGAGCTCTCCTTCTGGTGCACCTTAAAAGACAGGTGGCTGAGTTCGGAACTAACTGAAGTTTGTCTGGCTCTGGCAATGCTTCTAAGATGATTAAAAAAAAAGCCATTTTGGTGATGTACTGAACATATGGTAGAAAACTAAGATCAGTGTCCAAATACAATCCAAGGTTCATTACTGAGTCAAAAAATGTTTGAGCACCACCAATCAGAATCTCGCTTTTGTCCTGGTTTATGTGCAAGAAGTCCTGGGACATCCATACGGCCAGGTATGGATTAGCAAGATTAAAGACGGACGGACGGACAGACAGATACAAAACTAAATATCATTGGCAGCAGAAGAAGTCCATGTCTTGTCTCTTGATGTCATGATTCGGTGGTAGCATTTGCTAACTAAAAAGAGTGGGACCTAAAATAGAGCCTTGTGGTACACCATGTCATTCTACGACTTTAGTCATCTGGACAGAAATAAAAAAAAGGATAGGATTTAAAACAGTGCCAGAAAGACTAACTGTCATGTAGTCTGGTAGAAAAAAAAATTGAATTTACTAAGTGTTAAGGGCTGCAATTGAGGTAAACCAAAACAAAGACAGACAGCTTTTTCCTGTCTGCAATTCACTTAAACTCGTTCTTTACTATACATCTTAAAACCTGACTGGAACTTGAAAAATATGGGTAAATAATAATAAGGTCATCTAGTTGGTTAAAAAAAAAAATCTTAAAAAGAGCAGATTGGACACTGGTCTGTAGTCATTAAAAAGTGAAACATCTTAAATTGCCCTTCTTCAGAGTGAGTTTCACTAAAGCTGTCTACAAGGACGCTGTGAACATTCCAGTCTGAAAAGAGCATTTCATAACGTTCCTAACAAAAGCCATAAATGCTTATTAAAAGGAGAGGTTGAAATGGAATTCAGTTCAACTATTACTTTCTTAAGCATTGCAGCATTAACCAGCACTACAGTCTTCAGTTTCCTCTCTCGTCCTGGAAATCAAGTCTTTTTTCCACAGAATAATGACAGACATTAGTTATTTCAGTGTCTATTTTGTGAATTGTGTAAATTCCAAGTTCTTCAATCAGTTAACATATTGTTAGGAAATTAAACTTTTTTTCCAAGACAATTAATCACTCAAAATAATCCTTTAGAATGTTTTTTTGTTTTTTTTGTGGCAGCTTTATTGTACACGTTCATTTGTTTTGTTTGAGGGATATTGTGGTGGATGGTTAGCGTGAATTTCCACCACTGGTGTTCTGCAGTTCTATATTCCCTTTTTAGTTTTCCAAATATCTGGGTTAAAGTCATTTTTAATTGTACCTGTTTTACAGAAGCTCTCATTTTTATTTATTTTATGGTTTTAATGTTGACATTTTTATTGTAAATGTAATTTATTGTTTCCCCCTAGCCAGGACTCCCTTGAAAAAGAGATTCTAAATCTCAATGGGACAATTCCTGGGTAAATATAGGTTAAATAAATAAAAAACAGGGTGTTTTAATAAGCTTTACCTGGTTTACTATTAAAAAGTTCTACAAAAATATATATATTTATATACAGTAAGATATTTATGTACCTTAACCCTATTCAACTTCAAAGTTTACAACTTAATTTAAGTATTTTAAGTATAAATTGATATCTTTATGAAGTCCATCCATCCATCCCTCTTCCTCCGCTTATCTGGGACTGGGTTAGGGGTTAGCAGTCTAAGCAAAGATGCCCAAACCTCCCTCGCCCCGGCCACTTCCTCCAGCTCCTCTGGGGGGGACCCCAAGACTAACCTGTTTACCTCTGAATTTATCAAGAAGATTTTAAAACTGTTTGATGTGTTCGTTGTGGTTTCAAGATGTTTAACAGGGAAGACTCATTGTACGCTGAGACACTGTCACTTTAACCCAGTGCATCATGGGAGATGTAGTTGAGCAACCTGCGGCAGAAGCCCTCGCTTCTTGGCTTTATTGCTTTGATTACTTTTTTCCACGGTCTGAACACTTATACTGCTAAAACGGCTTTAGACTGGAACTGACTTACGAGCTAAACCAAGAATTGAGGATTAGTCTGATGGTCAAAGACGTACGATTAGGGGTCAAAGAATGATTGGCAGAGACAGTTGAAGGGGCGGGACTTTTCTGAAAACAGAGCTGAAGCTGCAGCTAAATCGCATCATTCTTATGTGTCTTTAATAGAATCAAATAAACACAAAGAAAAAAGTAATTTATTATCTTTCATATTCCTAACTACTCAGTGTTTTATCAGGGCCTGTTTGGATGAACAAAGAGCTGATATCCTGGAGATGGGAAATGTTCAGTGATCAGTAAAAATGGATCATTTCCCACGGCACACCTGATCATATCTCATGGCACACTAGTGTGCGGCGGCACACTGGTTGAAAAACACTGATATAGAGTAATAGAACAAATTGAATCTATCATATCCTGAATTTAACCCTGTAACACCAGAGATGTAGCCAGCAATGGGAAATAACTCTTTGAGCTACCATATGCAACTGAATATCGCTGCAAAGCCACTATTCTTCCAAGTCAGAATCAGCTGGTTTACATTGATAGTAGGCCGTAACAGTTCTGCTCATTTGCCAAATATCCCAAGCCCATCTACCTGGATCAGGTGTGTTCCACAAATGAGAAGCTGAAGTAAACTAGTTACAAACAGAAGCAGAACAGGGACCCCAAACCCATTTCAAACCCTTTTGAATTTAGGTGAATGCTGACTGTGAATGAAGGTTGGAGCAAGAGGTCGGATGTATTATTACCTAAAACTCATTTATTCCATTTTTTTAAAAAGGGTTAAACAAACGAGTGGATAATATTTGGTAGCTTGACGGCTACATCTTCCATGGAATACAATAAAGTGACATATTACGAGAGAGGGGTTATTCTCCAGCTTTTAAAAGCATTTCATTAGCTTGCGTGCCCTGTTTTTGAAATATCTGAGTCTCCACCCTGTAGAAAACAGGAATTGGGCACTCTAACGACTGATAAAGCATTTTGCAACAATGGCAAAGCAAACAAAGACAGCGGCGGTTGGGTGTTCATTAAAACCGAACTTCAGCGTGACATTCGCCCGAGCCGCTAATGCACAGCAGCGCCCGCACTCTTTTGATCCGTGTCCATCAGTCCTGCGGAGCAGCACAGTGGCCGTCAGAAGGACAACCGTGTTCACACTGTGCCGCTCCCACATCAACTGTAGCTGCATGAAAGCAGAAGGAGAAGCTTGCTGAGAGACAACACAGACGCTCGTCGGACTTTTCCAGAAAAAAAAACACAAAAGTTTGAAAAAATAAATATGTTCACGGTGTTGTGGGGAAGCCAAACTGCGCTAAAAAATAATCACAAATCAACCAGACACTCTAATAGAAAAGTTTATCTCTTGATTATTTGTTTAAACCTTGGAAAATCTCATTAAAAAATCCTTTCAGCCAAATTAACACCAGGTGAGACACGGGCTTGGAAACATTGATAAAGCTGGGATTGGAGCAGAGTAACTTGTCATCTCCACGCGTTGCCTGCCGTTCCTTTTTTAGCTTATCTCTGTTAATTGGTGAGCGCATCGAAAAAGCGACTGTCTCCGAGAAAGATGTGTTATCACACGTTGTGCCGTCACGTTGCATTCACATGACAACTTCTCCACCGCTGCAACGCGCACAAACACACACTTGAAGTGTTTCACAGGTCTGGCATCAAGCTAACAGAATTAATTTTCTTGTAATGAGTTAGAGAAAAAAAAAAAAGAGAAACAGGGGGTGTAAAGTTTACTTTCTGAGTGAGGGAAAACGAGTTTTCTTGAAGAAGTCAGGGGTCCTTTTCAGATGAGGTTGACTTTTCTTAATATTTAAATATCAGAGCTGATCGTAAACCTAAATTTGTCTCAGGAGTGAAAGACACCAATAATTTATGACAGCTAACATCTGCTGTAAAGTACAAGCAAAACTTGTGAGCGCAGACATCATTACTCTGTCAAAGTTAATCACTGCTGCGACTGGGATTTGACTTAAAAACACAGCGGGACGATGGATGAAAGAATAAACCCAAAACATGGGACCAATTACCTTTGCTGAGCCAGGAAGGAGGAGTGAAGCATGAATTCACTATTTCTAGGTTACCTCTAAAAAGCAACAAAAGTCTCTGGAGTGAGACTTTTTTTTAAATGCTAACTGGAATTGAAAAGTGGGGAGCGTAATATCGGTCACAAAAAGCAGGTCTTGTTGCAAAGTGATTGGTGGCATCAGAATAAAAGTCCTTTGTCATTTTAAAGGTCTCTGTGGAGCCTTCTGCAAAACCAGAGGGAAACCTTCTATTAAAGCTTTCATTAGAATCAGACAGAATTTAAAATGAGGAACTGAAGCAAACACAAAGCACAGAAATGGAGTTGTAAAAACAGCTGTATAATGTTTAAATTCGGTGCAGCAGCCAGAAGAAACATTTAAATAAATCCCCCCAAAAAATGATCTTTTTATCATGCTGACTTTTTTTTTTTTTTGTTAAACCTAATACAAATATGGAGTCTTTGGAGCAAACATCACCCTTAAGCGACGTTCCCACCATCCGACAGCTTCGGTGTTAACCCTGTAACGTCTGAGATGTAAAGCCTAAATGACACACGCTCTTTGACAAACTGTAACTCTTTGATCATTTATGTGATCAGCAACAATCAGCTGACTGTGATGCGGAGAAAAGAAGCTTTTTATATCAGCCATTACAAACATAAAGCGTTGATAATCCCAACGCTGCTTTTCTCTGTTTCAGAATCCGTTGGAACGACGTTAATTGCTTAAACGGTTAAAGAGTTACGGCAGTCGAAAGAATTTCAAAATTGAAGCTCCTGTGTTAAAGGAGAATAGAGTTAAGACACAACACAAAATCTGAAGTCCAAGAGTGAAGCACCAAATCTACACGTCAGCTAGGATCTCAGTGAATTCTGCAAATATCTCAATATATCATGACTACCAGTGCTGCACGATAAGAGGAAAACTCACGATTTGCGATATTTGTGATCAATATTGCGATAACGATATAACTTGCGATACATGAACAAATAGCAAAACATCTAAATACATAATTTCCATTTTAATTTAAATAAGAGTTAACATTTCGTATATTATACCCCAAATGACCCTCGTCTACATAGGAGGCAAATATCTAACATCAAAGGGCTCCATCCGATTGGTCAAATGCATAAATTGATTTATTTGATTCGTTAAATACTTCAAGCTGCCATAAGATTGTTTTAGCACATTTAAGGTTACCATTTATCGCAATTTTCGCTGACTTTTGCGATATACGTTTTACACAGCTGGATATCGCGATAACGATAAAGTTGCGATTTATTGTGCCGGCCTAGTCACAACTGTACTAAAATGTCAAGCAGCTGTGAGAACGTTAGTCCACACCTGCAACAACATTTTACACAACAAAGGGAGACGTTTCAAATGAATCTTTGTCATAAATTATTCGCTTTACCACCTCTCGACTTGGGTAACTCTCACACGTTACCTGCATTTCCATATGGGAACCCTCCTTTATAATTGGTCCAATATATGAAGGGGAAAACTCCATTTTCCAATTTTTCCTAAAGAGGAACGCTCTGTGCTGTTTCACTTTGTCGTTCCTCGTCTGACAGTGACACGTCCAAACAAAGCTGTAGGTGTGTCGATGCAATCAAGCCAGTATTGTGTTTAAACAGCTTTGGCTGAGGAGGTGGGTCGTGCCTTAGCATCCATTAGAAGTGTTGGTATTAGAAGAGGATAAAAATTGTTGGAGGGAGGCGACATGGGTGGAACACGGTTTGCTCCTTAGGTATGAGCGAGGAGATGAGTTTGGAAGAGTGTGAGCATGAAGAACAGCTTGTAGAGCAAAGCTGCTCATACCTGCCCCTCCAGATCTATCACTCTGCCTGTTTTCCTCAAGTTTGGAGAACCTAAATTTCTGGTTTTAGTTGACCGATGACACTTGATATTGGTTGGCGGCATCAAAGGGCGGGGTGTTTGGCAAGCAAGCGATTGATCTTGAGAACCACGGTTCTGTTACGGCCCCCTTTCTTGCTGATTTTCCCACAGTTACCTTGGCCTCGATGGCAGCCTCGGTGCAGGCCTGCAGCATGGTAAGGTGGTGCCCAAACACCAGGAACTTCAGCTGCTCCGCCTCCAACATCATCTTAATGTAGTCCTTTACAGCTCCCGCCTGGCCACATACAAAACACAGACAGGGGGGGGGGGGCAGATGACAGACAGCCACTGAATCCATCACTTCACTGGTCGGCCACATGCAGAGAGAGCGGCAAGATCGCTGAAGAAGTCAATTAATCACCGCAACATTCTTCCTGGGTGATCGATCACTATTGAATGCCAGGGATCAAGACTTTGAAAAGAGAGAGCACACACAGCGGCCGGGGCGCATTTGTCAGCTCACAGATAGCGAAAGCAAATCAATAACTCACAACTTACCCATATGACTGGTGGGAGGGCTCATTTGATTTGGTGACAGCACAAACAAAAAAGGTCAATCTTTAAAACCCTGAACCACCAGAATGAGGTGTTTCAGAACATTTTAGGAGTTTTTTTGCTCATTGTTTAAGATATAACGTTAGAAATATAGTAGATGAAAAATACCAACATAAGAGAGTTACAGTAAAGAGCTCTGGCTATTGACTTTTGGATTGTTGTGTAGCATTTTTAACCACGAAAATACAAATATTGGGTATAATAACAAATAATGTATTTAAACTACCAATACTTTTGAACAATACAAATTTAAAGAAGTTCATATAGTTTTTATTTTTTTATTATTCTCTTTTTTTCCATTAGCAAAAAACACAAGTACAAGAAAAAGTTTTTAGTAATGCCCCATAAAATAAAATAAAATAAAATACTTTATTCATGTTGTAAACATTTAAAGTTGTAAAAATATTCACATTGCTTTGAAATTAGCTGCTGGTGGTGGGATTTCATGACTAAGAACTTGAGCTGATTCAGATTGAAGTTGTTCCATCTTCTGACTGTTCAGGCATTTAAGAAACACCTTTAAACTGTTAAAAAAAAAAAAAAACAACAACAACAACAATAAATTCTTGATTTTTTATTTACATACTGCTTTAAAGGGTGTAAAGACTTTTATTGAATATCTAAAGTGTCATTAAAATAAAAGGTTTATTATTTATAGACCGGTGGCAAAAATGTCAAGTTTGTGTGGATAGACGGGGATAAAAAAAAAAGTTATCCTTTCTCATTTCTATCATGCGCTTTACCTCTTGGGGTTTTGCTGTTTTGCAGATTTTTTGCGCTCTTTATATATTTTTACGGCGAACTGTCTCTGCGTGCTGATCGGTTGTAGAGCAATGTAGAGCCAAGTACAGAATGTGTAGATCTTACTAAAATGCACATAAATCTTCCACAGCTGGCAGATCTTTGTTTTCATTCTATAGTACTGGACTTATTTTTGTTTGATTAAATATGATTAAATATGAGAGAAAATGTGAAAATGTTCATGTCTGTCTGAAAATAAAAGGGCATTAAGTGTGTAGTAATGAGTTTAGCATAAATCCTACGATAAATAAGCGACTACTGTCTAACCAAATTCCAACTATAGACTAAAAAATCCAACTGAGGAAAGGTTATTCTAAACTGTTCGGACTATTTCCGACTCTTTCCCTAGTTCCCTAAATAAATGCAGTAAGTCTCTCTGTGCTTTCATACCGGAGTCATTTGCTCTCCAACTGTTCTTTTTCATCCACGCCTGGCCTTTTTCTCCATTGTTCTTGTTTTATTTATAAAGTGGAGTGGTAACAATGCCTTAAAAACAGCAGAGCCCATATTCAACAGCCTCCTGCTTGCTCTGCTGAGACTTTGACCCTGATTGACAGAGAAAAGATTTTTTTAAAAAGCAAGGCAGCCTTGCAGCTTGTGAGTTCGGTTTACCCCGTAGATATCTGTCGTTTCGCCGTGTGTGGTTGCTGCTGCCCCGCTTCAGAGTGGAAGTGCCTGCATGAGCGTGTCATTGAGGATGGAGATTGGGCTCATTTCGGCGCCCCAGGACACAAAGCAGCCGAGAATAGCCCCCAACTCGAGGGAAACACTGAGGTCTGCTTGCAGAGAAATGCAACTCTTACGAGGCTCTTTTGGAGACAGTCCATTCTATGTGGTGTGAATCCAACCGCTAATATCCACCACACCCCCGACGACCTGACAACCTCTGCAGCCATCACACCTGCTCTGGTGGGAGAACCTCTGCTTTGCCTTGCTGATAATTAGCCGCTGCGCCTGATAATGAATCTATCCTGCAGGCCCGCCGACCCTGTTCTGATCTGAGAGGTCCTCATTACTGACGGCTTGGCTTCGCCGGCTTCCTTCCGCTGAGTTTAATTAGTGCACAAACTTCTCGGCTGTCTGAAGCGCCCCGTTATCTCGCTTTAAAGTCCAGCATCAGAGCTGTCCTCTCTGGGTAATTGGGAGCAGATGCTTGTTGGGTAAAGCAACAAAAATACCCCAAAGGCTTTTGGCAGCTCTGTCGTCAGGAGGCCCATCGAGTGAGCAGGCAGGCAGGGCCCGCGACGCTCCTCAGAGTGACATGGATGTGTGAATCTATCACCCCCCCCCCCATCTCCATGATCTAAAAAAGAAGAAAGCGAGCAGCTTTTTTTTTTTTTTTGAAAGTAGAGAAACTGTAAAAACCGATTGGAAAGGAAATGAGACCCGTCCGGCGATATCGGCGCAGAGGTGGATGAGGGAGGGCGGCGGGTGGGGGGAGTTTGTAATGAAAGGAGGTCTGGTGTTGGGCTACACCGAGCAGAAATCCAATCAGCAAACAACACCGATTGCAAAAGAGATCCAATCACGGAGGCAGGTTGAGCGAGCAGCATGTCAATGATTGCGTTCCGAGGTTATCTCCGGTCTCTGTTAACCCCGGGGCCGCGCTCCTCATGGCTGAAGGCGTTTGACTAATTGAGAGGAACGGCCGCCTTCGAACAACCAAGATGATGGTGGTGGTGGTGGTGGGGGGGGGCTTTAATTGGAGGAACCGTTTGCTCATTTATAAACACAAGAAAGACAGAAACCGCCTGTTCTCCGAGAGTCAGGATTAGAGGGGTGGGGGTGGGGGGTGGGGGGGTAGGATCGCTCACGGACTGGAAATGTAAATGTACGGATTCTAGCGGCTCTGACCCCGGCGCTTTTTTCGTACTGTATGCCTGCAGCCACCTTCCCACACTACTTATTTCTCTCATTAAATAAACCACCTCTTCAAACTGAGAGAGAGAGAGAGCGACCCAAGTTTCCATGGCAACAAGATCACAGAGATGCTATTTTAGTGCGGCGTGTAACTTTGATATGAGGTGTAATCATGGCAGGCTGGACGCAACTAAATAATGCCTCAGTTTTAACTCCCTACTTTGTCTAAGTGCTTTCGTTGGTGACCATTAGGCCCTGTTGCTGTGGCAACGCTTTCCCGCGAGATCCCAGTCAGCGTCTGGCGAAAGCAGTCTCAAAATGATGCCGTGCCATCAGCTCGACATTTCCTGAGACATAAAAATTTACCAAGACTTCGCAATTTTGGGCAATTCCCGAGCTCGTTACATGGCTTTGAATGTCCCCTGGGAGGTAATCTGCTTTTGTTTCTATAGAAACCAAGGGTTTGTAAATAGTGTGTGAAAAGTGTGAGATGTAAAATCACGTCCACATCCAATACCAGCAGCACTTGTGTAATTGTGGTGAGGACATATTTTCTGATGTCAACCTGCTCCAGAATGATCAGCCTTTTCTTCCTAAACAATAAAAAAGGCCAACAAGCTTCCTTTTGCCCTGAAGATCTTGTCAAACCGTTAAGACTTCCAGAACAGAAAAAAGAACAGTCTATAAAATTGACTTTTTACTGTATAAATGTATAATTGTTTTTAATGATTTTTTGCCAGTTGCATGTACATGATTTTTTTTTTTTTACATTTTAATATACTGGTTTTTGTTACTTTTTCTTCCCTATTTCAGAGACTGCAGATGTAGACTACGTAGTTAGAACTCTACGATCTAAAACTGAGTGTCTTAACCCTGTGTTTAATGCTTTTACTATACTGTCCCTGTCAACTAAAGATCAACTGAAATGCACTCAATAGCAGAGTGTTGAAGTATAGTGCTCATACAACCATTGGCGTGTTTTGGAATAACTTGACGCCAAATTTTCAGCTTCATAGCTGTTGCCATTTTTACTGGACATGGTGCTATTAAACCCCATTTTTGTCACACAAAAAAAGACAAATTTGTGGGGGGAAAACACACCCCGCGGAAAGCGCCCTGAAGTGTAGCTTAGTGTGAAGGGTAAAAGTAAGTAAAACTGGTGACACCAATTCTGGGTAAGAGATAAAGCCTGAACTGTCCTCCACATAGTCTGTGAACTTCTGATAAAGGTCACTTACAAAAGAAGGAAATATTTAATCAATTTTTAGTCCTTTATGCTAAATACTTAATTTCACAAAAAGCGGACAATTTGTAAAGTGCTGCGACACCTTGTCATGGTAACAACTGAGCTCGACTACAGTGGCAAACGAAACCAATCAACCATTGAATGAATGAATGAAAAATTGACAGTACGTCTTAAAATTCTGGTGCACCTTCTATGTGAATTCTGATTGTGTTTACTGACCATACATTTTTTGCAGTGCACAGCGCTAAAAAAAAAAAAAAAAAAAAATCGGTCTAAATATTTCAGCACAACGTTGGTAAACTACAAAGCTGCACCACAAGGTGGTGTGTTGGAGCATTATGGGTAGTCAGGAGCCTAGCAGAGTGATCCTGCGCTTTGACATAATGAACGGCAAAAGTGAGTATATTACTTTTGCAGTTTGCTACAAAAACTTTCCATCAACTCCTCTGACCAATCGCCTGCTTCTTGACCCATCTAGGAATTCTGGGTAATGTATTCACAACACGTTACCTGAATGCTTTATTTATGTAATGCTCCCCACTATCCAGTAAACCTTTTGTGTGAAAATAGAGAAATAGTTTTAAATAGACCTTTATAGTGGTATAAGCCAAAATATTCAATGAATTAATAAAATTAGTTGTGAAAAAGTAGATTCATGAAAAAGTGGTTTATTAGATGAAAGTTTTGGACAAACTTTTACATTCACACATTTCATTGGACCTTCAATTGTTCGTGCCCTGCCAAACTTGCTAGCTTTTTTGTGGCTCAAATTTGAAGAATGACAGGTCATACAACCTATCAGGGGCCAGGAAAGATGGGAAGAAATAGCAAATGGGTTTTCAACAGGCTGCTGGGTTGTGTCACTTCTCTTTTGTATTTGAAAAAAAAAAGAAAAAAAAACCTTAACAAAAACTAATATAAAGTTGGTAAAATTGACTAAACTTGTTGTGTGGGGGATGGCGGATTAAATAAGTCTCCTAATTTCCCACAGCACCTTTTATTTTTGTTGATAAATTCCATTCTGCTGACATAGCATCTACATTTACGTCTGAATGAATCTCTAGAAATTAAAGAGAGTCCCTCTGGTCTTGTATTTAGTTTTTAAAATTAGCAGCTTTGAGTCACTGCTTTGCACGACTAAATAAGTCTTTAAATGTGACAAAACATGTCTTACAAGAACCCCTTATTTGAAATAACCGAGCAAAGACGAAGTCTGAGCTCATAAAAAGATTGCAAAAAGAGTCCATGTTTATTTGGTTTACCGCATTACTAAAAGCAAAAAGAATGAAAACATTAATTTATTTGCTTAGAGTTACAATAGTAGAACAAAGAAACTAGAAAACGGCTTTCAGATCTAATTCTCTGTCTCATGTTTGTCTTATTTTGAAAAACCAACATCCAGCTGGTACTTTTATTTTGCAATCTGGCTTTATTTACATTTCATTTCAACTGAAATAGTTAAAACACAGACTAGAAATGACGGCCTTGTGTCAACTTTAGTGGTTGAGATGTAAAGTATTCTTATGGATTAAATAGATGAAAGGGAAGCAAAGAGGTAATGTTTAATGCATGTCTGTTGAATCTGTGAACAGTGGGCACTTCCACTGAGACATGGGGATGTATTCATGGAGGGGAAAGCCGAAATGTTGCCTCTGTTCTTTAAAAACCTGAAATTACCATTTTTCTATATGTCATCCATCATTAGAACTAAATCTTTAAATTAGCATTTTATATAAAGTCAATAGATTTTGTGTCAAAGTTACACTCAAATAGAAACAAATCGGGATTTTTACGACTGTTGAATTCAAACGTTTAAGGAGGAAGCAGACTAGGTTAGATTTCCTAACAATGTAAGACTGCTCTTGAGCAACAATCCAACGCTCTCATTGTCCTTTTTCTTACTCAAAAGCATTCGTTTATGTTGAAAACTAATTAAATGTAATGGGAATCATTGGAATTGCCATTGTTCTCTCTGTTCCTTTATACTGCAATTATAAGATTAGGCTTTTAATTGTATTATTTTGAAGAGTCTTTAATAGTTTTACATCTTTCTTTAGTAAAAAGGAAGAAAAAGGCAGCCTACTTCTTGAAAGTATATAGAGTGCTGATAAGATAAAACTCTCTCAGATAATAGGTATTAATGATAAAAAGATTAAAAGAAGATTCAAGGAAATAAAACTGAAATAGCCTTGATTGAAATTACAATATCATAAACAACAAACTCTTAAAAAATAAGATAAAAAGGTTAAAAGATCTTGTCAGAATAATGTCACACAATATAGGAATGATTATAAAGAATTGACGATCAAAACCAGCTTTTTTATTTTGATTTTCTTTATACAGCTGCAAATGTACCTGGGATTATCATGATAGAAAAAACTCTAAATGAAAAACTTTTAGATTCAGTTTAGTTCATTTCTTCAAAAATAGCAGTTCTATCATAGAAATATAAGATCTGTTGCTGTAGTGTCGATGCTCCACCCTATTATTGACACAACTGTCAATGTTATCTGGTGCCATTTTTAGCAAAGCAGATTTTTAGCCGGACATAGTCCTCCACATGTTTTTTCAGCTCATAAGGCATCCGATTTTTTCTTCAAATGTTTTTCCATGTTCAGCATCATTAAAGCACCTTTATCTTCTCTAAGCTTTGTTCAACTAGATAGGCATTTTGCCTTTAGCTTCAAAGTGCTATATTATCCATTATAGAATTTTATAGAATTATTATATATATAGAATTATTATTTTTTATTACAGTTACTTTGTTTCTACAGTTTTTAAATCTAGTGAGATGTTTGTAAATGTACACAAACCATCTTTGGTTTTCCTCTTACAAAAATTTTTTTTTGACTAGTTGAGCCTTGATGTAAAGTCTTCACATTTGTCAAATGCACCCATACGGGGTTTGGACCTGTACAGTTGCAGTGGGTTTTTGGCTGGTCTGGGCCCGTGAAGGGTCATAGAAAGGAGTGGTTGCATCTTAAGGGGAGCGCACGTGTGTCTTGAATGGCAACCTCAAGAGACGTCATGTAACTACATGATTGCTGTGCATGTAGTGGGTGTATTGTGAAGTATTCTTAAGGCTGCACGGACTCATAACATACGGTGCGACTACTGGCCCCTTACTGACCTCGCCCGAATGTCGTATGTATGGGGTAATCATGTGATACATCAGTGCCCGTAGGACGCCTGTAGAATACCTACAC
This sequence comes from Oryzias curvinotus, assembly GCA_023969325.1. Lineage (NCBI taxonomy): Eukaryota > Metazoa > Chordata > Actinopteri > Beloniformes > Adrianichthyidae > Oryzias > Oryzias curvinotus. The sequence goes on along the minus strand of CM043707.1, from coordinate 5,256,644 downwards.
AAACTACATTCCGACTATCTAATGTCCTAATTTGTAACAGTCAGGCTTCATTTAAGGAGCACTCACTCATCACCGCACTAACGCGCTCCCTGTGCAGGGTTCGGGAAAGTCGGGGGAAAAAAAAGAAAAATCCCTATGACACGCCTCTGTCTCCTCCTACTTCTAGTTACCTACGTTTGCGTGTTGTATACAGTAAGTATTTTAAGTGATTACTATGACCCATTGCCCGCAGCATGGCTATACAAAAAATGTGCATAGACCTTTTTGCTCAACGGACTCGCTCAGTGGGGATATAATCTTAAAGATTTGTGCAGGCCACCTGCATGGTCCACACAAGATTGCCCATTTTTTGCCCGCATGCGACTGTAAGGGCAGTTTTGACCAAGGGTTAAACATTGTTCCGTTTCTTGAGCATTTGGAATGAAATTATTTGCATAAACACATCACTACTATAAAGTGTTGCATATATCAGCTCAAATATACCTTTCTACACCTCAGAATATGTTGGAATATGTTGAAGAGTTGAAGAATTGGGGCTATTCAAAGAGCACTGGAGATAAAACTCCTGTGTTAAAGGGCTGAAAGACTGTTCCTTTTTCTGTTATAAAAACATCACTAAAAACACAGTTTACAGAAGGAAAATTGGTATTCGTGTTACCACTAAGGACGAATCTTAGTAACTGGATTTGAGACATTTTTCTGTCTCTGAATGGTTTGGATGTTAAGTCTGTGCTAAGTGGCTTAAAAACCCAAAAATAAAGATCTAAAATCGTTAAAATTAATAGAAATCCTGACAATTTTCCCTCTGCAAAAGAAGGAACAGAAGGAAATGTAAACTTTGCTGATTGATGTCAATTGTATGGATTCTAGGTTGAAATCGAGTAGGATTTGATTGAACAGATCAGAAAACAGGAAGTCTTTGATCATTTCTGGAAGTTTTTCATCCGGGGTTGAACACCACTCAGTATATTGAGTATATATCTGCTCAACCATGTATAATCAGTGGTATTTACCTGCAAACACATGAAAGACTCTCATACTTGAACTCCTGCCTCATCTTTCAAAGCTGTACTTTACTGTATAATGATACACCTTGGGGGAAAGGAAGACATAACTCCACCTGGTGTCCCATTACCTTGGCGATGGCGGTTTGCTTGTACATCTGAGTCACTAGGCTCATGACCTCTGTGAAGGGGTTGTCTGCGACCCCCGATCCCAGACCCTTCATCAGCCTCTCCCACTCGGCAAAGCTGGCCGCCGCTTCCTGCAGGCAGAGAGGGAGGGAGGGAAGGAGACGGTGATGCGTTTGTTCTTCATCCGCCCCTTCTCTCATCTTGTGTTATTGAGATGTAAAGGGCAAAACAATTAATGGAGCTGCTGGGTGTCCTACTTTTTATTTTTTTTTCTTGGATTGGAACTGAGGAAAGAGACCAGAAAAAGAAAATAAATAAATATGTACAAAAATTGAAGAGATGGAGTATTCCCAAGGATGCCCCCCCCCCTTTCCACTGAGCTGCTGTGCTAGGTGGGTCATGAGCGAGTCCCAATTATAGCCGCATAGTGACAAGCCGGGGTCGAAGATGGAGAAGCTGCTCGGTCGGTACAATAAATCAAAGGCACCTTGCGTGCTCTCAAGGTGATTGGCGAGAAGTATTTAAGGCGGGTGCGAGATCGCAGTGGGGATGGCGGACGCCGAAGAGCAGCAAAGTCGAGGCTCTGCCCGTAAACAAAAAAAGCAGGGAGACAGTGAGTTTCAGGTTTGCTCTGTTCTGCAACAGCTGAGCTCAAAGGAAACCAACGATAAAAGTAGAGTTTGGTCTCCTTTTGCAGACTTTTTTTTAGCTACAAGAGAATCCAAAACCTTAGAATGTGTTTTTATCTACATCACTACTGGCAAAGATAATTTAGCATATCGAAAATCTCAGAGAAATTAGTTTTAATGCATTCCTTCTAGATATGATATTTATGCAAAGCTAGAAGAAATTTTTTGGTCAATTCAAAATTTGCAATTTTATTTTCTTAGAACTATAAATGGAAGTATGTACAGACAAAATCTAATATTCTTTTAATCAGAAGTTTTTCACAATAAAACTACATTTGTTTGTAAAAGTTTAGTGTTTCCTTCCAAGTGGAATAATGTCTAACATAGTTTGGTTTTAGATTAAGCTAATGCTGCAGGACAAAGAATTGAGCAGCGTTCACACCAAATGAGAATCGTGCAACGGGGGCTCCAAGTTTCAATGTTAAGTCAATGTACATACGCAACCAGAGTTTGTTTTTTTCCGCCTTTCAGCTTATCCCATTAGGAGTCACCACATAATCAGCTTTCACTGATTCACACAGGTGGTCTAGCAGCACGTTTTGTATGCCGGATGCCCTTCCTGACGCAACCCTGTGCATTTCAAGGCATAGGGCGAAGGGTTTTAAGGACCCACACTGGATTTGAGCTAACCCACCTAACTAATGCAGTGCAATTTGAGGGTCAAGTGTGTCTGGCAGCAGCGCATTTAGGATGTTGTGGCATTGTGTGATGTGGTGTTTCAACTAGCTTTGGCCTGTGACACATTGATGATGCGATCAGCCGGTGGAGTCCAAAACCAACACGAATGCGGATTAATCTCCTCCTGAACTTGAGAAAACAATAAAAGATGCTTTAATTTGTTTCTTTTTTTTTCTTCACTGAATATCAGTGGACAGCAAATCATCAAACTAGTTCACAGAGAGACGGGAGTGCCGCTGAAAGTGTGCGTCTTTCAGACGCAGCACCTGCAGTAGTGAAACTCACTATACTTGGAGAGTCTTTGAATGATATCATGAACTCAGACATGGAGCTAGTTTTGTGGAGCTAATCAAAATAAATCACTTGATCTTTCGACATCATCTGTGTCATCCATGCATTGTAAATGAGATCACCACACTCAAAAAACATAAATGCACACACAAGAAAGGCTGCTGAAATGGACTAGCTGTGCAATAAGTGAACAAAATGTGCAATAAGTGGACTAGATGTGCAATAAGTGTACTAGATGTGCAATAAATGGACTAGCTGTGCAATAAGTGAACAAAATGTGCAATAAGTGAACAAAATGTGCAATAAGTGGACTAGATGTGCAATAAATGGACTAGCTGTGCAATAAGTGGAGTAAATGTGCAATAAGCGGACTAGCTGTGCAATAAGTGAACAAAATGTGCAATAAGTGGACTAGCTGTGCAATAAGTGTACTAGATGTGCAATAAATGGACTAGCTGTGCAATAAGTGGACTAGTATGAGGGTGTGTTTTTGTTTCTTATTTTTCTGTGTTGCATTTAAATTTGTCTTTAATTGACTATAACATTGTGTTATGTTGTTGACTTTTTTCTTAATACGCGACTGAAATAACACTTTTTGAAATTTCGTAGTGCACGTAACATGTCACAATGACGATAAAGCCTATTCTTTAAAAGTTCAATGCTTCTATGTGGTGAAAAACTTGTGGCGGAAGCTCCTCCCACACACATCTCTGAAGCATCAAGTCTAGCAATACATTTTTAGACCAACGTCCAGCAGCAAAGAACACCTGAAGGGAGCCACATCAGCAAATTTAGGACGCGAATCACATCCACTGTGAAAGCAGCGTAATATTGGAAGCGAAACCTTTCAGAAGGACAAAAAGAATCACACAATTACATTTTGTTTTTTATCTATTATGATTTATTTATGATCATTTTTTTGTGGTAAATTTCTAGATTTTCTCTCTTAATCCATTTTATTGAATTCATTTTCATTTAACAATTTAAAATCTGGTAGATGATAATGAACCAGATGGATCCTGATCCTCTGCAATTGGGTTTTCTGGCCATATTAAGCCAAACTTTGGATCCTAAAATAAAATTGCTATTGGCTTGAATGCTGCAACAGCATGGTGCACTTGCAGTTCTAGGAAATTTTAATATGGACTCAAAGCTTTGAGACAGAGCGGTGAACACCCCGATAAAACTATCACTGGGACATTTTCTTGCATAAAGATGGTAATGTTTGAACCACCATACAAATGGCATGGCCTCTGCGATACATGAGCTGGAGGCGAGCACCAGTGAGAAAATGAGCAAGCTTCCTGTCAAAGTCACCAAAAGTTTTCAATGGCAGAAAAAGTTGGAGAATTTGCAGTTAGTTTTTGAGTTCAGGAAGAGTCCCTGTGGGGTATAAAAATTTCACTACATGCAGCAACACTGAGTTTTGGCATTCCATTTTATTATTGTTTGCCTAGTTAATGTGCGTGTCAGTGACCTCATCATTGGTGCCGCTGTGTCTGAAGTAAACCTTTATTTAAACTATCAACAGATCATTTTTCAAAGGGCTAAACACTGAGGAGGGGCACATGCAGGTTGATGTGTATTAAATGTAACGCTGCAATGTCAAGATCCACACCCAATTTGCTGATACGAGACTAAACCAGTGTGGCCTTCCGGATTGCCTAAAATCCTTATGGCATAAACCCAAAAAAGTGTTTGAGACACAAGGGACAGGAAACTCACGCTCAAATTTAAATGTTTACATTTTAATGTGCTCTTTGCCACTTTGTGCTTTTCTGTGTTGGCAGAAGCCTTGACGTGATGGAAACACTGTTCTGGAAAAGGGTTGGACAAGATTAGCAATGATACTTAGGTCATCCATGATGTGCATACCAAGCTACAAACTGAAAATTGCAGAAAACAGATTAGCCAAAATCCTTACTCCACCAAAGCCTGAAATGTTGGGACAAAGAAGGACGGACTGACCCTTTCTTATTGGTTATGCCATGTTCTGGCCCTTCAGGTGGTGTTTTCTAAATCTTCTACTGTCTAATTTTAGTTAGTCAGTATGTTCTGTTAACGAGGAATCTTCAGTGCTGAATTTTTTAATTTATTTCGTTGACTTTGTTATCGTACAGTTTCGTGCAAGCCCATTAACAAGAACATAAAGTGCGTAGGTGAGCTTGTAAAAACCAAACTTTACTCTTAAAATGTCTCACAGGACATCATCGGACCCAACTCCCCATATAAGATTTTTCCTTGTCATCCATACAGCCAACTAATGCCTCCTCTATAAAAGAAAGAAAAAAACAAATCAACAAAACGTGAACTCTTTGCGTTTTGGTCAAATATTTTGGCTCATAAATTATACAAACACACGAAAACTGTTTCCCCGTCACACGTCAAGAGGGCAAAAAAAGATGTTCCACTGTTTCAGTAATACAGTACAAAACGGACAACAAAACCCATCTCAGTGCCAGGATTAAGGTGCACCAGATCACTGGAGGTCACCTACCTGTTTCTCAATGGGAGCTTTTTACAGGTATCTCCAACAGCCCCTCAGGGAAGACCCTCTGCCAAACAATTCATCCCACCTCAACACTGTGACATCCATCAAAGTGCGCAACTTCAAAACCTTGACACTGAAAGAATACCTCACACAGCCTGCGGCTCTCAACTTTGACCTTAAGGTAGCTGAATACAGAGTTGGTGAGGTGATGAGGTCATTTCCAAAAATAGGCCCCTCAAACAACCATGCTCCAGGTGTTGTAACCGTGTCTCTCTTACAGAGCAAGAGTCGCCAGACTTGTGGGACAGAGCGATAAAAAGGCATGCCAGTCAAGTCCAAGGTATGTAGCTGGGACAGAAACAGAATGTCATAGCCATAACCCTCAGCCTTAGCAGCATACATGCAGTATCCAACCACGGCAGTCCAAAACTATAAAGCAGACGCTGAGCTGTTCTCAGTCTGAAGGCGGCCACACGGACTGAAATATCTATTAATTCGTGACCGCCCTCCTCAACTGGCAGGTGGAGAACAGCAGCCCTTGACCAATGGTGACCAGACAAAAAGAAATACATGCCCTCCTTCATGTGGGCACCCCTGAGGTTTCTTCTTTTTTTTTTTCCGGAATCCGGTTTTTTAGGAGTTTTTCCTTACCGCGAAGGGGGGTCTAAGGGCAGGGATGCCAGTATAGCTTAGTCAGTTTGTTAGTTTATTTTAGTATTTTCCTATTGACTCTTTGTATTCATGATCCTTTTGAGTTCATGTTTTACTTCAAAGCCCATCGAGACGACTGTTATACAAATAAAATTGAATTGAGTTGAATCGAATTGAATCACAATCTTCTGAATAACAGTGATGAGGATTGCAGGAGGAGGCAACACCATCATATGCCAAAGTGTCAAGGCAACCAAATTATTCACAACAAGAACTCTACCCCTGAAGGAAAGCTGAGGTACCAGGTATTTCCATTTAGACAGTCTGCCACACACTCTCTCCACGACACCCTCCCAATTCTTTTTTTGTTAACCATCACTGCAACCAAATGTTTTCCCCTCCGTTACCCAAACAAGATTCCCAGGCAAAAGAGGCAACGTAGACCCCACCCAACGTCCCAATAGTAGAGCTGTGCTCTTACCCCAGTTCATCTTAGCTGAAGAAGCTTTCTCGAACAGATCCAGGATTTCAAAAAAGGGAATCAACATCTCCCTGATGCCGTACAAAAAGTGTAACATCATCTGCATATGTAGAACCCACAACAGATGGGCTGTGGGACAACTCTAACAGCATCGATCCTGTGAGCCTGATTCAGGACGATTCATATAATGAAACCCTTATACATGCTTAATTTTATTTATATATCCTCCATCATGAGAAAAATTCCACAAGATCATCACAAAACACAATTTCTATTGGAATGGGTCTTCAAAGAGTGAAAGGAATTCTGCATTTATTTACCACAGCATATCTTCAAACTTGACATTCATTGGACATTGGAACGTCAATAGGAGATGGGGCACTACTAGAAAATAAACACTAATTTGTTGATGATCAATTGGGAAAATATTAATTGATCAAGAGCTTTAAGCCTTTGAAGTCACCTTATTTGTCTTTTTTTTTTTTTTGTGATTGGTTCCACGTAAAGCAAACTGTTCTTGCCATGTCTCCACATCAAAATCTATAGCGTCTGAATAGCAACAGCAAAAAGGGGGGCAGGGAGTGTAGATGTAGCGCCTGATATAATTGTGCTCATCTTGTGTAAACCATCACAGCAATATGTCACGCGAAGGCCTTTACAGGAGCTCTGAACCCTGCTATCATCTTTGTCACTGGAGATCATTTTGCAGTCGAACACCCCCTCAGTTTGATCCTGCAACACCTGACAGCACAAAATGTGTTAGAATCCCACACTTTCTTCAAGTGCTGCATAGAAACGGATGCAAAACTGTGAACCATATGGCGGGCTGACGGAAGGTGGGCCATGCCTGATTAAGCACATACATGAAAGGAGGGAGGAGGGCCAAAAGGGGAAGAGAAAAGTAGAGAAATGGCCGGGAAAAACCAGAAGCCTTGTTATTACCAGCGGCTTCTTTTACCACCGACTGCATTCTGTCTTGACTAAAAAGGTAGAATGAAAAGATTTTTGGCGGAACATGAAAGCTTCGAAGCATTTAGTGAAAAAAATTTGCATTTCAGTGGCTTCACACCTCGTCAAAGTCAAGGGCGGTTGAATGAATAAATAGTATCGTACTGCAGGAGCACAAAGCGGAGTTTCCTTCATGTTTTACTTTAGATGTTTTGCTAAGCGGCACCGGCATAAACAGAGTTAATGCCGGTGCGACTGAGGCTGTCTGTCAAGTCTTCTTTTCTTCTAATTAAAAACAAAACAAAACTGTACATCGTAGCACTCACACACGTTCTTAATCATCGAAAAGCTTGATTGGCCAAGCTCTTCGTTCTCGATGATATTCAGCCGAGCAACAAAAAGCCAGGGCTGGAAACGTAAAGGGCAGGAGGGGCATAAAAAGTGTCTGGCGGTGGAAGATAAAAGCCATCATTAGGGAGTAAAATGAGATAGGAGGAATAAACTGGTGGTGAGTGGTCCTGGTATTCAGTATATATTGTCAGTTACCTAAAATATGTTTCAAAGGATGGTATGCGTAGCTGAATCTGCTGTCCATCCAGCCTTTAAAGCTCTATTTTTGTCCTGTTTTCCTGCCTGTGGGAAGCACAATAGCTATGGATGCGGGTGAGTGCCCCCCCTTACACCACCCCTCTCCCTTCCCATCGCTTACAATACGCCTATTTAAACAGTGAGAATGTATTGCCCGTCTATTCCTCTCATGAACACCTCATGCTTTCAAACCGCGACCGCAATAAAAGGAGAACCTGTAAAGTGCATCAGCTGCAGGCGTTTTTGAGCAAAGACAAATGGAAGCTGCTGTTTCAGCCAACTGCAAGACATGACATGAACTTTTCCTGAACTAATTGGTGCCGCTGTGAGGAAGCACCAAGCCTATTTAACTCCCAATTAAAACATCTTTTAACAATTAGAGGGACGAGGCAAAAAACCCTGGGATCATCATTTTTTCGGAGGAACACCCTTATTGTTGTGTCATTCAGTAGGCCGGGCTTGTAATTAATGCAAAAAAAAACCCCAAAAAGTGCCTTGCCTGTTTTTTCCACATCTGCTGAGATGATAGAAAATTCAACAAAAGCCTCTCGTGGGTGAGTGTGTATTGTGTTGGTGGATTCCGCTGGGAATAAAGCCAAATATCCAACCATCCAAAGAAGGAGACGGGAGTATCAATTGGGTGTGGCAACATCACCCATACGTGTAAGAAGTATTTGTATGGCTACCAATATCTATTGTTTTGACACACCTCCTCATCATCCTATATTCACCTATAGCTAATATGTACAGTGTCTGAGATCGATTGCAGGTGGACCAGAGAAAGCTCAGGGAAAAAACATTACGCAGACAGCAACAATGGTGCCAGATGGACGCCTCTTTGAGTGTGGCTCTACAAAGGTTTCTTCCTATTCTTTTAATTGAAGAAAGTATTTTCCTATCCCATTGTCCTTTGCTTGGTCAGTGTTGGGGTTACATGGAAAAATGTAGTCTGCTGGTCTTTTATAAAGGCCACTATTGTTATACAATAAAGACAATCTAGTTTTATTGAGGGTTCTGGACTTAATATGATCATAATGACCAAGAATGCCTGCAATCACTTGAATTTTAAAAAATAATTGATTGATTGGATATGGCAACTACTCAGACTGTCATGGTGTAAACTATAGCATAAAGATTGCTGCAAATAGCATTGTGTTATTCAACAATGTTTCGAAACCCTGGTTCTCATTACCACTTCTGCACTTTTTCCTTCTTTCTCTGGTCCTATGGGTCACACAGGTAAAAACCAGATCATGCAGGGCAGGGATGAGCAAAGGATTACAGTTTGGAAATACCGCTGTACAAGATGGGCTGTAGAGGAAATGAAAATATGATTTTGTGTATATGATCTACTTGACAGCAACTCCAACATCCTTTTGTTTCTTGGAGGTTTTTAAACAAACAAACAAACAAACAATACCGTCATCTACTGTTTGAGAGTATGTAACAATGGAATCCACACTCAATGAATTCTTATGGGTAAGTTGAGTGCTGGACAGGCTGAGGTTTCAAGGTTGTCACCCTATGATCCAGTACCTCTTAACCGGGTGAAACCGGTTGGATCAAACAAGTTGTCAAAGTTGGGAAACTCATTCAATCTCTGAAGCAACCAAACAAGATCAATCTGGAGCACATGCATGATTGCCCTTACAGTTACATACTGGGGGCAAAAAAACGAGCAAACCTGTATGGGGCATGTAGGAGTACTGCACAAAATAAGGCCGTAGATCACACATTGAGCCAAAAACACACACAGATCCTGCGGACGTTGCAAAAAGATTGTAAGCGCTGTTCACATGATCAGTGGGTGTTTGTTGTGTGCCCTGTACAGGCAGCATCCATACATCAGAACTGCGTGCAACTTACGAACACTTCCCAACACTTACCATCCACATGATAATGGTACATTCTGTATTGAACAAGCCAAACCTGCGCTCCCCTGAAGGGGAATAATTTGAAAAGTGGTCCATGGTAAATATTAAAGCTATTAATTAATAACTAGTCAAATGGCCAACAACAAAGGTTTACCCAAATGCTGGAGTGTCAGATTTTTCTAATCTGACCGGATCCTTTGAGGTCAAAACACACCTCATTTCATTGACTGTAATGTTTTCAAAACCTTAGATGTAACGGAAGTAGGTCTACAAAAGGAAGTCTGGAATTCCCCAAAAATAAATCTGGAAAACTGCAAAGATTTATGAAACTTCTAAAGATCTCTTTCTTTTCTCCCTGATATTGGACTAGAAAGAGCACAGAGCATCTTCCCTGACCTTTTTGACTTCTGAAGCATCTGAAGTGTTTTTCTTTTCCGTTGGCAACTCTTCTTTTTTTGGTGTTTTTTTGAGTCCAAAGAAACAGAAATGTGAAGGAAAAAGCTCAACAGCACTTTGAAGGCAGAACAGTGCCAACAGTTGGATGGATTAGAAAGAAGCTAAAGCTGCCAGCAATGTTTCTACAAGGTGTTAGAAAATGTAGATGCCTAAAAAAAAGAAAAGAAAAGAAAAACCTTTTTAGAATCAAACTGGTTCAGGACCGAAATGGCAGAAATCTCTCAAATCTTGCCAATTCTTGTTGATTATTGTGGCAAAAGTTTACTTATTGAGACATGTTTTTGATCTATTGGCTATTGATCTATCGGGTCAAAAAGTACAAAAGTTTTATCAAGACAGTACAATTGACACAAATAATTATTTTCCAGGTTACAACTTTGTAATTCTTGAGTTTAATCAATTAGGTGAAAAGTCACTTTTAAGGCCATAGGTGTTCTGAGGTAAACTATAGTGAAATAAACAAAAACTGTGGTCTAAATGTAAGACAATATAAAAGAATAAGCCAACAGGAACTATTTGATTAAACTAATTTTTAGAGTAGAAAAAAATAATAATAATAATTTTAGTAAACATTCAGGAAATTACTGAACTTTGTAGCATAAAAACTTAACAATTGTTTTTATTCCAATATCATTACTTAGTTTATTAGTTATTTGAACAACATTTTTCTCTTTTGGTGAAGCAAACCTTTTTGGAACACATTATTTGTGATTTTAAAAAAAATCACTGTTTATTTTGCTGCATCATGAAACACATTAAAATGAGTTTCATCCTTTAAAGTCCCACTCCGATCATCTTTTGATCTATTTTCAAAGCGTTCTCAGTTGTCTTTTAATTATGATTTTGCCGTTTTGAGCCAAAAAAAAAAAAAAAAACCTGGGTTGATTTCTAGAACAGTTTCTGCTGAGTGGCAGGAGCTCATTAGATATTCGCCTCTAAGTTGTGGGTGGGACCGCTGGCACGGAGCAACCCCGCCCCCCTTCTCCTCCCCATTGCTCTGTGCTCAGAACAGGGAACTTTTGACCTTCCCTATTTTTAAAAGTCACAAGCTCTTTTTCGTCTGTTCCTGATTTACAAAGATTTGAATGAAGAAATACTCAGAAATGCAATTTAAGCTTAGTTTTCTTAAGATCTGTCCTTCGTTATCAGAAAAATGCTACAAGAACGGGTACATAGCACCAAAAACATAATATTCACTGTAGTGGGTCTTTAATCGGTGAGCTGCCGTTGGTGATGGCAAATGACAAACACTCTTTGAACTACAGTAAGTCTTTGACTCTTTTCATATTGTGTTGCATATCACTGCTTTTCTCTGCATCAGCATGGGTTAAGTTCCTTCCCTAAACACTTCTCTACTGTAAAGTGTTGCATATCAGTGCAGAGATGCTTATCTCAGCCTCAGAATCTGTTTGAATTACGTTAATTGTGTAAATTGTCAAAGAGTTACGATAATTCAAAGACCCTCAGCCCCTTGAGCTAAAGCTCTGATTAAGGGTTAAGTTTGGTGTTTTTTAAGGGTATTTTTTATGGGCATAAGAGCAAGGAGAGCTTATAAATAGTAAAAAGAACTGAAAATCCATTGTCTACAGCTACAGTAAAAAAAACAGCTTGTTTGTCACATTTACCTTTGCTGCCTCCTTGGGCAGATCAAAGGGGATGCGCTGGCGGATTTTAGGGGGCAGCTGAGTGAGGACGTCAGCTTTGAGCCGTCTGATCATAATCTGACTCAGCCGGCAGTGCAGCTCCTCCAGGTTGGACGCCCCGCGGCAGTCCCACTGCCTGCGAGGCCCAAAGTACCTGCAATGAAATAAATAAAGGCAGCTGAGCCTGCTGACGCGTCGGTTTGTTTATCAATTTTCCCGCACATACACACAACCGAGAGCCTCCAGATGAAAATCCACATATTTACTTGTCGAAATGCCCTGAAGGAATGGTTAAAACGTCTTTACTTCCCATCAGTTTTTGTATTCGGAGCACAACAGCAGCAGAAATGTTGGAGCAGGTTACAAATCTGCATTTAGCTTCGAGGTACGATGCTGAGAAGAGAACTATTCTGTCCAAGGGCCAAGATAGCAAATACATCCAAAAACTAAGCAGCAACTTTAGCAATTTATCAGCCAAATGGATTGTTAGAATAGAACTGGCCCTCTTTACAAAGGCTGGTCATTTGCCATATTGGCCAAAAGTGTGAAATAACTTCTCAGGGCATCGCCAGAAATCTGTTGTTTCACACTTAAGTTTGAACAACAACTTCTTTTAAATTCTAAACTTTGAACAAAACAAACCCTCTTTTTAGAATGTTCCTTTCTTGTCAGCTGTTGCTGTTTCCAAAACTCCACTTTTATAAAAAGAGGCTGTCGGGAAGTCTGTGCTCAGATGGCACTGTCTGGTGTTTCTCTCTGTGGACGGTATCTTTTGGTGTCTGTTTGCAGCTCTGAACGGCATTCCCCAGCCACGATAAGAGCTATCATATTCAAAGTGCTACCACTTATGGAGCCAATCTCATCCCTGACTGCGCTGCCAACTTTGATAGACATCCAAAACAATGCATTTGATGTGTTTGTTCTCACATGTAACTGAGAGTCACTGGCAAGTGGCAGCCAGCTGGCACTTCACGCTTGGCTTAGGTTGTGGTCTGGCTCTCACAACAAACTCTCCTCTTACTCGAGCCACTACCGATCTCAGGTACAGACCACCCCCCCACCTCCATCCCAACAGACACAATTAAATCGTAGGTTAGATCGACAGAAACTAGGCCACTTTCACAAGGACAGGGCCCATGAATAAGGAGTATAAATAATTACACTATTGACAAACTTTTTTTCCCCCCAAAAAACCTCTGCAAGAAAAAGTACTACATTTCTCGTACTGTTGTGAGTTTTTTGTACACATGAAATGTAATAAAGTACTTGTGCATTACAGTCCTGATAATCACGTTAGCATCTAGGAAAATTGTGAACATTAGCATCTATACTAGCTAAAAGTTAGGGTTAAGGTCATGATCAGGGTAAGGGCTTTTGTTCAGCTGCCATACTGACAACAAAAACAAAACTGGGGGACATCTGTGGGCCAGTGGGATGCTAGTAAAATAAGAAATAAATGATACTTTACTTATCCCACAATGCGGAGATTCTTCTCCGCATTTTGCCCCATCCACTTGGGGGGGCGGGGATTGATCCGCCAACCCCTCCGGTTGTTGGACGACCTGCTCTACCACCTGTGTAGTAGTAGTAGCAGTAGTAGTAGTAGTAGTAGTAGTAGTAGTAGTAGTAGTGGTAGTAGTAGTAGTAGTAGTGGTAGTAGTAGGCCACTTTAACAAAATTAACTGAAACATTATGAGCTCATCCTAGCATTAAGACAAATATCAGTGGTCAACAACTAATACGGCAAGAACCAAAAGTCTTAAAATGTTTTTATTAAATTTTTTGCATTTTTTACTATTTGATATTATAAACGTATAATATTTTATTCTACTTTCCAAAGGAGGGTTCTGTGCCACTGACCGTAAATCAAATCAAATTTCCAATGGGTTAGATTTGAAATAAATGGAGGGTTAGAAAAACACGACACATAAACTTCATAGTTGGAAATGTCACCTGTAATGGGCATTGCAGTATTTCTTGGCATAGTCTGTCCAGGTCCCAAACCTCCTGGGATAGAGGGCGTCGATCTGCATAAAAAGCTGTAAGAAACACAGGCAAGTGATAAGACATGAGTCAAACTCAAGGCCCGCGGGCCAAATGTGGCCCTCCGTGTCATTTTATGTGGCCCGTGAGAGCATAACAGTTTTTCATGTCTTAAAATAAAAAAGAAAAATTGTTATTCATATCCAGGGGAAATTGAACTTGAAATATCGGATTGGACAACTATACATTAGGACTTAAACACTGTCCATATAACTTAACCTGACAGAATCAATTTAAAACGGATTTATGCTAGAGTAAGAAGCAAACATGTGTTTTCTATGCAACTGTAATTGTCACTTTAAAAAGTTATAATAAATAAATAATGAGTTATTTAACATTAAAGAATAGTTACATTTATTTTTCATTGCATTTAGTTACAACATGTATAAGTTATACGACAGCCACTATGTTGATGTGACCCTCAGTGAAAATGAGTTTGACACCCCTGTGATAGACATCAAATCAACTTTATAATAAACAGATTTGGATGCAATGACATGTGTCTTAGGACTAAGTCACAACTGCCCTTACTGGTAGATACGGGTCGTCTGCGGGGGAAAAAAATAAGCAAATCTGTACATGGCACGAAGGCGGCCCGCACAAAATATCAAGCCCACAGACCACTCTGCAAGCCCGTAGGGTGAAAATGTCTGTGCATGCAGGCGAGAGGTCATAGTGAACACTTATACAACAAGCAAGGGTAGGTAAGGGTGAAAGTAAGTAAAGTGCAAGCGTGTTGTATGGATTTTTCTTTTTTTGTGTGTGTGTGTTTGTGTGGGCATCCTGCAAGCCCCTTACTGACACCTAAGTATCACGTGCACACTCTGTGCATGCAGGCATAATGGAGCCAGTACACGCACCTTATTAACAGGTGTGGTATGAGGGCACCTATACGTCATTACTTTGTGTACCTTACAAGTGATTGACAAGACACTTACCACACACACAACAATGTTAAGATCCATTTTCACGATGTCCCTTGAGGTTGCCATACGGGCTTCAAGGGAAGTGTGACCTTCCAGGGCCCAGGACAGCCCAATAAACTCGCAGCACCACTACGGGCCAACCCCCATACGAGTGCATGTGACCAAGGCTTAAGAGGATGTTCAAAAAGGAAATTTAGGTGCAACATCATCAGAGGAGGTCACATTTTAGTACATTAAATAAAAATACCACATTGTTTAAATAGCTTTTTTTTATCTTGTAGAAATGATGAGAAAATCATTTTCTGAGTGATGTTTTACTACATAGTATTACACTAAAAAAAGCTAATTTAATGCAAAGATTAGCTAATCATCTAGTTCTTATTGAATTACGCTTCCTGAATGTTGGAATAATCTCCTAATTAAGGAAGAAAAACAACTGCGGTGTTCATTATTTAAACAACAACACTGATCATAATCCATTTATGTGAGCTTCTCTAAAGACTGTTGTGTGTGCCACATTTATGACAGGACTCTCAGAAAACTCAACTGATCTGCTTGGCCCGAGCTTCGGGTTGGACAAGTGAAAATGTGACTGCATATTGTCTCGATTCCCAAAACTCTCACCTTCTTACTTGTGAAAGCTGCAGGAAACAACTGCAAAAATCGTTTGTTTGTGTCTCTGGCTCTTCAAAATAAGATATATAAATAAAAAACCTTGCAGGAGCTTTTGATTAGTCTGCCATCATGTTTACAGTTTATTCAAGGTCCCGCTGTCCTTCGCCTAGTTTATTTGTCCTGTGTTGTAGTGCTGTGTAGCAATTTGTGTCATCAGCAATTAACCGGGTCAAACTCTGCCCCCAACAAAATGGGAGAAACAAATTGATTTGAAAGTCCATTACCACAGAGACTGAGAACTAAAATGATGCATAATTAAAAGGCACTTTTTTTTTTTTGCTTTTTTAATCGTATGATTTTGCAGATATTTATCCGATGAAAACCATTTTAGCAAGTCAAGAAACCCTCAGGTTCAAGTCCAACTCCACTTTCTGGTGACCTTTTCTTTTTTGAGTAAAAAGAAAAGCATCAAAAGAAAAATGTAGCATCTGTTGAACAGCAGGTTTGAGGTTTTGGCCCCTCCCACTGGTGCTTTTGTAAGTGAAAAGAAACAGAGTGCACGTTGAAGGTTGAGCAAGCTCGGTGTTAAAGCCCCGGTGAGTAATGATGGCAGCATGAGGCTGGCAATGAGGCAGAGACGGAGCTTATTGGGTTTATGCTGCAGACGATGAAACCTTCGATCCTTTCAGATTCAGCTGCAACCTGCACCGACAGCAAAATCTGAAAAAATAAAAAATACCCACCATTCCTCAGGTACTCACAGAGACAGGATGCCATTCTTTACACACACACATATATATGTCCATAGACGGAACACAACTATAAACGCAACACTTTTGTTTTTGCTCCCAGATCTGAAACATTTTCTACTTATTAAAAATAACCATTTTTCTCAAAAATTCACAAATCTGTCTAAGGCTCTGCCCGAATACCCACCCCAACCCCCAACTACTGAAAAACTACATAGTGCGGCACTATCTAGTGCCCTGAATTCTAAAGCTCTAATTCTCATTGATATGAGCGTTTTCTGACGATTATTTATGAGTCTTCTGAAGATGAAAACATTGATGGTTTATTAAAAAAAAAAACATATAAATACATGTTTGGGGAAAAAAAGGTTCCAATGCAATGCATTGTGGTCTATATTCACCGATCTAGTGAGCACCGATGCACACTAGGTTTTTTGCAGAGACTTCTGGGAACTTTCTAGGTTAATCGATTTCAGACGGCACTACAAAATGGCAAACACCTTATATAGCGTACTATATAGTGAGTAGTGAAGGAACTCAGACACAGCCTAAATCTGTGATAGTGAGCATGTCTCCTTTGCTGAGATGATCCATCCCACCTCACAGGTGTGCCATATCAAGATGCTGATTAGACAGCATGGTTATTGCACAGGTGTGCCGCAATAAAAGGCCACTATGAAACGTGCTGTTCTGTTTTAGGCTGATGCTATTCACACATACTAACAACAACCAGCACAGCCAAGATGCATACTGCAGCATTACCCTCACATATACTTAAAGTCACAGTCCAATGAGCTGTCACACTCCTGGGCGTGTGAAACGGCTTCTCCACATTTGATCCATCCTCTGGAGGAGCGGCGAGCTGCATAAAACACCCGTGCTCAGGAACCATTTGGTGGTTTTACCATAACCGTAACGCGTAATCCCAACCTTAACCCTTCTTCTGGGTCCGGGCGGCCAATGGAAAAGTTCCTTACTGGCCGCACATCTTTGGAAAATTGCGTGAGAATATGTTTTATTGGGCGAGTCTAGGGACTCTGAAAACCGGTCAGTCTCTGGTGCTCTGCAAATCACATTTTGATATTTTTGTTGTTTTGATATAATGTGCAATTCAAATCTTAATTGTAATTTAAATATTTAAGTCAACTATGTCTCAACTAAACAAAACTTCTTAATGTGACCTTTTACGTTCAGTTGATTTAACATCTTTTTTAACAATCTTCTTTTGGCCCTTCCAATTTGCCGCCTTTAGATGGCGCTAAGTGGGAAAATGTTCGCTTTTTGCTCAGAAGAATAAGGATGCCTCATGAAGCCTACATGAAGTTCAGATTCCGTGGGCTGCACGGTGGGGCAGTGGTTAGCGCTCTCACCTTTGAGCCTTTGAGAAGGCTCTGGTTCAAATCCCCAAATCCACACCATCCTGTGTGGAGTTTGTGTGTCCATTCCATCTGTGTGTCCTCCCACACTTCAAAACGATGCTTCAAAAGTTGACTGATTAGTCTAAATTACCTCTACGATTGTGTGTGTGTGTGTGTGTGATTGTGTGGCCCTGCAACAAACTTGTAACCTGTCCGGGGTGAACCCTGCCTTCACCCAGCAGTGGCCAGCTTAGGGTTCAGAAAATGGATGGAGGAATCTTGGTGTTCGTCTATTGTAGTTCTAATTTTTAATTCTTTAGGTCTTGTTAAATAATCTTTAGAAAATTATTTGAAACTTAATTTGATTGAAACCCCTTGGTTAACGCAATTTAAGTTTTTAAATGAGTTTTAATTTATAAAAAAGCCAAAAGAAGTTTACATGACTTTCAAATCTATATGAGGATGAAACACCAGTACTTTGGTTAAACAAGATATTTTCATTTAATACGGCAAAAGGTTTTTGTTAACACAACTTGGCTTTAAATTTAAAGGCAGCCCTTTAACTCCTATTTTTATGTTGAACGGTAATGTTTTACAGGGTGTGACCCGCATTTGATCACACACTTGTGATTGATCAGGTTGTCGAGTGGTTGTAATAACGCACAACAGTGTGTACGTAGCATTAGTCCATCCCCAGGAAGCGACATTTTAAACACTAACTGTTCAATATAAAGTTTACAAAAATGAATAGTTGTGGCTTTTCTGCTTTTATTGAATATATTTAAATATTTAAATGACCTGCACTGATGCGTGTAGGGGCAATGTTCTGCTATTATTTTTAAAGATATTTTTGGGGCAGATTCATTGAAAAATGGCAAATATTTATAACCAAACTTTTGTACATTAAAACAGAAAAAATATTTTACTAGTATTAAAGTAACGAAGTAAATGCGTAACAGGGTTTTTTTTTTTTGGTTAATGATGCCGTATTGTGCCTTTCTGTAGTATCTTTCAAAAGATTTTGCATTCCAGAAGTGATGGGACATGGCAGTAATCTTTAGCTGACTGTGCATTATAAAATATAGAACAATGCTGTAATAAATCATTATAGGAGGAATGGCTCAGCTGTTAACGCGGTTGTCCTGTGAAACCTCCTTCTTATTGTTTCTAAATTCAATGGATCTCCCGCCGCCGTGCGCTTCTATATTACTTGTCTCATTTATTGCAGACAGTGTGTGTTCATATAAGGGTTGTGCAAATTAAGTTTTTTTTTTTTTTTTTTCTTTCATACAAAGGTTATTGAAATAAAACCGCTGAATTCCTGGGGATGACTGACGCCGGGGAGAGTTAATTGGCTTTTTGGATGTTGGATCTGAGCGCGCTCGGCTCTGGAGCAAGTTACCATGGAGATCTCTACCTGTTCTGCAGACTGGAACACCTCCTTCGAATATCTACTCGCTAATGTCCTCTTCCTAAACCTGTGCATTATAATGAATGCAGATCCTTAAACAGTACAGTGAGGAAATCTTGAACCAATTGTCATATTTTTTTTTTTTTTGTCTCCAAGGAGCCAGACCTTCTTGTTATTTTTTTCTTAAAGTTGTCTCAAGCAAAAGTTCCTAAAGTTTTAAAGACTTTCTTCTGACAGGTGTATTTTTTTTTTTTCATTAGACTGACCATTTTTTTTTTAGACCGACACATCTATGAAAGATTTGAAAAGATATTTTAATGTTGCTGCTGTATTGTATTTTCAAGCTGCATAAATAAATACGTCCTGCAGAAGTCAGAAGGAAAAAGAAAAAAAAATGTGACAGAAGAAATGGGGAAAAAAAAGTCTGTTGGGAAGCCAACATAGTGTATGATTTGAACTTTTTTTTTTGCTGTCAAAGATTGTCAGATATAATACCTCTTCGGGTCGGCCCAGGGCTGGAGTGCCGGTCAACAGAATGGCTCGATTTGCACTCTGAATTAGAGGTATCAGGATTTTAGTTCGAGCTGCGTTCCGGGATTTGAGGTAATGCGACTCGTCCACGACCACCACGGAGAAGCGCTGTCTGGTAAGAGCCTCCACTAGGGGGCGTGCGTCTGTGGTGAGCAGGCCGTAACCCAGTACTGTCACCTTTGAGCTGCAGATCCCCCTGAAAAAAAAAACAAAAAAAGAGGATCTTATCAATCCACCACATGTAAAATTTGGTCCGTCTTCCTCTTAGATCAGACCAGTAGTGTTTCCACAACATTTCCCAAGTTTTATAACCATTTTTAACTTTGTAAACCAGTAATCGCCATAAAAATGAAAATCTTTTCCAATATTTTCCTTTGCTATCTGCAATATTACTCAATGTAATGTTGTATTTGACTAAAAAGGTTTTAAATAAAGAAGTGATGTGAAATTCATCAATTAGTTTATTGCAAAGAAATTTTCAAAATAGGATATTTATTCCTAAAATGATTTGAAAAATATAAGAAAGTGACACTATCGTCTTTACAATATTATTATTAGTATTTTGTATTAGCTATATACTGTACCTCACATTGTGTATTCTTGACACTGTGTATTTTAATGTTGTGGGTCTGTGTACTCCTTTTTACTGATTGGACCATGATACTGGAATAAATTCTATCTATCTATCTACAGTATCTATCTACAGTATCTATCTATCTATCTATCTATCTATCTATCTATCTATCTATCTATCTATCTATCTATCTATCTATCTATCTATCTATCTATCTATCTATCTATCTATCTATCTATCTATCTATCTATCTATCTATCGCTTCCTGTCATATATAGCCAAATTTGCACTTATACATATATATATATACTTATATTCACACACATGACACATTGTCTCCATTAAATATAATGATTGACAAAAGAAAAGTTTGATTAATTGCTTGGAAGGTAGTGGAAGGAAGTGAATTAATATAATCCCATCCTTTTTATGTTTTACTTAAAGACCCGCTCCCATGAAAATGGGTTTTTGTTATCTTTAACAAGTTCTTTTGGATTTCATTTGATGATAGAGGATATATTAAGAAAAATACACACAAAATTGCATGTGTGAGTATTTCTTTATTCAAACTGTTGTGAATCAGGAGCAGATAAAAACATGCCCTTTGAAAAAGATCATATTTCTGACGTAGAAAATACGCTGGGCGAGTTACAAGCTCCCTGCTCCGCTCCATTTTAATACATCCACTTGTAGACAAATAGATCCATGTACGCCTTTGTTTTACTTGTTCCAGCGGGCGTCTGGCTCAAAACTGTACGTTTGGATAACTCAAACTTATTGCACCAGTGATTTTAGGTTAGGGGTGTAAAGGGCTGTAAGCTAGTGGGGCAGCGCATGTAAACAGAGAGCTCTCAGCAATAGGAAGGAGGAAAACTACTGTAGCTCTGCAGAAACCATGTCGACAGTTTTTTTTATTTAGGCTAAAAAAGATCATTATTTTAATTAAAGAAATCACTGAGAATGCTTTGAAAATAGATCAAAAGTTAATATGAGTGAGACATACTTTGTTTTCTTTTAACACATTTAACCGGAATCTAGTTGCTAACATCTATTTAAAGTTACTAATACTTTGTCAGACCAAACGCGGTTGATTTATTTGGGCAAAAATAACTTTAAATTGGAATATTTTTGGGTTAGTTATGCAAATTAACAACAGAATGCAAAAAATGCCACCTAATCTGTGTTTACTTGACCTCTGACTGAGGTCTGACAGCAGAGCAAGCCAAGCAAATTTTCTTTTTTTTTAAAGTAATAAAAAACAAGTTTTCACGCTCGTTTCTTCCTCGCGCCTTCAAAAGAATTCCTTGGCTGCCTCCCAATTTCCCTGTTTTTCAGTGCGGCTGTGTGCCGCCGTAACACAAACACGCAGGTTACAGATAAACAAACAAACACACCGGCGACTTTCAGGATCTGGGAGAAATCAAAACACTTCTCAGCATCTCTCAGGCTTAATTCCCTCACACACACACACACACACACACACACACACACAGATTTCTGAGGAGAAACGCTGAAATAAGGTGTCATTCATGTTCCAGAAAAGCACAAGCAAGACGAAAATACTGAGATGGAGAGCTGCATAATTTTTTTTCTTGCCTCTGCATTCAGTCATTAACACATCCAGTTCAAGGACACGTTTCCCCCCAAGGCGTTCACAACCTCTTTGCACCTCCTCTGTGATGTGAGGTGGGGAGCCCCCCCCCTTTTCTTCAAGTCACAAATATAGAAGTTTGCATCACTCAAAAAAAAAAAAAGAGTCCAACTAAAGGAAAGTTGAGATAATGGCTGTTTTACTCCATGATGCGCAAAAAAAAAGGAAGGAAAAAAAAATCCACTTCAATCCCAAATGATATAAACAAGAGCGGAAATGAGACGCATCTCTCAAGGACGTTCTTTTCCTGAAAAATGTCCTTTCTTGTTCAATATCTCACACGTCGCTTTGACATGATTCGTCTGTCAGACCCGTCAAACGTCCGTCCCTGCTGGCTGCTGACACAGAGGGGGCGCTTTCAGATTAATGTGTGGCCCCCCACCTTCCTCGGTGCCGCATCGAGCACTTTCACGTTTTCATTACATCTCTTTAAGGGCAAATTATTGCTGCCTGCACAAACAGGAGCGGACCGTATCGCGCGCTGCCAGGCGGCGGCTCGTTAATCAGGGAAAACTTCCACTTGGACTTGATGGGACGGTGGCAACCTTTCACTTTTGCAATGAGATGTTTGGAACATGTGTGGACCAGCTGAAGTGGATACATTTATCTGGCCCTAATTATACAAATAATCAATCAAAACATTTTGGGCTGTTGTGTAACATGAAATTAGGGTATCAGATGTGATTCACTATTTAAGTTTATGTTGGTGCTGCATTTAAGCAACATAGTTACTGAGGATACTATCTTGTCATGTACCGTGGGGCAAAAAAGTATTTAGTCAGCCACAAATTGTGCAAGTTGTCCCACTTAAAAAGAAGAGAGAGACCTGCAATTTCCATCATAGGTGTACCTCAACTGTGAGAGTCAAAATGAGAAAAGAAATCCTGAAAATCTGATTTTTAAAGAATTCATTTGTAAATTATGGTGGAAAATAAGTATTTGTTTAATAACAAAGTTCAACTCAGTACGTTGTTATGTATCCTTTGTTGAAAAATGACAGCAGTCAAATGTTTTCTGTAAGTCTTCATAAACTGTTGCTGGTATTTTGGTCCATTCCTCCATGCAGATCTCCTCTAGAGCAGTGATGTTTTAGGGTTGTCACTGGGCAACCCTCCAATCATTTTCTATGGGGTTTAGATCTGAAGACTGGCTAGGCCACCTTCAGGACCTTGAAATGCTGCTAATGAAGCCACTCCTTCGTTACCCGGGCGATGTGTTTGGGATCGTTGTGAGGCTGAAAGAACCAGCCACGTTTCATCTTTAATGCCCTTGCTGATGGAATGATTTCACCCAAAATCTGATGATAAAAGCCTCCATTCATTCTGTCCTTTACACAGATCAATTGTTCTGGTTCCTTTACTGAAAAAAGCCCCACAGCATGATGCTTCCACCCCCATGCTTTACAGTGGGTATGGTGTTCTCTGGATGCACCTCAGCATTCTTTCTCTACCAAACATGACGAGTAGAGATCCTAACATAAAGTTCTACTTTGGTTTCATCTGACCATAGGACATTCTCCCAATCCTCTTCTGGATCCTCCAAATGCTCTCTAGCTAACTTCAGACGGGCCTGCACATGTACTGGCTTTAGCAGGGGGACACGTCTGGCACTGGAGGGTTTGAGTCCCTGGTGGTGTAGTGTGTTACTGATGGTAGCCTTTGTTACTTTGGTCCCAGCGCTCTGCAGATCATTCACTAGGTCCACCGTGTGGTTCTGTGATTTTTGCTCACCAATCTTGTCATTTTGACCCCACAGGGTGAGAGGAGCCCCAGATGGAGGGAGATTATCAGTGGTCTTGCATGTCTTCCTTTTACTAAGAATTGCTCCCACAGTTGATTTTTTTTCACACCAAGCTGCTTATCTATTGCAGATTCAGTCTTTCCAGCCTGGTGCAGGTCAACAATGTGGTTTCTGGTGTCCTTAGACAGCTCTTTGGTCTTGGCCATAGTGGAGTTTGGAGTGTGACTGTTTGAGGTCGTGGACAGGTGTCTCTATATAGATAACCAGATCAAACAGGGGCTATTAATACAGGTAATGAGGACACAGGATCCTCTAACAGAAGAAGTTCCAGGACTGTGAGAGACAGAAATCTTACATGTTTGTAGGTGACCAAATACTTGTTTTAAACCATAATTTGCAAAAAAAATAAATATCAGACAAAGTGATTTTGTTTTTATTATGTCTCATACCAAATTTCCCTTTGGGGATTAATAAAGTTGATCTTGAATCTTGAATAGTTGAGGTATACCTATGATGAAAATCCAGGCCTCTCTCATCTTTTTAAGTGGGAGACTTTGCACAAATGGTAGCTGACTAAATACTTTTTTACCTCATTGTAAAAACTGATAACAGCATGGGTGCTGCAGGGTTTTGGGTTGTCTGGGCCGATTGGGGTCGAAGAGAGGCGTGGCCACTTTATAAAAACGGGCACAGGTGTGGCTCGTAAAGCCACCTCACTAGACATCGTTGAAAATGAAACGTACGACTGTCATAGTAAGTGTACTGTTAAGTATTTGTAAGGCTAGTAAAAGTTGCAGGCAGTTAGATGTGCAGGAGATGCTGTTGCATGGTACCCTTACTCTAGTCATTGGTAAGGTGTGAGTATTGGCCTCTTACTGACTGCGCGCAAATGTCGCTGGCACGTAGTGTGCACGTGATATGCAAGTACACGATGGATACCCACACAAACTACACGCTGATTGCTTAATTTGTCATTTTTAACAGTCAGGATGCTCGCAAGGAACATCGCGTAACTAAACACCACGAACAGGCCCCCTGTGTAGTGAGCACGATTTTGAAGAGGGTAGAATAAATAAAAAATCAGCATGAAACGCCTGCGTCTCCCCTACTTCACCCCTATTTGCTCTTACATGTTGTGTAATTGTTTTTTATGACCTTTCACAAGCAGCAATCACACACAAAAAATAAAAAAAGTACATTAACATTTTCGCTCTGTGGCCTCACCATTTGTTCTACAACCTCATGCATTCCCCATACAGTTTGACCACTTTTTGCCTGCAGACACCCAAAAGGCCGGTTATGACACTCGCAGGGTCGTCTTCGGTTTAAGTGTTTGGCGGCCCCTTTCAATGAAAAGTCTACGTAAACGTGGTGCGTGCAAGAATGCGCTATGCGGGGCTTCATGACCGGACACAGAGGAAGCGGCAGGGAGGGGACTTTTTCTGCTTTTGTTTTTTATTGTTTACTAGCCACCAACTACAGTTGGAAGAGGCTTGATGTATAATGTTGAGGCAGTGCAAGTCCTGCAGATTCTGCTCCAGGCTTTTTGTTTCACAGCTCTATTCCGATATATGAAAGTCTTGGTGTCATAGAATTCCGTGTGGGCAGAAAAAGCACAATTATTCATTTTTGCCTTCGTGATCATGTTTATAAAGGCTGGTACTTCTATGGTACACGTCACTACCAGATCCAAGTTCCTGATTGGTCACCTTTGTGCATTTTAACGTTTTAGCAGCAAAGAAGTTTAATAGGTAGAACTTCCAGCGTGGGATCAATAAATGCCTGTTCTGCAAGTGTTCTGGATGCGGAAGCTCGAAATTCGGTTTAACATGTGTTTACATAGACCTTTCAGTGAAAGTGGTCGCTTAAATGTGAGTCAACTCAGCCAGTGTGAGAGCAGCTTCAAAGTGACCGCTTGTATATGAGTAGACGCTAATGGAAATTCATTTCCATTCAGCTTTTTTAGTTAAAAATCAGTTTTTATGTGTTACTAATGCAAAGAATAGGAAGCGATTTCTTTGATGTCTACGTAAAATATCGAGGACAAAGTTGGAGTTTGAAAACAAAAGTCGGAAATTTTTAAATTCTTATCATATTGAGAAATATCAAAGACTTCTATAACTATAACTACAATTTTGGCTTAGTCAAAAATTTGAATCAGTTCAAATTTTGAAAAACAAACAAACTAGTTGAATTTATTGGAATAGCTGACAAAAAATTTGTCAGACCTATAAAAAACAAACAGAAAAGCCATGGAAATACAAACTTAAAATCCTGGGTTAAAATGTCCAAATTTGGACTTAAAGTCAAGATCCTCAATAAAAGCTTAACAGGATTTTAAGAGATTTTATCTTTTAAATGAATTCCTTCTGTCTTTCAAAATCTATAAATTAAGAACAATTAATAAAAAGAAACTTGTCAAAGGAGAAAATAAGAAGCTTCCAGCTTTTTTGTTAGTTTAAAAAAAGAAAATAAACTTAAAATTAAAAAAAGATCAGAATCTGAGCAATAAACGACAAAATGTAGAAAATCAATTTAAATTTTACTTTTACTACAGTAAATTTGGATGGAAGAACAGTAATTGCAAAAGAATGTCATGTAGCTCGTTATTATTATTTTTTTATCAATCCAAGAGATTCTCATTTTTTATGCATATTTCAATACAATATGTGTAATTATCCCAAGTTTATTTAAATTTTAATATTTGGGAAAATCATGTGAAACCTTTGAGCGTATTTGGTTTTATTACTATTTGATGGTTAAATAAAACTTCTAAAAATAATAAATTTAGATTTAATTAAATTACTGACCATTGCTGTTTAATAATAACATTTTAGGATGGGGCCGAGAGTCACCAAGAATATGCTCTTTTGTGGAATCATTAATGGGCTGCTCAGTGGAGTTTTTAACTGTTTGTCAACATTAAAGTTTAAAAAGCAAAGATATACTGTGTTTTAAACTCTATGTGCTAATACCTTTTGGTAAAGATGGAATCAAGCAGTTGGAAGATGGGAGAAATCTCTTAATGGATAACAGAAAATTAAAAAAAAAAACACTGCTTCTGTTGTGGGTGTGATGACCTACGCAGTGTGGCTCTTGTTCTCCACCAAATTGATGTCTCCAGGCTGTAGCTCCGGGATCCACCTCTCCAGCTCCTCGATCCAGGGGTATTTGAGGGAGGATGGCACCACCACCAGCAGAGGCCACTCCTGCCTGTAGGCGTATGCCACCGCGATGGCCTGCACCGTCTTCCCGAGACCCATCTGGGCCCAGCAATATCAGCACACGGCAAAGGGGAGGAAAAACAAGTCAACTGCACGGCGACTCTGTGGCAAATTACACATGACGGCGGAGCTGATGTGCGGCTCCAAAGTAATAAGGTCTCAGAATGATTCCAGTGTCAGAAGCGATTAGGCACATGGGAGTGCAGCGGAGAGCTGACAAATTCATTTGGAAGGCATGCAGAGAAGTCTCAGGTTCATGTTTTTTTTTTTTTTTTTTTTTTGGTGGGGGAAATAGATTTCAGGAGTGAGTGCAGTGTGTGTTTACCTCATCAGCAATCATGCATCTGTAAAACAGAGAGAATAGAGGCACATTAGATGGGTTCAGACAACCAACAGCCAGGTGTTCCTATCCGAAGAGGGGCTCGTTGACTTCCAGATAAAGACAGACTCTCGGGCATAAGGGTTTTGGGAGTGGATTTAGTCCAAAGAACCCCTTCTGTCACATCTCACACCCAGTTTTTGCGCGCCAGCTCTTGGACGAATGGCAAATCTGTCATGAGTAATTTAGCTCTGCACCAGCACTTCCCTTCAGTGTGAGTGCTGTTCACGCCTTTCAATATTTATGCTGAATATCTCTGTCTGATGCAGCAGATCTCATCTTTGGAGACCATGATATTTATGAGCTGGGCTCCATCCACCTCCTCAAAATAAGTGGAGCGTGAAAGGTGACGCCAAAGTTATGATACCAGATTTGACATTGTTCAACATACAGGCTCCCTTATCTTTAAATCTGAAAGAATAACTTAGACTTTAGGAAATGTTATTAAATTTTAGATATAAAGATATAACAAATAGCGATTTGTTTATTGCAGTGCTCCAAAACACGCAAAAAAAAAAGCGGTGAGCAAAAGCTAAAAGCTAAAATAGCGTATGAAAAAGCACGTTAAACACTGATTTTTATTCAAACTTTTATCCTCGGCAGCTAAATATTTGTACGGAGCCCATGACCTGAAGGGTAAAAAATAATTAATTCATTCCCACGAAATAATAATTAGTTCCCACAAAATAACGAATTATTTCGTGGGAATGAATGAATTCTTTTTTTTTTTACCCATGTCAGGTCACGAGCTCTGTAATTTTGCTTCTATACTGTGGATAAAAATCACAATTCAAAAAGAGATATTAAAATCTCATTTTTGACTATATGAATTTGCTCTTTCTTTTGTAGAAATGTTTTAATTCTTAATGATGTATTACGTAAAGCAGACAAATAGCTACTTTCTTGACAGAAGACGTTTTATGTCTTGTGTAGTGAAAAACGTTGAAGTGTTGGCTAAATAAACTGCAGATGCTGAATATATAGTAAGTCACTTAATTAGGATTCTATGTTAAATACAAACAAACTGCTAAATTAGCAGAATAAACTGCTAAATAAAAATGCATTTATGGAATCAGCAAAACAAAGTAATATAAATAAATATTAGCTGAATAGTGTTTTCAGTACTAAAGAAAAAGAACAAAGTTAAAGAAACTAAAGAAAAGCTTGAAAATTATTAAAAAGCCCAAATAAAGACTAGCTGCAAATGTAGTATAAAAAAAATGTACACTGCTAAAATATTTCAGAGAATTAAAACATTTCTCATTTTCCTTTGTCTTATATTAACATGAACAAAGTACAGGAAAGCATAAACTGGGCGAAGTTGCCAGGCAAGCCTCAGGTTTAAAAACAACCAAAAACTTAGCTAAGCATGATTGTAAAACTGCTGACTCTAAGGCTAAATTGTGAATTACCTTAAAAACTGTAGAATTCCTGAAATTAGCTAAACAGCAATTAACTATGCTAATATAAAGCCTAAAACTGCTAAATACGTTCAACAAATACAAAAAGGAGTTTGAATCTTCTTTGTGCCAAAAGTTTTTTTAAATAGTTAATTGATTATTAATAAAATGGTCTTGCCTTGAGAAGAAGAATTGTATCAACTGGAGAATCCTAAATGATGCCAATATTAGGGTTAGATACTGAAATACCTAGGCAAGAGCTAGGATACGACATTCATGGTCAACACTGACCGACGAAGGGTCAACAACATCCTAACATAGCCAAGACAAGCATAGGAAAGCTACTATCAAATTCAAGATTAGGAACAAATCTAATGGGAAGGAAGGCTAAATGCTAGGGTGCGTAACGATGAATAGATGAATCAATGTCTAATCCTACAGTCCAACCACATTGATCTGTCTGAGGCAGAATTGAATAGAATAATCCCACACGCTAAAAAATGTTTTCATAATTAGATAAATTGATAATCAATCTTGGAAAATACCATTTGGACTGGGACACAGTGGGTTTATTTGACTATCATATAAAAACGATCAAGTGCATCAATGTGGACAACACACGTGATGGCAGCAAAAAAGACCAAACCATCATCACAGTCCAACGTGTGGAAACACTTTGAATTGTGCAAAAACTAAGTTCTAACAATGTTCAGACTGTATTATTTTGACGTGGAAAAACAACAGTGGGCTTAACTTTATGAAATTAAGGTTTTGGCTAGAGATGTCCTGGATCCATTTTAGGTCAATTACGGTAATCGAATTGGATCGTTCAAAATGAACCAAAATAGACTATAAATTGGATTGGCAACCACAAGTTATGATATGAATTGAATCGTTAAAACAAATAGCCTACGTAAGCAAACAGCCTACGTAAAGCAAAAGCTAACAACACCGGAAATCACTAAACCAGAGCAATAAGCAGCTTAGTAATGAGGAACAAGGAAAAACTAAAGGCTAATTAATTACTAAAGAGGGTAAAAATAGGGCACAATAACTGAAAGTAGCTAAAAATTAAATGTTAAATTGATTGCCAATTAGCTGTAGAAAATTTAAAACTGTTATTTACCCGGTAGATATGTTTAAGAGACCATTAATAGTAATGAGATAAATGGGCAAAATGGTGAATTAGTGAAAACTATCTTGAAAAAAGGAGTGGAATAATAACAGAACTGAAAAAATAATTAGGGTTGACGCATCAGGAACGAATAAATTAAGGTAAAAATTATTATCCTTATTTTCTGAAATCCAAAAAACTAAGGACCTTCCTTGGAAATAACTAAAAAGGTTTAAAGCATACGATCCAAAAGGAGAAACAAGAAATGCCTACTAAGCTTAAATTTGCCATCAGTGATGCCTTTTTTTTTTACCTTCAACAGTGGACACTCTCAAATGGTCTGTGGTCTATATGCCTACCTAATCTGGTACGTGTCTCTTGACAGATCTTAGACCACTCTTGCATGAACGTTCATTCAAATGTATTTGAACTGTGATATGAGAGTACACACATTAACCTTGAGTCTCTCAACAGATTTGAGATTCGGGCAGGTCACTGTAGGACTTTTGCTTTGATGTCCTTCAAAAGGCTTTGCACCATTTTAAACATTCGTTTTGGGTCATTACCTTGCTGGAAGATGCAATGATGTCATTAAAAAAAAAAAAAAAAATCCACTCCCTGCAGATTTCTTTACATTAGACCTTAAATTATCAGGTTCATCCTGTACGTCTTTGACCCAGTGTACCAGAACAAGTTTTATTCTTTTGCCTGGTGAAAGAAAAAACTCTAACAACTGTGTTTTATTTTGGGAAATGTCATTTTAAGGTTAAATAAACATCTATGTCAAGTTTCCATTACACATATGCACGAAACTATTCTAGGTTCTAGAAATGTAAAAAAAAAAACAACAATTTTGCAGTGACACTGTTTCTATTAAATCATAATTGTGCAGATAAACACTAACCAACTGACGCAATAAGTCATTTAAAAACATGGCGACAATTGTGAACAATTCTTGATTTACAGCAGATGCATTCAAGTTTCTGCCGCGGCACTAGATCTCAACATCATCTATCATAGGAGACGTCGGAGTCTTATTAAGGCCATGGAACGGCGAGTTTCTTACACGTGAAAGCGGCTACGGTTGAAGCCATTTTAGAGAAATCGTGGTTGGTGATTTTACAGAGAAGCTGTGGATCCAACAATTCTACATGACACGTTCAACGCTTGATGAACTGTGCCCGCTGTGGAGTGTCCAAAGCAGCAAGGTGCTATCAACAAGTGCATTGGAATTTTGGTTGTTGGTCATTTCATTAAAAAAAAAGTGTTTCCATGGTAGTTTTGCAAAATATCTCACTTTCGATACGCCTCAAAACCCACCTACTCCAAGCACAAAGACTTTTTTCAATAAGTGCGGGTTATTTCAAAATTGTTATGTTTCTACTAGGCGAATTTATTACCGCAAATCCAATTTGAGCAATTTCATAGTCAATGGAAAAGCTCATGTTTGTTAGACCTATACATTCAGGAACAGTGTTTCATTTCCTTCGTGAAACGTAAAATCAAAAAGCAGGCACCTCAGTAACAATTGTTCTTCATGGAACCCAAAGATCCAGCAGCCTACTTCAGCTGGTTTGTTTTTGAGGTTTTTCAGATTCTGTAAGTGTGAACACACAATTTCTTTAGTAGCAAGTAGTAGTGGCGAGTAGTAGCAAGTTTCTCACTGCAATACACCTGTTATATAATTTATGATTCAAGGCTCAGGTAAAATCATTGCATTGCACATTGGCTAAAAGATTACTAAACAATAACATTTGGATAGCAAACTGGGTAAACATTTGGACCTAATTGTTGCTTGTTTTTGTGTCACAGATGTCTAGGTTATCATAGTTCTCTATTAGAATCGACAGTGGACACCAACAATAAGGGTTCTCATTCATCAGGTTGGCATTGTCGTGAATTTAAATCACGGCATCTGGAGCCTTATTTTTTTGAAGCGTTACACAGCTCATTTAAGTGGCTTCATCAGACTGAAGAGTGGTGAAACGTTTCAAAGAAAGAAGACTTGAACCATTTAACACCGGAGCTTCATCTCTTTGAAATACTGTAACTCTTCAGGTGTTTACACAATTAACGCAACTCTAACGAATTCTAAAGCAAAGAAAATAATCCATTGCTTCACACTGGTTGCGTAAACGGTATAAGAGTTATGGTAGCCCCCCCCCCCCATCCCACGTAATGTCTATCCATTTCTACATTTCTGTACTACTGGTAGAGCTGCACAACATGAGGGAAAACTGACGATTTGCAATATTAGTTATCAATATTGTGATGACGATATAAGTTGCGATACATGAACATATAAAAAAACAACTAAAAGCATCACTGCAACCAAGCATTTCACTGCAACAGTTTGATTTAAATAAGAGTCAACATAACTTAAATTTCACTCCAAATGATGCTCGTCTACATAGGAGGCGAACGTCTAACATCAAAGACATCCATCCGATTGGTCAAATGCATAAATGGATTTATTAGATTCGTTAAATACTTGAAGCTGCCATCAGATTGTTTTAGCACATTTAAGGTAACCATTCATTGCAATTTTCGCCGTCTTTTGCGATATACATATTGCATAGCCTGATATTGCGATAACGTTGAATTCGCGATGTATTTTGCGGGCCTACTCATTGGGGTCTATTTTTTTTCCTTCACCAACCCTCTGCCCCGATGAAAGCAGAGTGCCACCACTGTTCCATTCATGTACCCGCCCCCCCCCATTTAAAAAAAGAGCAATTTTGTTGTACAAATACTTGTTGCAATTACAAAGGCAATTCCATTCAATTCAATTCACAATGTACAAATTCCTCCCTTCTCAAACCAGCCTTTCAGTGGTCTTTAGTGGAACTTGTGGTCCTTCTTGATTTGAGCAAATTCCAAAAAAGAAGGTGGGGGTGTGGTATGAACAAACACTGCAGAAATGCTAAACTACTGATTCAAAACCAGCTGACCTTTTCTAAATTTTGATGCACAAAGTGCTGTTCTCTGCTTAAAACTGTTTTTTTCGATCAATGAAAGGACTGCTGATAAAAAAATGAGCATTTAAAATTTCAAACAGGGGTGTTGACTTCTCTCCTCAGTGTTTGGAACATTGTTTGGCCCGCAGCAGTACGGTATTAATATTTTATTGAAAATTCTTTTGTTTTTGTTGAAGCCTGACGAGATCTACCCACTTTCTGCATAAATCCATGTATCAAACAATTATTTAATGCAATCATTTTGTAATTTTGTTTTGAAACTGATTTTTAACACATATGTTTAGAGGTTTTTTTCAACAGAATCTGTTATCAAAATCACAACAAAAACAGATATACAAATATATACGGACAATGTACACAGCTATGCCTAGTCAGAGCTGACTGTATATCTTATATACAGTATTTTCCGCACAGTCATTGTGTTTACAGATGTTAAAGCGATTTTAAGAGGTACACAACGCTCTGTCATAATGTAATGTCAGTCATTTTTAACGAGTTGCAAACAAGGTTATTGTAAATATGCTAATGTGAAACTGTGTTCGACTGCGTTTTTTTTTTTTTTTTTAAATGTTACTAACAAGGTTGGCATAGTCACAATAACGTTTGTTTTAGCGGTATTAGTCTGTTTTATTACATGTTGCAAACAAGGTTTGGAATAACAGTTATTGTGAATATGCTAATGTTGTTTATTTTGATTTTCAATTTTTAATTTGTCTTGTCCAACAGCTGAGCAAACAGACAGACAGGCCTCTTGTGTTGAACATATTTTACTTTTACAACATGGGGTTATGAGTCTTCTGACACACCAGGTGTATATTTGAATAAACCCCTTTTGTAATTTAGACTAAACTATATTTATATTAATTTTATACCATGGTCCGGTTGAATACTCGATTCTGATTGGCTGCTGGGTATGCATTAAAACCTGATAACCGCACGGTGAAAAAAGAAGTTCCGGTCAGCTAGCTTAAATGTTTTGTATCACTGCGCCGGCTTCTTTAAAACAACCTTTTGCTTCATCATTTGGACAAAAACAAGCGGTAAGAGGTGAACTTTCTCTCTGAACTGATGCTTTATTCAACCCATCGGGACGATCAGCATATATATATATCGCCGAATCTTGACTGCAGCGGTGGTGCTGCGCGACGCGGACTATATGTTATCCCGCCGCATCACATAACATATAGTCCGCTCTTTGTGAGAAAAGCGATCCAAATCGGAAAAAAAAAACAAGAATTAAGGACTAAAACCTGGTTAATATGTATTGCTTTTGTAAGTGACCATGGTATAAGCGGGTTAATGGCCTTCGAAGTGCGCGATTATTACTTTTTAACGCACTTCGCAGAAGCAACCGTCCTCCGTTCAGGCTTCCACGTCGTGCATTAAAAAGTAATAACCGCACACTTCGTCGGCCATTAACCCTTACATATATGTAACAGTTTTTTGTTGGACCGGAAAAGAACAAGTTTCTAACGTGCTTAACATGCTGACAGTCACAAACAACAACAATCAATGCAGTTAATAAAGTTTGACCAACTTATCTTTGATTCTTCTATCTCACTTTATGCACTTTAAGATGTGTACACACCGCCCTCTGCAGCGTGCGCTCAAGCAGCCACTTTCGATGAAAAGTCTATGCAAACGCACGTGAACGCGCTTTTCGGATTTCCGCGTTCACGTGGCCATTGCACGCGTGTTTCCAGCTAAACCAGGTCGAACTTTGACCAATCAGGGACTTGCTGTTGGAATTCTGACTGACTGACGGATACTTCTCTGACTCTTTAACCTTGCTCACTGCACCTCATAGTTCAGTGCACCTTATATATGACACAAATATGAAAATACTGCACGGTGGCACAGTGGTTAGCGCTCTTGCCTCACAGCAAGAAGGCCCCTGGTTCAAGTCCTGCCTGGTGGGCCTCAAAAAGAACATCAATGGGGGACCTTTCTGTGTGGAGTTTACATGTTCTCCCCGTGTATGCATGGGTTCTCTCCGGGGACTCCGGCTTTCTCCCACCTTCCAAAAACATGCTTCATAGGTTAATTGGCAACTCTAAATTGTCCATAGGTGTGAGTGTGCATGGGTGTGTGATATGTGTCATCTGTGTGTGATATGTGTCATCTGCGACAGACTGGCGCCCTGTTCAGGATGTCCCCTGCCTTCGCCCATAAGTGGCCGGGATAGGCTCCAGCAGCCCTGTAACCCCGAAAGGGATAAATGGAAGATGAATGAATGAATGAAAATACCATTCATTAACAGTCCATCTTATAATCTGCTGCACCCTATCTTGTGAAAAGTATGGTATTTAAATGCTGCTTGAGGACCTACGTCCCCTGAACACCAGGGGACAATGAAATAAATGAAATGGTCCTCAGCTGAGGTTGTCCCTGTGGGAAACATGCAGAGATCCAGCTTTGAGTCTCTGTCCGGTGGGCTTCAACTTGCTTTTATGACCTTGCTTCTTTATAAATGCTTCCAACATCCCGTCAAAGCACCCAGTGCTACAAAGATGCTCTGAATACCTCAGACAAAGTCTCTCATTATTCTTCCTCCTCCTCCTCCTCCTCCTCAAGCCCCCATCTCCGCCCCATTTCTCTATTTCAGCATAGGAACATGATTAATGTGCACCTTGCCACTGGTGGTTTTTCTAATTGCCAGCACACCAGCCCAGTCAGCGCATTGCATAAACGCGCACATCGGACTTCCATGTGTGTCAAAAAAAAAAAAAAAAAAAAGGGGTACACAAAAGACATGCAAGAATACCCACACGCTGTAAGAAAAGAAAGTGCACGCACCATCGCAGGCGCATGTGAGAGTACATATGTGAGCTCACGCTACACCTGCCCACGCACACGCCCACACACAACCCCAGGAGGCGGTGCGGCTGGGGCAGGTGCTTGCCATTTCTCAACACATTAATCATCCTACTTTAAATAACCCGAGTGTCGTCTTGACGGGTTGAAACTGCGAGCGTGCTGCAGTACTGTTGCCTGACGACGGCACGCACGCCACTGCCGCATCTTTTAATGTTATCTCTGAAACACACGAGTCCCGGGGTGTCAGGCAGTGGGCTCCACTGCCCCCCTCTTCTCCCTAAAGCTTCCTGCATTGATTTGATGGCTCTGACCTCTGCATGGTGATGTGTAGCAGGGACCCGTGTCTAACCTCAATCTCCAGCCAAGCTGAGGGCTTTTGCCGGAGGACCAGACCTGTGATGCTCTGCGCTCGGCGTGGGATGCTGGACAAAAGGCGGGCTGGAGGCAGGCTCCAGCATGGCACGCCAGACCCATTGGAATTTTTAGAAACATTCACCAGTTAAGACGGTTGCTTTTCTTTTTCTTCAAACCAGTGAAAAGCACCTTCAACGTTTTAGAAATTAAATTGGAGAAAGTCCGACTTTTGCTTCTTTTATTTCAATGCAAAAAAAAAAAAAAAACTTTTGTACTTGCTCAGCACTTCCTCCCTCTTTTTGCTCTTCAGTGGCATGTTTTCCTTCTGTTTTCCTTGCAGCTTTAAAGTATTATTTGCTAAAGTGATTTATTCCTTTTGGGTATTTATAATGATGCTTCACCTTTGTGTATCAACTGCATTTTTTAATTAGGTTTTTAAACGCATTCACTGAATAAACAGGAAGCAGACAGAGATTATCATTTTACATAAATAGTCCCCTTCCCAATAATAAAGGTGTGAAGCATCTAACTTTAAATCTATTTGTTTTTTTGAGAGACTTAAAGGCATAAAAATGCTAAATAATTACACATTATGATGTGATTTTCTTGGTGTCATGTGTTGTGAATGTCCGGCTAACTGTTTCATTTTTTTTTTTTTAATCAGCAAATACCAGCAATTTACAGTTTTAGATTTTTAAAAAATGTGTAAATGTAGATTCTATAGCAAAGATCAATGAGTTAAATACCTTTCTGAATACGGTCCATTTGCTACATGGAAAATAATGATTTTTTAAATTATTAATGTTGTTAGAATATCATGACTTGAGTGGTTCATTGCGTCTGGGAAAAAAAAAAAAACTTTTTGTTTGGGTAAAAACTTTGATGTCAAATGCATGATTGGGCTTCAATCGTAGGGGCTGGTCTAGTCAGAGGTCTATTTCTCAAAAAAGGGTTTGGTCCAAGAAGCAATGCCTCAAATTTGACACCCAATTTGGACCGGCTGCAGTTCATCAAGTATCCACTAGGGACACTAGTTCAAATTCAGAATCAGAATCAGAAATAGTTTATTGATCCCACACGTGGGAAATTTGTTCGTTACCGATAGCAACTGACAGGGAAAAAAAAAGACTAAGAGTAATATAAAATAAAAATAAAAAACAAGAACAAGAAAAATGTGGTATAATTTAAAAAGCTATTTACAAAACAGTGCAGGTAAAGAAATGTGCAAAAGAAATGTGCAAAATAGAGAAGAAGAAAAAAAAAGAAATGTGCAAAATAGAGAAGAAGAAAAAAAAGAAATGTGCAAAGGTTATCTGTTGCATTGTGAGTTGTTGTACAGGGTTATTGTGTTGTGTAGGAAGGATTTCCGATTCCGGGCAGTTTTGGACAGGGTGGAGAGGATGGTCACCCCAAATTCTGATTTTAAAAGTGAAATGACTTTTCCCTGTTGGTGCTTAATAGTACTGTGTTAATACTTCAACCCTTTCATGTCTTTTTTTTTTCTTATACTGGACGTCAAAATAAAAAATAAAAAGAGTTCATGGTTTTTGATTGACAGGTGACCTTATGACACAACTAGCAAAGATCACACAGCTTTTTACCCTGCTTATCGCCCATTTCCAGTAACATCCCATCCTGTTAAGACGACAACTTTTTAGAGATAACGCCACCTCCGCTTGATCCAATAAAAGCAATGAGTCACATGACCCCATCCATCCTTAGTTGTGTAGTTTGTATCGTACCTTCTTTCTTATATTTAAATAAAAACTGACCGTATGGCACAAAGTCAAGGTCAGACACGACCCATGATATAATTATTTCATTTATGGTAATATCTGATCACAATTAGAGAAGGCCGGCGTGCTTTGCTAATACACTTCAAATCCCACAATGCACTTGCAACATGGCTGAAAGCCAGTTTTAAAAGAAAAAAACGCAAGCGGGAGTCCTGATTTTTTAAAGAAGGTAAACAAATCTTCACTCAGGAGGCACCTTACTTATGAACATCTTCACTCAATACTCAGAATTTCCTCAGCTCATAGCCTGACGCCTCACATTGATGAACTTGAATCCAAGAAGAGACACAAAGTATCTCAGACAAATGAGCATCCAGCAGAGCTTTACTGCATGATTCTTTTTTATTGCTGCCACAAAACATTTGAACTTTTTTTTTTTTTACAAGAAATTAGATTTCAGATGTTCTCTATCTGTAGTAAAATGTTTTCAGTTCAAAACTAATCAAGAAAAGCTTTAAAAAGAACTTTAGAGAATAAATGCAACCAATTTTCCTGGTATTTATGGTTAACTTGGCTTAAAGACTGTCAGTTCCGGTTTCAAATCTCAACTAATTTGCATCACAAAGTGTTGATCAGAGTTCTCAAACAAACTTTACTGTTGAACTTTTTTTCTTGCTGCTACAGACACTTCATTTTTCCTTCAAAATACTGGGGGTTGGGGGGTTGCTTCCCGTCAGCCAATGTTTTTGTTTAAATTTACAGAGGAAATTTCTGAATAAATTATTTTATGATTACAGTTGCCATATGCTTTGCAGGCTTAGTTAATTTAAGGTTGAATTGATGCTAAAAAGTCATTTGGAAGTTCTCAAAGTTTGAATGAGTCCGTTCAAGCCTTAAGGGAGCCGCAAGACACACAGCTAACAGCTTGTAAAATACACACAATAAATTATTTGTCCTACGGAGGATATTTCTTTTATAGACATGGATAGAACGCTCTTCCTGTGTATAAACTATTCATATGTAGTGTACACAAATTAAAGTGTACGGATGTGTTCAGCACACATTTGACCCTTAGTAACTATTTCTGGTGTTTTTCCAACTTCAAATTCTGGCACTTTAATCAGTTATCAAATGTTGTCTGTGAAAAAGATCATAAAAATAAAATAAATGATTTTACTTACATTTTTTTTTTCACTTACTCCCATGTTATTTTTAAAAAACAAACATGGCCTTACTTTTTGAGTCCGTGCGCCGATCCTTCTCCACAAAAAGCTCTATGATCCGTTGGAAAAGTCTTCCCTATATTCCTTTATTTTATTTTTTATATTTAAACTATAATGTACTTTTTATATTTATATTTTGAGTTTCTCCCTCTCAATGGAGAAAGACGTCCGTGGTCTGTTTCTACGGCACCAGTGTAGCTACAAAGCAGCTGTTGCTCACGCCTGCCCCCTGCTGGTGAGGCTTCCCTCACCTCAAGCCTTTTCTGTGGGCCTATAGCAGTGTTTTCGGCGCACGTCTCTGTTAACGTTGAACCCCGCCGTCAACAAGAACCACAACACTAAAATTCGGCAATTTTAACCTCAGGAACTGTGGAAAATGTGTTGAGTGTTAAATGTATATTTAACATAGATCAGTGGAAAATAATGTTTACTTAATTTACCTTTTTCTATTTTATCACGATTATGACAGGTGCTGTGCCTTACTTGCTTCACCTGAGCCCTACTTGCTTCACCTGACCGCACGCCACTGGTCCAGTTGTTCCGCTCCGAGCACGGAGCCTATTCAGATTCAAGAAACTCAGCGCAAACTAAAGCTCAGTCTGATTGAAAATGAATCGAGACCACCGACAAAGATGGGTCAGAGGGCGGTTCCTGTTCCTGGATCAGGGTCCATTTGGGCGTATTCAGACTGAAAATTTGTTCTTGATTATCAGGGGAAACAAACTCTTTAAGAGAGCCAAATGTGTCCAGTCTGAATACACACTTAGTCACAACTTCCCATTACGGCTAGCTATGAGCAGTTTGCGGGCAAAAAGATGGGCAAACCTATACAGGGTACCAAATATCTATGTGGTAGACCGCTCGGGGAGTCCGTAGAGCAAAAACATGTTAATCTATGGGCATGCTGCAAGTGAAAGGTTGGAGCAAACACATACCACAATCATGGATAAGTAAGATGCAGGTGTGTCACACAGATTGTCCATGGTCTGTACCTCCCCCCAAATAAGAGGGGCACCATACAATGGGGATGTGAGGGCTGTACACAGGATTAGTGTGTGGTCCTTGCAAGTTCCTTGCTCACAGCCTGACTTATAAACCAGAAAATTAGACAATCATGGGGGAGTTTGTGTGGACATGCTACGGCGACCAACAGGCACTTCTGTGTGACATACACACCCAGTGCATTCACGTGCGGTCAGTAAGAAGCACTTTACCGTTGGGAGCTAGGTCAACTAGACCCACTAGACAGTGCTCTGAACCTTTTTTTTTTCAATGATTTGTGATCTTCACTGGTTCAATGGATTACATGAAATTTGTCCACCTTTATCCACCT
Source organism: Oryzias curvinotus (assembly GCA_023969325.1). NCBI lineage: Eukaryota > Metazoa > Chordata > Actinopteri > Beloniformes > Adrianichthyidae > Oryzias > Oryzias curvinotus. Next base: position 5,216,565 of record CM043707.1, on the reverse strand, counting down.
TTGTTATGGTAGGGAGAACACGTCAAAGTAAGGGTGGGGTCATTCAAGACAGCACAAGGGCTAATGACTAGAATGGGGTTTAAAGGGACCGTACGATAGCATCACCCCTCCGTCATACATGCGTGTGGCTTACATTATTATCTTTACATATATTTCAGCATACACTTGACAAAAATATCTTCCATTTTCAATGACGTCCCTTGAGATGGCTTTAAAAGCCTCAAGGGAACTGCAAGACACACATGTGTTCCCCCTAGGATGCAGCTGCTCCTCTCTACAACCCTCAAAGGGCCTGAATGGCCCAAAAACCCACACCATACGTATGTTTGTAAGGAAGGCCTTAGGCTTTTCTGGTTAGTGCTTGTTTCAGGCAATACCACTAAATGAGAACCTGTTGCAGCTGTTTGATGGATCCAGGGTAAGTCTGAAAACACCTTTAAATATAAATGAAATGCAATTTTTATTGAAGTCTGCTGTTTTCCTGATGGGATCTTTTGTGGAAATCTTCAAACAATAACAATCATTGAATAATTTTTTTATCTGCAATGAGAAACCATTAAAAAAAAATTGTAAAAAAAAATATCCGATGCGGCAACAATTATATTTATTTCTTTACTTGTATTTTTAATTGTAGAGTGATTCCCCAGTGAAGCAAGCTGTACTTTTTTATATTTGCTGATGTTGGCTTTTCATTGCATGCGTTAAAGTTTTTAGGGACAGCCACATGCAGGATTTCAAATGATTTACCAAAGCTCATTTCTAACAAATAAACCTCCACCAAGCAGTGTTGGAGAGCTGCACTTTCTGATTAATTGTATATAGCTGTAGGTGTAACTAAACTGGTACATAATGGCCTCATTAATGTATTTTTGCTTCACTCTGTGTCTGCAGGGGATCTATGCCTTCTACAGTACATAAAAGGATTTAAATGTACCAGAATGCCACTTACCAAGAAACATTATGTACAACAACAAAAAATGCTACTTCAAACAATTAAACAAAAATATGATTCCCCTGTTAAACATTCATTTATAATGTCTAGCCTTAGAACTTCTTTATAAACATGTATTTCATGGCTGTACAAGATAGATGGTGGATGAAAGTGCCAGTTACCTATTAAAGCGCTGGATAAATAATTATGAGACACCAAACACCAAATAGCCTACTATAATTAAAAATCCATTACAACTTTAAAGCCCTAATCTAAGGTAGGGACATATAAGGGAAATAGGAAAAGTGAGATGCCTTAAAAATGTAGGAGAAAGTGTTCATATTCGAAAAGAAAAAGAAAAAAACTGTCCTCTTTTATATTACTGTTAAAACACATTAAGATGGGCTGAATGAAACCTGGTGTTTCGGTCCACTTCCAGGAATCAGAGTCAGAACTTGATTTTATCACTCTTTATTTCTGATAGCTTTTTTAAAAGCAACTCGGTAAGTCGCAATGGTCTCACCAGTCTCATCTCACTCTGCTTCAACAATCAGCAGAACACTGCAAACAATATTTATATAAGAGGTCTGCAATTTTTACAAGAGTCCTTGAGTTTCACGGTAAAATTACTTTGGTAATATTTTGCTAGTATTCCTAAAATGTTCAAACTGTTTCTTAATTCCCCTCAGGAGTGTAGCAAACCCATTATAAACTATTCTCAATTGAGGTTTTTTTTTTTTTTTTAAATGGGACAAATGTGAAGCACGTTAGTAAGTTATTGGTGATTTGGGAAACTTAATTGGGACTGTTTGGAGACAAAAATGAGAATCTGATATGTCAGATGCCCAAATAGGGAAAAGGTACTCAATTTGTGGGAATTGGTGCCCAATGCTACATTCACAGTGGGCATTGTGATGCACATATTTGAATGCGTCAAATGCGTATTCTTAAACACACCTAAAGCTTTCAGCTATGGTGTTCACACTGGACTGTCACTAGCCAATACTGGGGCAGGCTTGGTGCAAAATGTTAAAGCGGGGCAAATATTGTGAATCTTGCTTCAGGCTTTTTCTTTGCCAGCTTCATTCCAATATATGAAAAACTTACACAAACTGTAATTATTATCAACTTACAAACAGTCGGCATTTCCATGAATGAAAAAGGGCGCCCTCCATAGGTCAATATTAAATGAAAATCCCTGATTGGTCAAAGTTCAACTTAGTTAACTTGGTCTTAAAAAATGGTCTTAAAAACTTGCACAGCAATGAGATGAGCGAGAGTTTTGAACATGGAAGCCCGAAACACGCGTATAAGCGTGTTTATGCAGAACTTTGCTTGAGTGTTAATGTGTTCAAATAGAATCAAATCAGACTTTATTTTTATAGCACTTTTCCTATTAAAACACAACGCAAAGTGCTTTACACTTAAACAAAATAAATAAAATAACCCAAATAACTTAAAATAACTTAAAAACAAGCCTGAAAATTGAAATAAAGCCCTCTCCCCAGGCCTTCACACAGCCCCCCGCCCCTTTCACACCTCCCATCCCCTAATTGATGGAGATTGACAATGGGGAAATAGGCTAAACACACAAAAAACCTAATGTTGGTTGTTGGATAGGCTAATATTTGGGACCTCCCCTTCTCTGTAAATAACTGCATAGCCAGCCAAATGCAGCATCGCGGGCGGGGACCAGCCCCACCACAGCTAAGTGGCGATGCAGGTCCCCATCTAGAGCAGCAGTGGCTGAACAGCAGTCCTGCAAAATTATTTGAATGTGACTACAGCAAATCTGCTGCTAATTCATCCAGTTTTTGCTATTGGTTTTACAGCCTTTTAAAATGTAACATTCTTCTACTCCATTCAAGAGTTGCCGCAACAAATCATCCTAAGTTCAAAACCTTATTTTGGCATCAGTTTTATGGCGGAAACCTTTCCTGACGCAATCCTCTGCACTGGACCAGACTTGGGACAGGTACATGGAAACACTGGAAAGAACGTTACTCCTGTGATAAACGAGGGAAACTGTTCGTCTACTCCTATTATACTCATTTTATTAACAATTGTCTATATTGCAGATTCTACATCTTTTTACAGATATGCAATTGTACGCCCAGTGTAGTTAAACAACTATTTATAGACTGCATGACGCTTTTGTGCAAGTTCATTAAAGATCTGTTCGCCCATAGCTGCCTTCATCCCTGAGAATGTGGTCTATTACTGCTCTTCATCATTCTGGTTTTCCCCCAGACTGTCAAACTCATTTCATGCTCAATTTGCTCCTCGCTACTGTCCAGTCCAGCTCGTGTCCAGGTTCTCAAAATGAATCATCACTGTTCTTTAAGACATATTGCTCTTTCACCTCTTTGTCTCTCAGCCTGTCTGCTGTGTCCTTTTTTTCAGCTTCAGATCATGTCAGCTGAGCTTTAGCCATAGTCTTCCTTCAGCATGTTAACCTGCTCCAACAGCAGTATCTATAGAACTTAAAAGGCCTACAATTTTGGGGGTAAACCAATGTAATCTTTTCTTCTTTTCTTTTTTTTTGTTATTAGAGTAAAGCGTCACTTACAATGCAGATGACATTTTAAATGTGCGACCCTGAACCCAATATACTAATTAGAAAACAACACAAATTGTCAAATCACATCATTGAGGTACTACTTACCTTCCGTCTTGATCTACCAAAAACAAAACGACAAGTTTCTAAAGTTCTCTAGCTCATCTCCGATTGCTGTGAAACAACCTAGCAACGGCAAGAAATGTTTAATCGAGCCTCTATAGGAGTCAAATCATCCATTGTTTGACAATATAGAAAAAGTAATACGTACTAAACCCGACCGCCAAATATAGCCAAAATATAACATAAAAGCCTCCTCCAAACAAGCAACAAGGAGCTTGAAGTTCTCTCAAGTGAATGCACCAGAACGTTTCACAGCAGTTAACGTGGGAAACTTCAACTGGAAAAAAGACTATTCCACTATCAATAAGCTAAGACAACCAACCAAATAAGCAACAACAATGACATTTTAGCTACAAAATGGCCACAAATACAAACCCCAAAAATGTCCTGTTAAACCAATCACTGGCAACTAGGGCTGCACGATATGGAAAAAAAACTCGCAATATCCGATATTAGTGATCAATGTTGCAATGACGATATAACTTGTGATACATGAATGAATAGCAAAACAACCAAAAACATAATTTCCATTTTACTGCAACTGTTTAATTTAAATAAGAGTTAACCCTAGTCTACATAGGAGAACTAGCTTAAAAGAGCTTCATCCGATTGGTCAACAACTTGAGGTCGTACAAATCCATGAAAGAATATAATTGATCTGTTAAATACTTTTAAGCTGCTATAAGATTGTTTTAGCACATTTAGGTTAACCTTTGATTTCTGATATCTTTTGCGATATGTATATTGCACAGCTTGATATCACGATAACAATGAATTTGCGATATATTGTGCAGGCCTACTGGCAACCAATGTTAAAAATTTCAGTTGTGTAAGGATGACAACTGTTTAACACTACCTACAATCATGCAAAAAAAAAATGGAGAACAAAATGTCCTTTAAACACCAAAAAAGCTACATTTATTTTGATTTGTGTTATTATGCATTATGAGAAAAAACTCAATTCTTCTCAATTCACTAAAAGATGTTCTGTTTCTGGTTGTGAAAGGCATTCAGTGTAATAATGACTCTTAATCTACAATGGAAGCAAGACGTTGGAACAATTTTAAGTGTCTGCAAATATTTTCTAGATTTTGACAAAGCCTTTGTTCTCTTTATAGGCATGTTCATGACTTTGACCTCGATGAATTTGTGGTTGTTTTTATTTCTCTAGCTAGAAATCCTGAATCGTGTCAAATTTGCTGCTTGACGTTAGTCTAGAAGTGTGTTAACCTGCAGCTACCGCCACGTGTGGGAGGAGCTTCAGTCAGAAGCTTTTCTCAACCTCATCACGGAGGATGCGGATGACGAGGGATCCAGTTTATTTTTTTGGAAGAATGGTACAAAAGCGTTGCTGTATGTCTCTAGGAAATCCTTCAGAAATCAGACAGTGAGGAGCAGCAGCCGTCTCGCACTGTGGCGAGAGAAAAACGCTGCACCGTCTGGTTCCAGTGGGAGGGGCTTTATGGCAGTAGTGGACACAGTGAAAGAATGAAAAGTATTAGTAATTTGATTTTTCCTTTTTTTTTATAAAGATGTCTCAAAGCACATTTTTAATGTGGGCATCTTTCATATAAAGGAATATCTTGACTTCAAATATCTCATAAAATATCTCATAAAAAATTATCTTTTTGTGTTTTTTATTAAATAGGCATCAGTGAGCAAATATTTTTGATGTTATAATTCATTTGTGTCTTTGTATATCGGTTTTGAAGTAGGTGTGTGTATCAGTGAGAGTCTGGTGATACGATACGATAACCAGATACGCAACCCACGATACGATACATATCGCGATATGCATCGTATGCCGTTATGTCACACGACAAAAAAATGGAATATTAATATGTCTATCATTGTAATAAAATTGTAAAATTCACTTTATTTCATGATCATAATGATAAGAAGTGGACAATCCAAGGAAACACCTGACAATTGAAGTGCACTATCCAAGGAAATACAGATCAAATGAAGCAAGGTTTCCAAGGAAACAGATTAAACCTATAAGTACTTCAAATTGGATAAAATTATCATTTGTTAATTCCTCAGAAAGGGGAATTCTCTTTAACCTAAGAGTCAAGTATATTCATTTTTCTATTAAACAAAATTCCAACAATATTTGGTCAACCCATGTGCAGCATCTACATTAGAGGAAATGCCAACTGTCAGCCACAAAAGAGATAGTAATGCAGGACACAAAGTCATTTATTTCGTTTGCAAATGATTAGACAACCCCCTGATACTGTGCACCCAAAAGAAACTTCCGCTCAACTTTCTCAGTAGTTCAATCAACCACAACTCACAGGGTTTTATTGTGGCACTGCGCCACAACATTCCCACATCACTCCCCATTTAACTCCATAACATTCGCTCACCCTCCCACACAAGCCGATACAGCAGCCTCCATAAGTATTTGAATTGCAACAGCATTTGATGATTTAGCTTGGTGCTCCTCGTACTCTGCATGTTGAAAAGCACAACCACTGCAAGATTTAAGGGGAAAAAATCCGCCCACGGATGCTCCTACGCCCAGAGATATCTAACATCCGTCTATGATGTTCGCTGCGTCTCGGGAGTTGTTTTATAACGACAGGCTGCCATTTACCTTCTGGCTGTCAGCCTGTTTTTTTATTTTATTTCTATAGCTCCTTTGTAGACGAGGATATCCTACATTTTCTAGAGATGTTGCGTTTCTCCCCAAAACTCCAGTAAGTCTAAGGTTGTATTGAATCACAGTGTCTGCTTGGGCAGAGTTCAGCTGTTTCCACAAAATAACACCAGACTATGAGTTTTTATTGCTGCACAGTTGAAACAAAACCAAATAAATTAACATGGAACATTTAAAAAATACGATTAGATTACATTATTTAAACCGCAAAGACAGATTAAGAGGCACCGGCTATGTTTGCAGCTGACCCGACATCCAGAGAAATGTTTCTGAATCCCTCAAGAGCAAAAGCTTAAAGAAGTCAGCCAATTTTCTTCCTACACTTATGTGAGTATAATAGACTTGCTGATGTGTGAACTGCAGTTTTAAAAGGTCCCACTTAGTGATGGACTGTTTCCAGGTTGAGCACTTTACACACAAGAGATAGAAAGTGGAGAATGTATATATTTCTTTAGCATTATTATTCTAAGTCTAACTCAAACGTTCCCACGGAAATGGTGGTTGATGGACTAGACCGGGGATCTTCAACCACCGGCAATAAAAGAGCCGTTCAGGCCCGTTTCTCAGGGATCAAAATCCAGGAAGAGCCACAAAGCATCACATCGTCCTTCAGAAAACACAACACTGCTTTGTGTTTATGTCATTGTTATAGTTATGATAAATAGAAAAAGAACTACTGACGATAAATGTATAAATATAAAAAGAAAAATGTTGTTTTCTAAATGTAAAATTGGTTTTAACTTTTGACAGAGGCTCAAATGTTGCATTTTTTTAACCATAAGGTGCAATGGGTTATAGGGTGCATTAGACTAAACAAAAAAAAAAAACATGTAATGGGTTATTACTACACTACCCAGAATTCCTGGAGGAGTCAAAAGTCGGACAATTGGTCAAAAAAGTTAAATAGTCTAAATAGCAAACGGCTGTTTTTCATGTTTGTCTCTTTGATCTGCAATAATCCGCTTTTCCAGAAATAACTCAACATTATTCAGTTGAAACACAATACTCTCACTTTTTTAGTTTATGTTAAAGCACAGTACATATCAATCTGACTACAGTACCCATAATGCTCCAGAAATCCAACAAGCGTTGCGACTTCACAGTTTACCGAAGTCGTTCTAAAACTTTGACAGATTTTAGGTAAGGGTTAATGGCCTTCGAAGTGTGCATTATCACTTTTAAACGCACGCCGTGGAAGCCTGAACGGTTGCTTCCGCGAAGCGTTAAAAAGTGATAATGCACACTTCGAAGGCCATTAACCCGCTTATACCATGGTTGCTTACAAAAGCAATACATATTAACCAGTTTTTAGTCCTTGATTCTTGTTTTTTTTTTTCCGATTTGAATCGCTTTTCTCACAAAAAGCGGACAATTTGTTATGTGGTGTGGCAACAAATAGTCTGCGTCGCACCGCACCACAGCTGCAGTCAAGATTCGGCGATATAAAGGGATATATATATGCTGATCTTTCCGATGGGTTGAATAAAGCGTCAGTTCAGAGAGAAAGTTCACCTCTTACCGCTAGTTTTTGTCCAGATGATGAAGCTAATGGTTGTTTTAAAGAAGCCGGCGCAGTGATACAAAACATTTAAGCTAGGTTACCGGAACTTTCTTTTTTCACCGTCAATTACCTTGTGGTATATCACTTTTTAATGCACACCCAGCAGCCAATCAGAATCGAGTATTCACCCAGACCATGGTATAAAGCAGCATAAACTACAGAAAATTAATAAATTAGTAATCAGTCTGCTGCCCCCGCGACCCGGTTCCGGATAAGCGGAGGAAGATGGATGGTAATCAGAATACACAAATAAGACGCATCCTTAATTTTGACTGTTGTTTGTCCCCTAGACAAATGTTTAGTAGAGATACGTCCTAAAGACTTCATTGGTTCCACTATGAACAGCTTAAGTGTGAGTTCACACTTTGCTGATTTGATCTGCACAAGAGTTTGTTTCCTCTTAGGGTCTTCTTAGATCTTAGCTCTTGTTTAAGAGCATAAGAGAAACTAAACTGTGGTGCAGACAGAGCAGCAACACTCTTACTTCCTTGAGGCTATTTTTAAACTAAAAGAGAAAAAGTGGAGCCCAAGCACTCCACAGAACAACCACTGCTTATAACTAAGTAATCAAGACGTTCATCTGTCTAATACCATAACAGAACTTAACCTCTTACACCTTAGCTGCCAGTGTTTATGGGGGAATTTTACTACACTTTATGGTAAAATGTAGTTTTATTGTGTGAAGATTGTGCCATTTGATTAACACATGACAGGCCATCTGTGAGCTTTGCAATGCCCTCAACAATTACCAGATGTGCTTGGTGCATCAACAAGAGATTTGAAAAAAGCTCAAACACGAAGTCAACACAAGTCATAGACACGGGTAGATGTGGTGGACGACAAGGTGAAGGCCAGCATAAATACTCGACGGTCAGAGGACTGTTGTATTTTTTTGTGCTTTCTTTTCCTACCAGCAGTCAAAAAAAACGCCTCTTTTCCAGGTGGTTTGGTCGGCTCTAAAAGGTTTGAGCTTTATAGTTTTTCCGAAAGGAAACAAAAGAACCTGAAGAGAAAATCTATGAGCATTACTTCCAGAATGTTCTGCTACACAGCAAGAAAAACGCATCAAGGTTCCTCTTACCTGTTGAATGGACATAAAAAGAATGTTGAGCATGGCTAAACCTTAAAAGAAGTCACTGAGACTCTCTCTGCCATTGATTTTGAAGAGAAATTGGAGACACTGACAGTCTGGATTTAGGAGCTAGAAGTCCAAATCATATATATATTTTAAAGGGAAAAAAAAGTCAAAAAGGAAGAACTGTCAGGTTTTTTTCATCACACCATTTCGTGGCAAAAATGTGGTTTTCTTTGTGTGAAACAGCCTCTGTAAGAGCAAGTTTCCATCTTTGTGATCCAATAATGGTGGAGGAGTGAACTCTTCACCCACAGCAGCCTCGCCTCCAATCATAACCACAAAGCCCTTGACATCCTTCACATTTTTCTCACACTGCTTAACCTAGAATGTGTTGACTTCCTGTTTGCTCGTTATCTCCAAGCCTTGTTAATTGCTTTGGATAAAACCATCTGCTGAAGTGACTAAGTGTAACCAACCCACCTATAGGGTGAACCCCAACTTGGATGTGTCAAAGTACTTTGAAGAAAATCAGAAACAACCTGAAGTTGGAAAAATTGTCAGTAAAATGTAGCATTTCTGAATTATTTACTTTTATTTATTCTATATTTTCCAGCTTCTTTTTATTAAGCTTTTAACAAATTTTCAAAAAAGACAACAATAACAGATTAAAAGAACAATTTGTAGAAATTACAAAAAAAAAAAAAAAGACAATGTAAATGTTTTTTGCAAACTCACTGGATGTGTGTGTGGGGGCTGTGTTTGCTTCAAATTTAAAAGAATGATTCTGCATGTAACTAAGCATGGGAACTGAATTGCCCTACAATCCGATTTCTTTTTAAAAGTTTGGGGGGATCGGTGATTCCCAGAATTCCATTGAGGGGGTCCAACTTGGCTGTCTGGTTTAAAATTTTTGACACTGTCAGAGAAACACCAGACCAAAAGTTTGACAGCTTAGAGCAGAGGTGTCACATCAGCATAGCAGCTGTCCTCAAAGGGCTAGATATAATTTATACATGTAACTAAATGTAACGAAAAATACATGTAACTTCTCCTTAATGTTAAATAACTCATTTATTTATTTATTATAATGTTTTAAAGTGACAATTACAGTTGCATAGAAAACATACGTTTGCTTGTTACTCTAGCACTCTACACTTTTACATTTAATTCTCTCAGGTTAGGTTGTTTGAGTCCTAGTGTATAGGACTCAAACAACAAGTGTATAGTTGCCCAATCCGATATTTCAAGTCCGATTCCCCCCAGATATGAATAAATACAAAACAATTTTTATTTTTTATTTTAAGAAATTAAAACCTTTATGCTCTCGCGGGCCACATTTGGCCCCGGGGTTTCGAGTTTGACACGTGTGGCTTAGAGCATGGGTCCCCAAATCCAGGCCATCCAGTGTCCAACATGTTTTCCAACCAACCTGCCGTTGAAGCTCCTTATTGGCTAAACACACCTCATCCAGGTAATCAGCAGCAAAAAGGGCAGGGTGTCTGGAAAACCAGCAGGACACCGGCCCTCGAGGCCTGGATTTGGGGACCCCTGGCTTAGAGCAACCCCAAAACACGTGCGACAGATGCTGGAGCCTGTCCACAACGTATACACAGAGGGTCAACGTCAGGAAATATGTATTCTGTGTATAACTTAACTGACTTAAGCCATGCCTGGCACACATGGAGGTTGTGTGTGTGGAGCCTAAAGCTTGGTCCCATTGCTCTTCTGAAATGTTTACTCCGGGCTCTTCCTGCCAGGCCTCCCTCAGGTGCTGCAAGGTGCTATGACCATCGAGGGAGCTCAGTTTGTTGTACAAATATAAGATTCCGCCTCTAGTCGTGAGATCTTTCAAAAATAATGAATGGGTGACAGATTCTTCTGGGAGTTGTGGGTAATTTGGAGAGTCTAACAAATTCTCTTACTTGCAAAAACGTAAAAAAGTGAGATAGGCAAGTTATATTTGTCTATCAACAGTTCAAACAATGGAAACAAGCCATCAATATCCCTTGTGCTATCCTATGGGGTCCAGATGACCATTGACGTGTTCTCCCTACCATGACAAAGGTGGATAAAGGTGGAGAGGATTTCCTGTAATTCGTGGACACCAGTGAAGATCACAAATCATTGAAGAAAAAAATTCAGCGCACTGTCTAGTGGGTCTAGATGACCCCACTCCCAATGTTAAAGTGCCTAGGCCAGCACAAGGGTTACAGAGATCTTTAAAAACACGCAGTCCACATTCATGCCAATCAGCAAAATTGCATTTCTGAGTTATTAAAGGGGAAATTAACCACCATTTTTTTTTGACAAAGGTTAAATGGATGACTAGGTGGTGTTTAACAGCCTCTTTGAGGAACTGCTTTTAAAAACAAAGCCGCAACAGACGAAAGCGGCAAATTTAAAAAAAAAAAACCCAACCTGTGTTTTTTTGGTCCAGGAAGTAAACGTGCTATTAACATTTCTGCTTATTCCAGACAGAAGTCGTCCCGGGGCTGAGCTCAGCAGCAAATGGAGCGAGGTAGCTTTCCCCACGCTGCAGCGAGAACCAATTGACTTCTGACCCGGTGGAACAGGAAAGCGCTCCTGGATCAATACGGTCCCTCTGCAGCGCTCCAGCTCCCTGCAGACGGCGTTCCCCACTGCGTTGACCTTCTCGAGAAGTCAAGTGGCGAAGGACGGGAGCCCGGTTCGGGTCTGGTTCTGCCGTTTTTTTGCTGAACGCAGCCAAAAGAAATTCCTGACAAACTGGCGATTGTTTTAATAGAACCAGTCCAGTCTCCTTCTAACCTTGTCAATGCGGTTCAATAAGACTTTATTGTTGCCTGAAGGGAAAGTCTGGCAGTGCAGCAAAAAAAAAAAAATGACCACGAGTCATGAAATGTATAGAGATGTGGGCTAAAGGTTCTTCTGTTTGGAGGTCGTGGATCGCTGTCTCTTATATTCTATGGCTGATAGTAAAACTTTTCTTGCTTTTAAATTGTGGAGAACTGCATAATTTTAGATGTGCCATTAAAATCCCACTCTGATGAACATGGCGTTTTTGGTGCTTTGAATATGTTCCTATGGCATTTTTCTGATGATGGAGGTCATTTATAAAGAACTTAAAAAAAGGGATTTCTGAGTATTTTTTTAGGTTGTAGTTGTTATATACAAACTACAATCTTTGGAGTACAAGCTCCCTGCTCATCCACTTGTAGAGAAATAAATCCATGTATGTCTTTGATCCAGGGTACCATCTGACTCCAAGCACAACAGCCGGACAGCTTCAATATAGGTCGCCATTTTTGTTACACTCTAAAAAGAGTATTTGCGCTGTAGTTGGAAAGATTTACTTTTTTAGAGTGATCTGACTTATTTATTTAGTTTGGTGAAAATAAATCATTTTTTTGAGTTCATTCAATTTAAGAATAACACGTAGTTGTCTGACAGTTATTTTACTTTCAATTTTACTTTTTTCAACTAAGCTGGTGTAACTTTGGTGTGAATGCGTCATGACGTCATAATGTAAGGCAGCCCAAGGAATTGCGGGATACAATTTTCTTTGCCTATCTGGGCAGATTGGGGTTTAGGTGTGAGTTTTTGTCCATGGGTTTTGTTGTCTTACTGTTTTTCTCCATTTTAACTACAGCGTTCGGAATAAGCGGTTATCCTGTTGTCCGAGACAACCAGATTTCACGGAGGACAACTAGAGTTTGGGAGAAGGTGATGATCAAACCCCATGAGTGGTAAAACATCGTATGTCCCAATATTAAAGACAGAGTTCACATGAGTTCCTGCCTTGTAATGCGAGACATTGCTGGGTCATTCATGTCTTTGATATGGAAATTACAAGGCCCATTGGTTATAACTTCAGAAAAATGTGCCAATTTAAGTTGTATAAACAAAACTGAAAAAAAAAATAATAATAATTTAAGTTAGATCAACATAAAAAATTAAATAAACTTGATTCAATTACGTGTTACCAATTGAAGGGATTCAATTAAGCTGGATCAACTATTTTCTTTTTAGAGTGTAGGTTGGGGCTGTGAGTGGCTGTAGGCTAGCAGGAGAGAGCCTAAACAGATGGATGATGGTTTACTCCTTGACAACAGTTCCGCCCACAACTCAGAGGCGAAGTTCTAATGAACTCCTGATGCTCTGCAGAAACTATGTCCAAGAAAACAGCACAGATTATTTAGTTTTGGCTAAAAACGTGATAATCATGATTAAAAAAAAAAAACTGGGAAAGAATTGAAAATAGGCCAAAAGATGATCAGAGTGGGACTTTAATATGTAAAGGTGAAACCGTTGGACCAAAGCAGTTAAAGAACGCAAACCAGAAAGTATATGCAGCCCAGGATCTGAAGCAATGCCTCCATGGACTGGAACTTTAATGTTGGGTTGTTGTGGTTTCACAGTTTGCTTTAACTCCATAACCTGATCCAGAAAACTTCCAAAGCAATAAAAATAAGAAATAAGCCATTAGGTCACCTCCACTGTCCCTTGTTGATAAGAAATGTGGAAAACGCTTAAATAATGTGTGAGTAACCATGAAAACTGGCCGCAATCATCTCATTTTAACATCTTTGGATGTGTGTAAACTGTTTAAAAAAATACTAAACTGAAAATAAAGTAGCTCATGGCTTTTATTTTTGGTTAAAAATGTCAGTTTTTGCTTTTATTTTTTTAAAACCCATAATAATAATTTGTCAATCTATGTTTTCCTCTTTTACATTTTCTTTAAATGGCTATTGTGGCTAGTTTTCCCTGTTAAGGCTGAGCCGTTTGGAAAGTGCTGTAAGAATAAAGCCTGATTTGATTTGATACGGATTTCATGTAAAAATATGGAACGTTTCAGAAAGGGTTAAGGTCTGGACCTCCATCGGCATGCATGCGAGAGCTTCTCGGTCTTGGTTTGCATGTTTTGCTCACGTTTCTTCCCTCCCACACACATAATGGCATACATGGCTGTTACCAGGCTACACAATTCATTCCAAACACACAAAAATCCACACTGCAAACAAATACGAAGCTCGCTGTGGTCACATTCAGCTCAAGTGGGAAGAGAAGTGTAAAAAAAAAAAAAAGAGGTATAAGTCATTGATTGTCATCAAATTCATACTATCCAAATGTGAAATATAGCTGGGGGTTATCGGTTCATATATCTACTGAGCTAAAGAGGAACTGAGACTCTTTAAATTCTTTTGTTGTGTGCTGTGTTAAATGTACTTTACTGCAGATTTGCTCTAAAAAGCCAAAATCGTCGGAAAAGGTTGAAAATCTTTGGGAGCACATGATTGGGTTTGTGAAAGATGCCTTAACAGCTCTTAAATGTATATAAAAAAAATACATACATATTTGTTTTCAAGGTGTGTAAAAACAAAACATACTTTTTTTATGTTTGGCAGCCTGACAAAGTCTCTTCACGGACAAAACAGACAACAGTTTTCCAACTGAACCCCGTTCCAAAGAGCGTCTGAGCTGCAGAGATGCTCACCGTCCGTTCAGAGACAAGGCGAACGCCACACCCTCTCTTTGGAAGGGCATCAGACGCTGCAGGAGCTTGGTAGGAAGTCCTGACAGTTGCTGTGACCATCTTCCAGCCCGGCAGGCGCTCGGCCCGCCATCATCCGCCATCTCGACCGGTGAGTGGTCCTCGGGCGGATCGGACTTTTGAATGGAAAATAAGGTAAACTTCATTAATAAATGTTCCCAAAAATAATCCCAAATTCTAGCTTTTAAATTTAAATTAAACTTTATTTGTAGGCACTTTTCCTGCAACAAAGCATCTCAAAGTGCTTCCCATAATAAAATAGATAATTGTAGTTAAAAGAGCAAATAAAAATAATAAAAATAAAGAAAGAAAAACTCATAAAAACCTAACACATACATGAAAAGATGTAAAGCAGCTAGAGGGCTGGCCCTCTTAAGTATTATTAAGGATGCTGACTGTCCTGTTAAATATATCAAACTTTATTCATATGCACTCAAACATAAACATCCTCCATGTTTTACTGATGTTGCTGCACTAAAAATAACATTTTTACTAGCAAGTGACTGTTTTTCCAGCTTCCAAAAGTCCCACTCCGATCATTCTTTCATCTATTTCCCAGTGGTTTTTAATTATGATTATGCCGTTTTTAGCCAAAAATCTGCGTCATTTCTAAGGACATAGTTACTGCAGAGCAGCAGGAGTTTATTAAAAATTCACCTCTGAGTTATGGGCGGGACTGTTGGCACGAAGCAGCCCCATTCCCTCTCCCCGTCACCCAATCTAATATTACAAAAAGTGCAAAGGATGCATCAGAAGGGAGGGAATTAAAGTTTTTACGTAACAACTACAAGCTTTTTCAAACATTGTTTTATCGTCTGCTCCTTATTCACAATTTTTTAATTTAAAAAAATACTCAAAAATGAAATGTAAAGCTTAATATGTCCTCCATCGTCAGATAAATCTCACAATCTCTTTTATTTTTTTTTTATCAGAGTGGGTCTTTAAGGGTATTAATATGTCTCACGCAACATTAACTAACAGTCTGACTCAATGTGGAACAAGGCGTGTGACTCCGAAGCGGCCTTGAAGCATCTGAACTTCCTTAAAAGAAATGTAAACACTGCTATCAGATGTTATCCATACTGAAGGCAACATCCTTCATTCAATCGCAACAAACACACCACAGATCTATGAGAAATATTAAAATAATTTTTACATTTCCCCTCTAGGGTTGATGCTTTTGCTGCAATAAGTCAAAATTCCAGATCCACAAAAAAAAAAATCATCTTTAATCTGTGGAAATACTCTACTACGTATTTAAGGTTTTTTTATTATTCATATTCAATTTTCACTATGTACTTGCATTTGCCTGATAAAGTATTTTTTTATGCATTTTACATGTTTAAAATATTTTTGCGCATATGTGCACACCAACAATAAACTAAAAATATAAATCTGAATCAACTAATTCCATAAAAATACTTAAATTATACAGATATGCAGATGAAAGTAGAAAAAGTGTTAAAAAAAAACAGAAAAGAGGGAAAGGTTAAGGGGTGCCAAGAAAGAAAACAAAATAAATCCTTAAAGTAAAATCTCACAAAATCAAGCGAGAGCTTAAATTAGGGCCATCTTTTCTCAATCCTATCATTAATCAGTGTAATTAGCTTGAGGCCAGAGTTATTTGTCTTCGTCCAGTGATTTTATGAGAAGCACAAAGTCATTTTAGAAGGTTTGGAATCTTGCTTTAGATTAAAAATAGTGGAATGTAAAGTAATAAGCTCTCTAAATGTGAATACTTAAATCACATCAAAAAACAAGTGTTCTTAATGTCCATTGTGAAGCCAAATATATGATTGAAAACAAAGACAGTGAAACATAAAAATACAATTTAAAAAATTATTTAAAAGTCCAGGTTTTCTGTGTTGAAATTTACCTTCTATGCAACACTTTGCATAACCTGCCAGTTTTTCTTAGTTTAAATATCTGCTAAAGTGGTTAAAAATTATCTTAAATATTTATGCATTGATATGTAAAAAACAAACAAAATTGAGACTGTTGAGATAATCGGAGAAAAGAAATCAGATTGTGCCGCAGTTGTGACGTCATCCAAAGAAGTTGTATGGCTGACGGAAAGCAACAGAGACCAAAATTAGGAGAAAACCTGTTACATTTGAACAACTACAATGAAAATAAGTGCAAAAACCAAAATAAATAGCGCGTAGTAGTTATAGAAGTTAAGAGGAGGAAACTATGAGGTTAAAGTTCATAAATTTGGTGTTCAATGTAAAGAAGACATTAGTTGAACTAAAAATGCTCTTAAAATTTGAGTAACGTTATAACAAAGAGGGTGATTTGTTAAGGTTTTTCTAAAGGGCCAATGTTTTGACAGCCACGTTTTAACACGAAGAGGGTCTGTTTGTAAAAACAAATAGGTTCCTACCCGGTGAAACATCAAAAAGCTGCCTGGGACTTCAAGTTTCCGTCGCTTTCTCTCAGCTTTTTATAATTTCTAAGCTACATTTGGACTAACATGTCCTAAAGTACCAGCAGAATAACTTTCATTTCGCTCTGGGACGATGCGAAACAAATGACGACACCGTCAGAAGCCGCCAAAAAAAATTTACGTCCAGACGTGACATATTTTTAACAGCCCGCGTGCCGAGCGTGAGGCGCTGACGCACGAGCAGCCCCGCGGTGTCTCTCCTTCACTCCGCCGCAATCAGCGGCTGCTTCACCCTCCGTCAGATCAACGGCTGTTCACCTATAACAAAGCGGTAAGCCCACGTCAGAAAACCCCGCACAACCGTCACGACAGACACCCGGTCAGTTTTGCCCACGCAGCGTTGGTTAGTCGGCAGACAAACCTGACTTTGCGGCTGTCACGGCACCCTTTGCCGGCCGCTTTAGGTCGTTAGCCAGGTAAGACTTGTTAGCTTAGCTTAGCACCGACTAACCTCGCTCTCCGACTTATTAAGTTGCCTTTTCAAATGCAAACATCCATCTAAAGCGCATTTAAACCATGAAAAGTCGTAGCTTAATTCGGCGTTTTGATGAAAGAAAACAGCCTTTTCATATAAACGGGACATAATTAATTAACAATTTTTAGGCCTGCCTCGACTGTCTTGAGCTGCAGCGGAAAGTATGCTAATGTATGCAACTCCACCGGCCTAATAAGTGCCGTTTTTTAGTGTTTAATTGCAGTTCAAATCAGATTTTTCACAAGCCGAATCTAAGATAACGTGATATACTAGAGTGTCGATGTGTTATAATTTGTAATTTGGGTTTGTAGAGTCGACGAAACAAAGACAAAGTGAAACTGTTACGCTTGTAAAGGGGAGATTGGCGTAATGATAATGGAATAGCGGACAACAAAACATGCCCTAAAAACACATTTTTGGCACTGTGTATACGATTTTTTTTAAATGTTGGGGTTATTTAAGCCCCAAGTATCCTGAGAACATGAAATAAATAAATAAAAAAGAATTAAAAAAAAAAAAAAAAACAAGCTGCTGTGGGAATAAATGGCTTGTTTCGTTGCGCAGTTTACCTGAAGGCACCACAGCAGAGGCTGGAGCAACTAGCAGGATATGAGAGTGAATGCAGGAATTAAGAGTGCAGTCACTAGCAAAGCAGTGGTAACTGATCTTTCCCTGAACAAATACCTAATCATTATATATGAATAATATCCGATCTTTTGTTTGTTTGCTTCCAAGTCAGTAGCAAACTCAGTTTTTAAAGTGGGCACTAAAATCTGCCTTGGCCTATATTTGTCCTTGTCAAACGCCATAAATCAGCAACCCAATAACTCAAACAGTATAATAAGGGGAGCCATAACCACTATCACTGATGCACTGGCTCAGACAAGGATCGCCTCATTGACTTTACAGAAATTGACACTTATGGCGAGGAGAGCCTGCGACGAGCCACCAATGAGGCCGGGCATCATGACTGTATAATTTTCATTACGACGCTAGTGGAGCCTGGCAGGTGAAGAGTGGATCTCGGTTTTGCTCCCTCTAGCTGGTGATTATGCGTTAACCCATTTAGGCCTTAAGTGGCCTCTGTGCATACAAGCTGCATTGTCCATATGCTTTATCGGGGGTCTAATGGGTTAATGTCTGCAGTGCTATTGAGAAGCAACATGCTGTGCGCTTTATACTTTATTTTTAAGCCTTTCAAAGCTCAAAATAGGTCCTGATAATTTGTTTGCCCCCGCGTTTTCACCCCGGCAGCGTTTCAGCTCGTTGCAACTTGTGCTCTTTTGACCGTTCATTATGCAGGTTAGGTCGTACTTACAGCTGATGACATTATCACACACTGAGGTTGTGGTGTAATAGCTTTCACCAAAGATGTGGCCCAGTGGACTAAATTATTCATCGGCGTCCAGGCGGGCGGTGGTGGTGAAGGGGGTGGGGGGGGGAATCTCTCGTTCCTGTAATATTTGGCCATTAAATAATTCATCCGCCTGTCCACAAATTGTTTGTTCAATCGGTGACCTTTTCATGGGATTAAGAAAAGCACAAAAATAATTTCTACAGAGACCTGGCATAACGAATGGAACAATTATGAGGCAGGAATGGATCTGGTGGTTTGTCGCAGCCTGGCATCGGTTGCTAAGTGACAGCAGGAACTTTTCCACCCACTGTGTTTGCTGCGAAAGTCTGAATGGCTGAATAGAGAAAAACAATCACATTATGGCAGGCTAGACTTGGGCTGGGAGCGGTTTGCGGCCGGTGCGTCGGTCGCAAATTTTGAAAGTCGGTTGTTTCCGCGGTGATGTGTCGGTACAGTTACACAACCCCCTCTGCCTTTTAATGACGTTTGGAGTCCAGATTAGAAATTGATGAGGCTTTCTGCATTGATTTCCTGTTAAATCCACCAAGTCGTGCAATGCAAATGTGGTCAAGGTGGGAAAAGTGTTGGCTGGTCACACACTCATGCAGAGAGCGCATCAAAACAATACACACGATTGCAGTATTTCGTCCTTTTTTGTTGGCCTGAAAGGTGAAATCTGAGGCGGAGAAGCCGCTTTCTGTTTGTGTGGGAAGCGGGGTGCCAGCTTCATCGGGAAGGTGGCCCAGTTACCAGCTCAGCCGCACAGCAGCCACCACCTCCCCATCGACTCTCCACCTGCTCTCTGAGTACCTATCTGGCCACAGACAACGTCGCCGCGCTCCCCCTGCTTTCTTTTCACCTCCTCACTGCCCGTTCCTTCCTTGCCACTTCCACCCGCCCGTTTCTCCTCTTCCTCTTCTTCAATCCATCACCGGGCTGCCCCCACCTCCTTCCTAAAGCAGAGTAGCTAATGAAGAGCCCCATTTAGCCAGTGACTTTGGTTCGGTCGCCGCTCTGTAGTGCCAGCCGGCCTGGACTGCAGCGACTGGCTGTTGAGGCTCTGACATCACGCGGGGGGCAGCTGTTGATTTGGCGCTGTCTCCAAGGCTTGGCTGGCTTGATGGGCTGTGGCAGGTAGACTCGTGTTCGCGCCGGCTCTCTCTCCACCCCTCTCTATCTCTCTTTGTGACAACCCACTCCCCCCCCCCCTCTCCCTTTACACTCCCCCTCTCGCCGACTTCCACTCGCACTCAGTCGAGCTCGAGTACAGGAGGCAGCAGGCAGCTGCCGAGGAGCGAGCTGGAACTCCAGCCTGCTCTCCAGCAGATTGTGCCTCCTGTACGATGGACGCTACACAGTGGCTCAGCAGAAGGGATGGGGGGCAGAGCCGCCAGGCGCACAGGTACGTCCTGTGAGCAGACGTCCATCTTCCGTTCCTTTTATCGTTTCTGCCCTTTTATGGTTTGTTTGGTTCAGAAACTTGAATCTATTTTCGGTGCTGTCAATAATTGTTGTTCTCAAAAGCTGATAATGGATGAGAAATGATCTTGTTTTTGTTTTCCTGTTTCCTTTGCTGCCTTAAAGTAAGAAAACCTAAAATCTCGTCGGGCTGCGCTAATAGCTTCTGAAATCTCCTGGCGAGTTTCTCAGGATAATTAACTAAGATCGTCCAATAAGCGGCTTCTGTGTCTGTTGTTCTCCCCGTTTGTTCTGCAGGTGATTCTTCCAAATGGACCTAAAACGAGTTCTTCTCTGTGGTTTCTAGACAATCAGAACGCCTTGCTTTCATTCTGCTTTCTGTGTTTATTATTTTCCGCTCTAATTGCCCAGATTGATATTCCCTTGAAGCTCTCTTGTGGGATAGATAATGGATTACCTACATGATCTGCTGTGGATTTAATTTATTAAGGCTGGCTGTACCTCTGCTGCGCCGCACCGCCGTCTGCAACCCGCAAGGCAGAGCGAGCAGCGCAATTAGGGGCTCATTTATGCCTGTTTTCTCTGCTAAATCAGTCGGAGCTGTTACGTGCACTCCTTTACACTGACGCCACCTCGGTTGCTCTGAAATTGAGGCAAGCGGAGGATGAAAGCGCTGTAATTTTATCAGCTAGACCCTAATCGTTCTTTTGCTCTAATCAGATCCCACCCCAGTCAGGGGCTCTTCTTCGCTTTGCATTGGCAGAAACGGTTCTAAAAAAACTGGGACATTAGTTGCCTAGTTAGGCAAAACCACTGAAATCAATTTGGAAAGGGGCACCATCGCAGTGAAGGAGCTTAGTGACTTCATTTACTGCAATAGACGACTGGTTTTGTTCATCAGGGCGCGTGTCCTGCAGTCTGCAGGAGCCAGCGTCCTCCAAATGTGTCTGTGGCTTTGTTTGGGATCTGAAATTGATGCTAACGCTGAGAAACATGTGGCTGCTTGTTTCCTAATGCTTAACAATGAAATCACAAAAGGTGCATGTGAAAGGTTTTGATCCCAGGTTTTGATCCTCTAAGTGGAGGATCTTCCATCGCTTAGCGCAAGTTTTCAGGGTTTTTTTTTTTTTTTCTCTTTCCTGACCCTCTCAGAAGCGCATCAGCATGGTTTTTTTTATTTGTTCATTGACTCCACGCAGAAAGGTGCTGCTCCTTCATCCATGGTGGCTGTTGTTTTTTTTTTTTTTTTTTTTTTTTCACCGTGATCGCAGGAAACGAGCAAAGGTGACAGCTTGTTCTTTTCCCGCTCCCCGCCCTGACACTTCACGCTCCGGCGAGAATCGAGCGGCGGCTAGAGTGGCAGATCGAAGCGACTGAGGGTCCCTCACCTCTATTTGAGCTGGTTATAACCCGGACAAGAGCCCCGATCCACGTCCAGCCGAGCACGGCGAAGGTGTGGGAGGGGAAAGGTCGGGACAGGTGTGCTGTCGGCGCTTTCATGCTTCGCAGTGATTGAGCATTTTGTCATTGGTTTGAACTGGAGAGCCGTTTAAGGGCTTCAGTTCAGTCGATTTTTATTTGAGAGCTCATTTCTGTCAAGAATGTATGTGTGGAGGATTCTGTCATGAAGTGTCATGAAGCAGAGTGTTTTGCTTTATTAAGGATGTATTCATTTTGAACGTTGATGAGCAGAATAGATGATAAGAGATGCGACGGCGCTCTGCGATCACTTCACCTCCAATGAACCACTCCCTATCATAAGATCCCCTCTGCACTAGATGGTGTGCGTCTCCTGCAGGGCTGGAGCTTGTGAGGAGACGCTGATCTTTTCAGGCGTTTGTGTGACAGCCACTCGTTCCCTCATCGGAGCGGCGGTCGGACTCTGCGGGCGTCACTTCCACCTCCAGTGAACTTCAGATGTTGGCCAGGAGCTCCTGTGGTTGGAACTTTTATTTCTGCTGCCAGATAGGAGAACGAGCATGACTATTCCTTACAGCCTAAGAGATTTAGCATAGAGAAGACATAAACGCGCTGATGCGTATCCTTACACCACATCCAGCCTCCCATCATGAAAGTCGATGGGTTCAAGCGGCAAATGAATATATTTCTGTATTTTATAGGAGCAGAACCACAAGCGCTTTGGATAAACCTCAAGATGGAGATTACAGGAGCTAGACAAAAAGAAGAATCCGTGCAGAATGGCGTGATAGAAATCGCCTGTTGAAAAACACAAGTGATGTGATGAGCAGATCGGGCGTTGAATCACTTTTGAGTCACCTATCAGTCTGTTACATCATCATCAGCTGGTTACATTTCAGATGAGGTTACACAATGTTTTCCTTCATTTACATATTTGTCATTGTTTAAATCCTTTTAGGTAGTTTTATTTTTACATTAAAGGAGAAGTACAGATATTAGGTCATTCACTCACAATTGCTCCCATTTTTGGGCAGTTTTCTGACCACTAAATGCTGGATTTAGTGTGTTGTTTAGCTGATTAGAAATTTGCCAGAGACCGTCTGGCGACGGTATGCGTGTGCCGCCAAGTGGCGGAGTGTTTCTAAGCGGAAAAATGCAGTCTTTCCCCCCGCCGCTCTGCGAATTCCTAATGCTTGGGTTTTTACCAGGCTGGCAGGGGTGCCTTCTCCTGCTGCCTCAGCCTCACTCCCAGTCTCTGGGCTCATCCATTATTTATGGTGCGAAGGCACGCACAGGCCCAGAAATAAACACTCTCCGCGCAGAATCCTCGCCCTCTACCTCAAAAAAACTTTGGACTCGCTGACATCCTGTCAGTCCGCGCGAACTCTGCGACTGCGCCGCAGCCGACCTCTGACCTGTCCCCCTCTCCCAGCGCAGCAAACGCTAACACACCGCCTCTCCCCATTGCAGGTCGCCAGGGGTCATGAGGGTCTCAGGGGCCCCGCTGGCTGTGCAGAGCAGCTGAAGCAGGCATGGGCAATGTTTTGGATGGCATCACCAGGCTCCGCCTCTCTGACGTCACCGGCCACAACCACCACTGGCTACGCAACAAGTACGTCTCCTGTTGGTCACTCACTGAACTCTTAGTTAGAAAATGCACATAAACTAAGATCTAAACGAGTTAAAGAGCACTTTTAAAAATAACGGTCTTTTTTTAGTGTAGAATGTTTGTTTCATTGTTATGGCAAAAACCTTTATAGTTGTGATCCCCAAATGATGCAAATTTATTGTGTAAAAATTCAATTAAAATGTGTTTAATGACTTAAATAACGTGATAATGCCATATGACACACAACCAAAGAGTTACTTTATTGTAAATGTTAAATAGTGTACAGTCACTTCAATGTGAAAATTATGGCAAATGCTGTTTATTGTTGTAGTTTTGTTTTTTTGTTTTCAAAATTCAATTCATACTAGAAATATATTCGTTAGAAATGTTGACCTCTATCTATATTCATCTCACACTAGGCTAGCCATACAAAAAAACAAATGAAATGTGTGTTGTTTTAATTTTTACTCAACTGGAGACATCTTGCTCTTTTTTTTTTTTTTTTTTATTAAAAAAAGTGCACTTTCACATTGGGATGTTGGGTTCAGGTGTGAATTCCCTCCTGAGATCTGGTTGATGTGTGGTACCGAGTGTGTGAACTCTGTTAAGAATTTAAGCTCAGCAAAGAGAGACAAAACTAATATCACTCAATAGTTGAGGAAGTGTAAATCACTAAAAGGTTATAAACTGTCCCAATGGGAACCATGGCGTTTGGCGGTAAAGAAGATATAATTGTCAGACAATTTTTTTTTGTCATCTTCTTGCTTCTTTTTTTATTGTTTTAATTCCTGGATGGTATTGACTTTTGGGGGAAAAAAAAAAAAAAAAAACTCCCCCAAGCGAGGGGCTTTTCGAAGTTATGCATTACCAGGTGGTTTTGTTCAAATTCTACGGTCAACCAAACCGGATAAAGGTGTAAATTCAAAGAGAGTCCACAGAACTATCCCACCGTCAGTTCCACACGCCAAAAACCAAAAAAGCCAACTATTTGTGGTAAAGCAGATTTGTTTGATAACTGAATATAGTTTTTTGTTAAAGCCATTTTGTTTATCGAGTTTTAAAGCTGAAGCTCCTATTTCAATAACCCTTAAATGCCACACACACACTGGGCATGTGATGCACTCTGGGATAGGTTGTTTACACTGAACAAGCAGGGAGGGGCTTCTTCTTCTTTTTCTTTTTCTTCTATTTACTAGCACATGTCCACCACTTACAGTTGGAAGAGGCTTAGTGTGAACTGTCGAAGCAGTGCAAATCTCGTGAATTTTGCTCCAGGCTTTTACTTTCACAGCTCTATTCCGATATATGAAGCAATTGGTGTCCTATAATTCCAGCCGGGAAAAAAAACACAATTATTCATTTCTCCTCCGTGGTCAATTTTCTATCGGCTGGTACTTCCATTCATATAAAATGACCATTCGTCACTACCAAATCCAAGTCCCAGATTGGTCAAAGTCCAATCTGGTTTAACTTTAAACGTGTGTTCGTTGGCCGCATGTTTTGTTCATAAAGCCCGAAAATGGACACAGAAACTTGCGTAGCGACCGTGAGCGCACAAGTTTTTAACACAGGAGCCCGAAATACGGTTTTCACGTGTTTACATAGACTTTTCATTATACGTGGATGCTTTAACTTGCTTTACAGAGGGCAGCGTGAACATAGTACACTGTAACTTTACTGAAGCTGAAAAAAAGCCACTTTGCACCGATATGCAACACTTTACAGCAGTAAGCAAGTTTATTTGTATAGCACAATTCGCATTACACAAAGTAATTCAAGGTGCTTCACAAAACAGAAACATGCATTCAAATCACAATACATCATAGAAATAATCAACATAAAATATACTTTAAAAGAAAAGATAAAATTAGAAAATTGGTTTAAAAATAAAGGAAGGAAAGGACAGAAAAGTGCAGATAGGACCTTTCAGTCATATACACGGCTAAACAGAAATGTTTTAAGTCTAGATTTGAACATGAACACAGAAGAGGCCTGTCTTACGAGCAGTATATAGTGAGAGCGTGCACACCGACGCGAAAAAACGCCACGCGCCAAAGCGTCAAAAAAAAAAACGCCTTGGGTTCGTTTTTTTTTTTTGACGCCTCGCGTCGAAATCTATTCGACCAATGAGAATGGCGCTTTTGCTCACGTGTCTGGAGCTTCTGAAGTTACAGTAAAACACAACTTGGGGGCGCTCAAACACAACACTGCCTTTCTGAGCACACATACCAGCAAAGAAGATAGACGCCAAGTAGCGGCTACACTGCCGCAAAGAAATAATGACGGACATTCTAAAATATCCCCGAAAACGCTCATGATACATTTTCAGCTCTTGTACCAGTCGATAAAACTCACCATGTTCTTCTCTTCTCGTAACTATGGGATGTACCCAAAATCGGCGTCTTTTCCGGCGTCTTTCATCATTCAACAGAACAATAATTTCTTCATCATTGGAACTGGAGCTGGAGCTGCTGGTGCTTGAAATATTCAAGTTTTCTTTGTATGGTTCTGACATGTAGCAGTAAATGTTAACTGTGCAGTAGTAAATTGTATGTTGCATATTGGTGCAAAGCTGCTTTTGTCAGCTCCAGAATTCTTTGCAGTTGCGTTGATTGTATAAATCGTTGTAGAGATACAGTAGTTTAAAGATTAGAGTGTTTAAATCGGTGTCACAGGGAACATCTCCAAAAATAACCCCTTTACGTCATATGTCATAATTCCCAACGTGCCTTAACTTAATTTTACATCACCTTGAACAAAAAACCCATAAAATATTATATAATTATAGTTGGAAATTAAGTTAAGCCGTATTTCTCTTTGACTTTATAAAATGAGGCACTGTCAAACTTTGTGATGAGGAACATCTTCTCTTTACATCTCTGTCGCTTTCGGGCAGAATCTTGAACACAGAACGGTTTTCTGAAGTTAAAGAAGTCTTAAACATACACACTGTCAGACTTAAAAGGGCCCACCTCGCGACTCACCAGATTCTTGACGCAGCACCAAAGACCAAATGATGATCCGCGTTTCTTATGCAGTCAGAACATCAGGGATTCTGAGCAGGCTCGAGCCGCAATTACTTCAGCCGCAAGGGACCATACGGGGAAGTACGAATACATCAAAGTCCTGGAGCCACATTTTAGAGCAATACTCAAGTCCCATGATAAAAATGTGTTTGGGAGGATGAATGATCTGGTGAGAGACAAAATAGCCATCCATCACAAGAGCCCGGCTCTGGAAAATATCCGTCTAATATTGTAAATCTTCAGCTGAGCGACTCGGGAGACTTCACTCATCAAAATGTCAACAACAGACACTAAATATTCAGAGACGAGCGCGGCACTCTGGAGTATTAAGCTGTTTTCCTTCAGATTGTAAAAAAGAATATATATATATACCCCAGTGTTGCTTTTGTCAAAACCTTTGGCAGGTCATTGAAATTCAGAGTCGAAGCGTGCAAGTGCTACGTCAGGTTTTAGCTAACCCTGTAGCCTCACAGCGTTGGGTTAGCAGGATGATCTGGAGAGCTGCCCCCCCTCTTTGGACCAACCGTGCTGCCAAAGATCAAAGAGGACATGGTGCCGATTGGTGTCGGCCAACGACGCCAACGCACGGGATGGCCAGTCCCATCAGCGCCGCCACATGCAGATCCAGTTCTGATCTGCAGAGTAAATTTAAGGATTCCTAATTAACCTATTAATCATGGCTTTCATGTAGCAGATGTCTGCCCTCCCTTTTTTCTGCATCTGCTCGTGGAGCTGCATAATAACAGTCAGTCACCGGGAGGAACTCGCACTATGACTTCTGCAAAGGAAGGTCGTGGCACTACACGGTCGTGACCATAGGTGCAACTTCTGCTCCATGATCACAGGCGGTAATGTTATTTCAGCACAAAGGCGAACTTTCCTAAAAAAAAAAAATAAAAAAAAAAAAACAGCAGTTCCTGTTGGAATTTAAGGGCTTATTGTTCCGTATCTTGGCTGACAGTTGATAGAAACGGCAAATGTTTTCCCTCCAGCCATTTTGAAACCCTTTAGCAGCAGAGGAGAGGCTGCAATCCCAACCTGTTTTCTCACAGAAGCGCGCTGCACCCCGCTGCGTTCTGTCCAGTCGGGCCTTTTGTCTGGAGCCGAACAGCTGCAAAGCTACGAGGCAGAGCCGCAGAAAAGCGGTGACTGATTACCGCGGGGCTGCGTCGTCTCCACTTCTCTTTGTTCCGCTTTAAATGCACCGACTTTTGTCATCAGAGGCTCTCCGCGTTGTCAGACACGGGCGGCACTAATTTTGGAAGAATCCATTCAGACTAAAAGCCATTAATAATAATGTGGGTAATGTGTGTTTATACTATAACGACTCAGGCTGCTCTCCAGGACACTCTGCAGGTTATTGTTTTACTTCATAAATTATTTTACAGTAGGGCTATATAGATTATCGCCAATAATCTGATTTGATACGATCCACCAGAGCCTTCGAACCACTCAGTTCGATTTTGAATTTACATGGTTTACACGTGTAAACATATTTGTATAGAAATACAATAATAACCTACATGTATTTTGAAGATATTCATATTAATCTGGTACAGGTCACATACTGTAAAATCTATTAGTGAAGGAATAAACTGATGAGATTAACACCATACAGTGTTACATGATTTCTCAAAAGGAGAAGCTGCGATAAAAATGTGCAGATCATCATGTTTTGCCTCTCCTGTAGGGTGTTTCAGTTTAGCCACTAGGTGGCGCTGGCGCTATAGCATTACACTTAATTACAGAAGATTTAGCAAAAAAGCGACGCTTTAGACCACAAATGGTTACTTTTTTGAAAAAGTTTCCTTAAGAGTTTGGAAAAATTCCTGCCTGTAAGGATATAAAGCTGTTCACTTAGCCAGCAATGGATGTTTAGGTCACCCGAGCATTAGCATTAGCCGTCCTATGGGAAATTCTATTATACGTTAGCATCAAGCTAACAGACTTTGGCTTTACTGCTGTTTTGCATTAGGTCACCAGAAAAGGAAAGACCTAAAAGATCAATAAATTAATCTATTCAGATCAATTAATCGATTTTATCAACCCAGCCCTATTTTACTGTTAGTTACGACTGATTTCTCAGCTGATCTTTGTTGTTCTCTGAAATTCTCGGGGTTTTTTTTATACAATGACTTGACGTTTAAAATTTGGGAAATGTTTTTGTCGAGTCATGCTCTGGTAAAAGAAGCAAGTTTCTGCATTTAGATGTGTTTCCTGTTTCCTGCAGTTTAACGGGGACATCCAGGACACCGCTTAGCAGAATTGAGCTAATTCCAGTCTTAACATCTGCATCCATCTGTAAATGAACATAATTTTTTTTTATGTTTTTTTTTCTCATTAATTTTTACGTTTTCTTGGGGCCCTTCAAGCATAAAAAAACTTAAATTGTTTTAACTTTGAACCTAATTTCAGCCTAAATAATTCCAGTGAAACCAAATTAAACTGTGTCCTAAAAGAAGTGTATCTCAGCGGCCAATAGAGCACATTATTTCTGGTGTAATCCCCTATAATGAGCATGTTTGTAGCAGAGATTCTCTTGTGATCGCTGACGTCTTACAAGTCCGGCTTCCTTTTGGGAATACCTGATGTTTTTGGCATCTTGTTCCTTGGCCAAGTTGTGCTTGACTAATTTTTCCAAACAATTAGAGCCGCCTGTAGACAGACTGGGTCTTTTATTGTTGTGGCAGCAGCTTCTGACTAGAAAGCTTTTGAGGGCAAATTGGCAATGGAGGCTGTGAGGAAAAGCATCCCTAAGTTGTTTGTCAGGGCTTTCAGAAATCCATACTCGATTCGCTGCTGATGACTTGGATCGGGTGATTCCAGGTTCTCATTGACTACACACACCTGATCCAGGTAATGAACAGCAACTGGGACGGGAATAGCTGGAAAAGAAGCAGGTGGTAGATTTTAAGGGTCGTTTTTTTGCAGTCCTGCAACAAAGAAAAGCCCTGCAATTCTGGTGTTTCAACATCTCTTGGACACGGGTGTATAAATTCAATCGCTTAAGGACCCACTCTGATCATCTTTTGAGGTATTCTTCTTTTAATTTTTATTTTGCTGTTTAATAAACAAAAAAACATTTGTTTTCTAGGACATAGTATCAGCAGAGCGACAGTAGTTGATTTAAAAAATTTGCTTCTGAGTTGGGCGAGACTGTTGGTGCAGAGCAACTCCGCCCCCACTTTCACACGCTCTCTGCTAGCTTACACTTCCTCAAACCCCCAACCTATAGTTACTGGTGCAACAGAAATGGCTATAAACATTGGAGCCATGCAGACATACAGTTTTGAGCCAGATACCAGCTCAGATGAGGAAAATGAAGACGAACATGGTTCTATGTGTCTGCATGGGCGGCTGAGTAGCTCGGTTGGTAAGGTACCATGCAGGGTTCAGTTCCCGGAGGGGAATGAGCAATGGTACTGGGGGCAATTACCATATCAATGGCGAGCAATTGACATCACTCAGTGAGGGTCCTTAGGCAAGACCCTTAAGCTACTGTCTCCCGAGCGCGGTGAGCGCGGTAAATACAGTATCGGAAAACAGTGGATGCGTCAGAAGAGAGCTTGTTGCCCGGCGATTGTATTTTCTACATCACATATACAATCTTTGTCAAATTGCGTTTTATTTTTTAATCTGCTTCTGATTTACTATTTGAATAAAGAAATACTCAAAATACAATTTTAAGCTTAATATTTTTGAACACCAACAGCGCTCTGTGATGAGATAAAGTGGAAGCCTTTGGGCACAACAGCAACTCCGCCATGAGGTGTTGGATCATAGATCTTGTAGGAGACTGGTCAAACATCCCTCTCAACAGGTCTAAACCTGTGGAAAGCATTCCCAGATCAACTGAAGCTGTTCAAGTTGAACTAAATCTACATCTAATCCCACGGACTGGCTGACTAGAATTGTTATCGTTGTGCTTTTAGCCAAA
Organism: Oryzias curvinotus; assembly: GCA_023969325.1. Taxonomy (NCBI): domain Eukaryota; kingdom Metazoa; phylum Chordata; class Actinopteri; order Beloniformes; family Adrianichthyidae; genus Oryzias; species Oryzias curvinotus. The sequence continues at coordinate 5,186,435 of CM043707.1, read as the reverse complement.
AATATTCAAGCTTTCAAAGCGCCTGGTGTTTGGACTCAAAGTGTTAACCCTACAGTGATTTATTGAGAAGTCACCTTGGTGCACTGGTCTGTTTCTCCTGTCATGTCACTAACACGGCTTTGCAATCTGGCCAACACTCTTGGCAAGAAGGAAAGCAAAGGCTTAATGGTCCAAACTGTGCTATTCTGACCCGAACCTTACTGTGCGGCTCGCTGGGAGAGGAGCTAATGATGCAAATCCTCTCAACAAGCTCGCATGAAACCTACACTACTGGTGCCAATAGAGAGGCTTTAAAAAAAAACTGCTACAACCTGATCCAATCTATACTTTTATTTGGGCTATTAATGACTGTAATGGGGTAAAATTAAATGCACTTTTTTTTTTGTATTTTGTTCTTAAGATGCCCTTGTGTCTTTTAGGTCCTTCTAGTTTGCCGTCGTCTTCCTTTGAGACTTTGCAATGAGAATGTCCGACATTGCAAATACTGAAACGATGAAGGTTTCCGAGGCGGCTGAAAGGCTGACACCTGCGAAAGACAACGCCAGCAACTCTGAGGCGTCAGAGCAGAGCCAAAGCTGCAGGGATGAAAACGACGACGGCAGCAGCAACAAGCAGGTAAAAGAGCCGTTGGCCGTTTTCTGTTACCAAGATGCTAGACAATAGCTAGCCGTGCTCCAGAGTAGCGGGAAGCATCAGTTGCAGGCGGTGTTTTAACCCGCTCAGACTTGATTCCCTACACGAGTGGCGCAGTTGCCATGGTTACAGGGCGCCTCGGGGCTAAGTGGGTTAATGACCTGACTGGACCCAGAACGAGCTGAAGACACCTGACAGCCTCGGCAAACATTTTGACTCTTTTCTGCACTCATTTCCATGAAAATTCGGTGACAACAAACGTCAAACGGCAACCGCCTCGGGGATCTCCTGTCACCCGTGACACTGAAGAGGAGTCTCCCAGGTGCTTCAGCTCAACCCCCCCCCCTCCATGAAAACCCTGCAAAGATTTCCATATTCTGAGGCAATAAAGTGGAGGATTCAGTTCAGATCAATCCAAAAAAAAAAAAAAAAACCTTAGTGAGAAAATGGAGACTTTCTCTGAACTGGTGCTGAATGGAGGAATGGAGGAGTTGAAGTTTAGTTTGGAAACGTGAAGAACTAAAAATAACATTCAGGCCAATCTGGCCTTGTGATTGGAGGCGGGGATCGCCGGCGAGTAGGGCAGGCAGATAATCGGAGCTCAAATCCTGGCTTATCTACCAACTTCTTCATCTGAGTAACCCTGATGAGCGGAGGGACACCAGCATGAGGGGGGGGGGGGGTTGCATGAGGAGAGTTAAAATAAGAGCTTACGGGTCTTTAGATAAACTAAAAAAGCGACGCTGTTGGCAAAAACAAAACTAGAAAAAGGAAACACTGATAGTCTATTGATCGATTCGGTTGGATGATTCAAAGAAAAGTCCTTTGATATCGTTTCTATCTGTCTGAACAGTGAAGGCTGACAGATATCTTGGAATTTTACCAAAAAAAAATTAGGGGTAATATTTTCCCTGGCAACCACCTAGCAACAGTGGGGACCTACCACCTTTTGGTTAATTCCCCCTTTTTTATGGCACTATTCTAGTTGATTCGTATTTGTTAGCGTCCGTTTGGGGCAGAGGCTGGTTGGTGTGGAATCTGCTGGGATGCGGGAAAGCATTCCGGCAGAGGAAAGTCGGAATGACTTTGGCACCATCTGCCTCCAGAGTGGAGCGGTGTCCTCTGCAGCAGGACATGTGGCCGCTGGCCGCCCTACTTCTGCTGACTTCAGCCCTTTCCTTTCCCCCCTGTCCCTCTATCTCCTGCCGGCATTGTTCGCTCCCCTCCGGCCCCCACGCCGCTCAATTAGCTGGTGTAGCGGTGCGCACACGGCCCCAGGCCGCCCCTCCCCTACGTCCACATTACCCTGAAACAGAACGGTGCACAGCATGTCACCGGGGGGGGCAAACAGAGGCCCTCTTCAATTTTTTATAGGTGTTATTTGGCCTGGAGCTCCGCAATGGAGAGGTGGGGGTGGGGTTGGGGGGCAGGCTCACTTTCATTTTATTATTATTTATTTTATTTTAGAGGACAGGTTGGAAGGACAGAGCTGTGTGTGTGTGTGCACACGTGTGTTGGTTCATGTCGGGAATCAGGAAGCAGAGAGCTGGGCACCGCTACAATTCGGGCTGCTGCCAGATCCCCCCCACCCCCACCCCACCCCGGCCGTTCCCCGCCCTGGCCCCCCCCCCCTTCTCTGCTGCTGAGAAGCCTTCTGTTTACACACACACATGCACTGGTGCATAAAGCGCACGGATGGGCGATCAGCCTCTCCCGGCTTCCTGCAACATCACCTTAAGAGCCTGCTTCACATGACAGCTAAATGGATCAGAAAGAAGCAGAACCTTCCCCCCCCCCCATCCAAATCTGTGCCACCTTGTTTCTTTCATTCCGTTTGTTGTAAAGCCTGTTTGTGGCAGGACGCTGCAGAATCCTGCAGAGTCCCTCCTCCCGGGAAGTGACACTTTCTGTTCTTTCAGATTTGCTTTGTTGGACGTTTGGAGTTCATTTCTGTTCTCGTGAATTCAGACTGACTTAAGTTTTTGCACAATGATTCAAAAATGCTTCTCCGCCTTTCCCCACCCAACCCCATCTCCCCTGTCCAGCCGGTGAAGCACTCTAAGGTACGGTTTGCTCGACCTGCATGCTGCACACAGATGCTCAGACTTGTCTCTTTTCTGGAGCTGAGATGGGAAGTTTGGTGCAGCAGCGGCGGCGTGCACGCCGCCACCGCCGCTGATACTTTATTAACAAAAACATTAGAATTTTTACTTGTCATTTTTATGAAATGTCTGAAGCTTTTAAAAAGCCCAGTCGCTGGAAAGCGCCAGCCGAGAAGGGGAAACATTCGCCTGCAGGAATGGGTCGGGCTCCCCGGCTGCTTTTTCTTTTCCTGTCTCACTCCAGCTTGTCGCTGTGATGTTGAAGCATTTTGTCCGTGTGTGTGTGCATGGTTTCTAACTGTGCCCACCTACCTGCATCCTCCCCCCACATTAGTCCAGCACCAGGCTAAAGCTCGTGCGGAGTTTGGCAGTGTGCGAAGAATCCTTGCCCTGCCCCATTCCCGAGCCTCCGGCAGCACCGCAGGTAAAGCTCCCCGCCCACAACCTGAGTGTGTTTTGACCTTGTGTTGTGCTAAACCTGCTGGTGGAAACCAATTCCATCCAAATACTACAACCAGTGCAAGTTAATATAATCAGAAGGGGTTGGGCTTTAATTGAGCTGTTCTTCCTTCTGTTATTGAGCTCTAATTTTGCATTAATGCAAGCGTGGCATCCCATAATCTGTGCTCAAACACTACTAAGCTGTGACTATGGAGGTTCTAATAAGAAGCAAAGTCTGCAGAAACGGAAGCCTGCCAAAAATCTTAAGAGATCTTCTTTATTCAGACTTTTGATTGCAAGTTTAACTGTGTTAAAAAAAATTGTTTTTGATTGTTTTTCATTTACTTTTAAATGCATTCTTGAATTTTTAAAGATAAAATCATCTTTCCTTTAGTTTTTATTGTAGGAATTCTACAGCTTACTAGAAGTTTTATTTAGTTTATTTTATAAGTTAGGGGAAATGTGTATATATAACCAAAAAAGTTTGATTTTGAATAGAAATAAAAAAAAAAAATAATAACAATCTAATCCCAATCATGTAATGGATGCTAAAATTGTTCACGATTGTGGCAGCGATCTTGTCCTGTACTTCAAATATGCAATTGACAAATCTGTTCTTATTTTTAATTATTTATATGTTTTGTTTTTATCTGTTCTTTCCCAAACGTAGTGTTGACGTTGAGTCCTTGTTCAATGAGAAACACATTATTAAATATCATACAAAAAATCCAAAACACATTCTCCTCCTATGATTATAAGAATCTTTTTTTAACGACAAAACAAAAAGTTTATTGCAAACATTTGAGTTTTTTTTGCTTTTTTTGCTTTTGCTTTAAATTTTGTGCACTTCTTTTCACAAGTGCCATTTGTTTTTCTCATCTGTATTTGGTCAAATACACTAACTGGTGCTCTCACAAGTTATTATACTCCCAGATTACGTAGGCTGGTAACAATGTCCCTTCGCTAGTGGTAGAAATATTATTTCTTGAGTTTTTGTTTCATAACTCCGCTTATTGTTACAAATATAACTACTTAAACCAATCATAGCTTCAATAATGTCATACATTTCCAGATATTTGTCTTTTTAGTCTCTTTAACTATCAATTGTTCCAAAGCTAACATCTTTATTATCTGCCGTAATTCATCAAAATCTAATAGAAATTTATGAATTTTTTTCAACTGATTTAAAGTAATTGTTTAGCAAATTACTTGTTTAGCAAATTCTTCAATTTTCAGTTACATTTCGTGTACTTATTTTTTTGGGTCCATTTCTGAAGATCTTTTGAAATATTTTTGTATGCTTTTTTTTTTCTTTTGAAACTCATTTATGCAGACGATGCACTCATTTTTTGTTTTTGAAGACCGTTCATTTTCTTTAAAAGCACTGACCTTAGACTGTCTATCAACCATTCAATTCTAAAATTTAATTTATTTACTTATTCTGAAGATTTTTCTAATTGTTTTTTTTAGAAACTCCTTTATGCAGATGATGCTCTCATGCTCTGTTTTCTTAAAGCACTGACCTTAGAGCGTCTTACAAACCTATTTCTTTTTAAGTTGCAATTTATTTCCTTTTTTTTTTTGGGACCCATATCTGAAGATTTTAAGAAATAAATTGGTAAATGATTTGATTCTCCTTGTGGAACCTATTTAGGCAGATGATACACTCGTGCTCTGTTTTTAAAGCCAAAGCCTGTTCATTGTGTTTTGAAAAGCACTGACCTTAAATGCACTAATAATTTAATCCCATTACGGTGTAGCAGATAAGCCCGTGATGCTTTATAAACGCCTTTTTCTCTGACGGCTTTGATTAACTACCCGACTTGAAATGCCAATCATCAAAAACCAAACCGGCAGAGCTCCAGCTGACATTACTTTGCTAAGTCAACCTTTATTTTACACCATACCTCCAGGCACCCCCCCCCCCCCCCCCCCTCCAATCTAACGTTCTCAATTACACACCAGTCTGCACAACTCCTGCCGTGCTTCCTCACACACACTCACACACACACACCCCAGGTGAATCTGTTTCAGCCAGTCAGCACTGAGCGCCATGACCACAGGGCGGTGTTATTCCCATGGCGTCGGCTGCACACACACGACGGCCTGTATTACTGCCATCAATCATGTCGAGGAAATTACAATTTCCACACGTCAGCTACACAGAACCGCGGAGCGCTCTAATTGAATATAACCCCAGCACCCCCCCCCCCCCCCCCCCCAAGTGGAAACTCCTTCAGTGCCAAACCCACCTAGAGGGGCGCGGTAAGGCACCAGAAGACAAACTCGTCCCATTGTTGGCTTCTTGACTGTACCGTCTCGGCTCTAAAGGCTCCCTGAGAATCTGCATCTGGCCCCTTCATTGTGTCCTGGCTGTCACTTCCAAGTCGGGGGTGGGCCGCCAAGCACTCGCAGCACCTTTTTTTTGTTTCCAACTGACAGCACGTTCATTACGCATTCACACGACCATCCTTTTCATGCTGTTTCTCCTTTTATCTGGAGGTAAATGGATGTCAGGAAACAAATGAGGCGGCTCACAACAGCTGCACATCAACGCGCCGCTATTCCAAGCCGAGGGTGGCATTAAGCGGCGAACCTCGGCGCTCCAGCCCAAAGGGAAGAGAAGAAACGCTCTCCCTCTTCTTTGCTGCTTTGACGAAGACGCACAGCAACACTGTCACTGGTTCCCGCTCAGGCAATTAGTGGCTTCCTCATTTCCATTTTACATTTTCACATGCGTTCTGCTCGTTTGGAGCGCGGGGGAGACGCGGCATTTCATTATCTTGCTCCACAGCTGTTACAAGGATCAAACTCTTGACCTTCTTTTTGGTTACAAGCGTCTCTTCTACCGCCAGGTCACACCTCTCACCCCCCGTCGCCGTCTTCTCTCCCCCACAGCCTCCCTGATGTTCGCAGACCTGTGCTTAATCCGCTTACAGTGCGGCGGCGGTGGCACCGCGTTTCCTTCCCACCTCTGTAGAACAGAACGGCGAATCAGATTCAGCTCTGCAGAGCAGAACTTAAAAGTTTAGAGTCAAGGAAAAACCGCGTGCACACTAAAAACGGTCTTAAATAGATTGCACGCGTCCTCCTGGATTCCAACACCATCGATTTCCTAAACTCCCCAACAGTTGGCGAGGGATTACAGTAACCCCCCCCACCCATTCAGTTTTTTTTTTTTTTGTTTAATGGAATGAAATGTGCTGTGTTGTTTAATTTTAGACGGAGGTTCATGTTTTATTCAGATAGTTTAATAAAAACAAGCTAATCTGGAAGATTAATTGTCATAGTGATCTGGAATTTCTGGGCGCGCTATCGCCGGCAGGGACCCGGCTCCGGGTGATAAAACACGAGGGTTTATTAAGTGTCTGGCTGGGGCCTCTGTTGCACATGACACTGTCTAATTAACCCAAGACCCGAAGCACCGTAACAGGCTTCATTTTGAAGCCGCCTTTTCAATTAAAATCTTGTCCATCAAACAAAATTTCTAATTTCTATCTAGTTGTAAAATGACGATTTTGTGAATAGATACAGTTTTTAGGTTGTTGTTTTTTTTGTTTGTCACTTGACAGGATGGACTTCTTCCCCTGCCGTTCGAAAACGAAGAACGAGGCGCAAAGGACCAAGCTGAGGAGGAGAGCAGCTGTGACAAGGTGCACAAACCTGAGAAAGCGCCGCGAAAAATGCTGTCAAGAGGTGAGAAATGGAAGGAAACGCCCCAGAGACCCCCCAGGTGTCAAACCCATTTTAGTTTCCTTTATTGGGGGGAAAATAAAAAAAAATGTTGTATTCAATTTTTTTTTCCCCACATTGAGGCAACACTTAAAAATGTGTTAATGTCAATCATATCAGCATGAAAATTTAGTGTTTGTGCCTCATAAAGATTTTTTTTTTGTCAAAAAAATCCACAAAAATCTGAAATTCCAATAAAACTTTTCAACTTTTAAGAGAAACTTGGGAAAGTTTAGCAAAAAAAAACCTGTTTGTTTATCCAAAGGAGTTTTCGTAATTTGTCTAAAAGTACATTTTAGTTTTTTCGTTTATTAATGTATTAGACCCATAAAAGAAGTGATCAGTCTTCTATTGATTTAGGATTTAGGAATGGCTCAAAGGTAAGTCGCTAAAATTTAGATATTTTGCTGTGACACGAATCCAATGATGTTGACGTCCAAAATCCATTTATCATATTTGTCTTTAACGCAGGTTTTTATATTTTCAGTTGGTTTTATACATTTTTGAAATGGAATTCAATTGAATGGAACATTGTAAAAAAAAAAAAAAAAAAATCTAATTTTATTAATGACAGTTTGACCTTTTGTTCGGCCGACATCCCAGTAGTAACTGATTGTGATGAAAGTTAAAACAGTTTTTTTGTGTATGTACATTCTGTCAAATCGGATTGTGCATTTAGCAGCGTTGCCTTCAAATCCATTCTAGTTCAGCAAAATGTCTATTTCTGAGGTGTCAGATTTAGATTTTTCCCAAATTGTGATTGGACGTTTTTGTTAAGTAGGAGGTGCGTTTGGTCTGTAAAAGGTTTCCTCCGATCAGAAAAACCTTTGACCGTGTCGGCGGCGGTGGAAACCTTTCCATCAACGTGTCACCTTCTGTGTGAGAAGCGCCTCAGGCCTCGTTGGTCCACATTTCTCTGCTTCCGAACTGGAAGGGATGTATTTTTTCCCCCCAACCCTGACGGTCTGGCGGTGCCGTCGCGGAAGCTGAGACGAAGCCCGATGCTTTAATGATACTTATCACCGGGCAAATTACAGCCCTCCAATGATTACATCCCATGGCGACACACAGAGGACATGCGATCCCAGACATTTCTTTCTGACTCCTCCACTTTTGTCTAAAAGCACTTCTGCATTTTTTTTTTTTTTCAATGATATCTCATTATGGGTTGATAATTGGTGTGATTCAGTTAATTGCGAAAAAGCTCAAGGTGCGAAGCAATTACACAGATTCCCACAGGCTTGCAAAGGTGTCTGCTTTCCTCTGTGGAGCAACACCACTGATGAGGCAGCCTCCAATTATAAAAGGCAGACCCCCACAGAGGGGGAGCAGCCTCCCCTGACTCCCACCGGTGCTCCTGTCCTTTTCTGCTGCTGCTTCTTTCCTCGCTGTAAACTTCATCCATTTTTCTCTTTGCCTCTTTCTTTGCTTGAACCGTCACATCCGTGTTCACCTCTGACTTCTCATTTTCTGTTAGTTTCAGGAGGTAGCCATGTGGAACGCCGTTCCGTCTTTATTTTCGTTTCGAAAGAGAATTATTCATAGAAATGAAGTCGTCAATGCTAATTGTGTTTCTCTGTTTGGGGAAGTTTTGGATGCCGTGTCTGTGAAGTGATGAGTCGGGACGGTTGTCTCTTTGTGTTCAGATTCCAGTCAGGACTACACCGATTCCACTGGCATTGATCTCCACGAATTCCTGGTCAACACATTGAAAAGCAATCCCAGGTGAGCTCAGCTCCCGCGCTTTCGGTTGACTTTTCGTTGTCCGTCAAGAACCGTTTATCTGCTCCGTAAAAACCAGCGTGAAAACCAGTTTTAGGCTGCAAAATCATGTTTATTTGACATATATTTTGGACTTAAAATTTCTAAGGTTTTTTTAAAAATCGATATACTTTGTGAATGAATTTTGGTTGTTTTAGCCCCGGAACTTGGTTTTCTGTGGTACACAGCACGTAAAACCAAGTACAATTTAAATAAACTACAAAGCTGCATTGATGGATCGTTGGAGCATCATGGGTACTGTAGTCAGGAACCTAATGAACTGAAAAAGTGAGAATATTGTGTAACAACTGAACAATGTTGAGTCATTGTCAATGAACTTATTCTCTTTGTAAAAGCTGATTATTGCAGGTTAAATGGGAAGAACAAAAAAACTTCCCATCAATCTCTCTGACCAATTGCCTGACTCTTGGCGTCTCTAGGCATTCTGGGTAGTGTAGTCAAACGGAATTAGATGGGTGTTTTGCTTAATGTCTCCTAATATCCACTGGATCTTATAGCCCAAAAATACTGTAACCAAAAGAAGGAAATAAAAAGGGTAAAACTGCAACAAAAAACAAAAAAATTACATATTTTTTATGTTTTTATTTATGTGGTTGAACTGTACAAGGAGTTCAATGGGGTTTGTTTCTTAAAAACATTTCTTTTTCTACAATTTTACAGGATTTGGGCCAGAAAATATTAGACTAACTTTGCATTTTGTTAAAAGCTCCTTTTCAAATGGAGGTAAAGTGGTAGGAGCTCTACAGGCCCATGCTTCACGTTCATTTATGGGTTTCAATCTTTTCTTCACAGTAAAACCAGCTTGAAGGTGCATCCATCAGGCTGTTACTCCCTTTATCTTGCTATGACTTAACATGTTAGCTACAACGTGCTAAAGTCACTCCTCCATGTAGCCGTGGAAGAGAAGCCACGCCTCCATACAGTCATCAAAACAGGTGCAGATCAGCAAACTGATCTGTAGAAATGTTTTATTTTTATTTATTTTTTTTTCAAACTGTCTGTGCCGTTTGGAAATAAGTTCAGCGTTTTACATCAGAGCAAGAAAAAAGGAAAAAACAAAAAGCCGCTGCGTTTTGTCCATGTTCAACAGCCGTTGGGTAAAAGTGATACAAAAGTAAAAAGGTTCTTAGAACTTTCATATTTTACTTCTTTTTAAATCAATTTGGGGACAGGAACACCCTCATTAAGATTTATTTGAGAGAAAACAGTTGACGCTCGTCTCCTTTAAAGTTTTTGGGGGTTCGTTTGCTCTGAGATTATCTGGATTTGCTCATTTTGACGGTTCCAAAAACAAACGCGATCTTCTGCTAATCCCGTACCTCAGATTTGTCCTTTTTTTTTTCCCTCCTCAGGGATCGAATCATGCTCCTGAAGCTGGAACAGGACATCCTGGATTTCATCAGCAATAACGAGTAAGACGTTCAGCCTCCGCTCAACAAACACTGAAACGGGTCGTTTAAGTCGGACGCCTTTAATTGGATGTTTAAAAAAAAAAAATGGCATCTCTGCAGGAGCCAAAAGAGAAAGTTCCCCCCAATGACGTCCTACCACAGAATGCTGCTGCACCGCGTGGCGGCGTACTTCGGCATGGACCACAAGGTGGACCCAAGCGGGAAATCGGTGGTCATCAACAAAACCACCAACACTCGAATGTGAGTCGGCAGAGGAGGATGCTGCGCTGCCATCCATCCATGAGGAGGCTGGTTAACATATGCTGCTGTCAGCTTCTGCAGTAAATGAAGCTTTTGCGATTTCCCCCCCCTCCTCATCTTCTCCTCCTCCTCCTCCTCCACAGACCTGATCAGAAATTCTCCGAGCACATCAGCGATGACAGGGTGGACGATTTTCAGAAACGTTACATTCTCAAACGAGACAACTCCAGCTTTGATCGGGACGACAGCATGGTGGGTTTTTTTTTATTTTTTTTCCCCTTTATTTAAACCCACCCACCCCACCCTTCACCAAGCTGTCTCTTTCATTTATGACATGTTTGTGAGCGTGGGACAATCTGGCGTCCCTGACATAGCCGCTAAAGACGAGCCTGTCTGTCTGCGTGTGTCCTTGCCAGATTCGAATGCGCTTGAAAGCTGACAAGAGGAGCAAATCGATGGAGGAGAGGGAGGAGGAGTACCAGAGAGCCCGAGAAAGGATTTTCGCACATGATGTGAGAGCTGTTTGTGTGGGCGGCGGTGGGGGTGGGGGGGGTCGCTTCACAAATCTTTGTGTCACGTCTTTTCATGTGCAAATTCAGTTGATTTCCTGCTACGAGCCGCTGATGCCGGTTTCCAGACCCTAGTCCAAAAATCTGACGCGACTTTAAAGTCGAGATGTGAGTTTTTGTTTGAAAGTTGACGTCGTTTCTCCTTTCACCCACAGGGAGACCACTTCATAATTGACAGAGGGTGAGTGCAACCTTTGTTTTTTTTTGTTTTTTTTTTTCCTCTAATTTTCTCGGCAAATAAAGAAAAACGAGTCGGGAGTTTGTAACGTCTCCATCCTCCCTTCAGCGCTCTGGATGAAAACTCCTGCCTGAGTTCCCAGCAGAGGCGCCAAATGTTCAGGTGGGTCCGCCCCCGTCGCTTCAGTAGCAAAAATGTTGGAATCAGGAATCCCTTCTCAAGCGCTCTCGAGCAGCTATGCTGATTTTTGTTGGCTGAGAAGCAGACGTGACGTTTCCGAGCCAATTAACCCTCATGTTGGTGCACTCCAGGCATGCGAACGGCCTTCAAGAACCGGATTTCTTGAACAGGGTTTTGGCATACGCTGTGCTGATTGGACTGTCGCTGCCTAACACTAGCACGTGTGCTCACTGCTCGAGGTGCCTTGGTGCAAAATGTCAAAGCGGTATCAAAATCTTGCTCCAAACCGCAATTATTGTGGTGATGCAATGATGAAATTCCAAACAGCTGGCACTTCGAAGTAAAGACGCTACCCATCCGTCACGACCAAGCTCCTGAACGGTCAAAGTTCAACTGGTTTATACCATGGTCCGGGTGAATACTCAATTCTGATTGGCTGCTGGGTATGCATTAAAAAATGATAACCGCACGGTGAAAAAAGAAGTTCCGGTCGGCTAGCTTAAATGTTTTGTATCACTGCGCCGGCTTCTGTAAAACAACCTTTTGCTTCATCATCTGAGCAAAAACAAGCGGTAAGCGATTAACTTTCCCTCTGAATTGATGCTTTATTCAACCCATCGGGACGATCACCATATATATATCGCCGAATCTTGACTGCAGCGGTGGTGCTGCGCGACGCGGACTATATGTCACGTAACATATAGTCCGATTTTTGTGAGAAAAGCGATCCAAATCGAAAAAAAAAACAAGAATTAAGGACTAAAACCTGGTTAATATGTATTGCTTTTGTAGGTGACCATGGTATAAGCGGGTTAATGGCCTTCGAAGTGTGTGGTTATTACTTTATAACGCAATTCGCGGAAGCAACCATCCTCCGCTTCGCGTCGGTCGGTTCAGGCTTCCACGTCGTGCGTTAAAAAGTAATAACCGCACACTTCGTCGGCCATTAACCCTTACTTAACCTTGTGACGCGCGTTCAGTGGCTGCGTGTTTTTATACATGGAGTCCGAAGAAGGACTTGGAAAGTTGCGTAGCGACGCGTAAATGTGAGAGCTTTGACCTCAGAATCGTTTACGCGCGTTTACGTAGACTTTTCATTGGAAGTAGTCGCTTGAATGAACTTTTCCGATTTAGTTGCTGTCGGCAACACGCGTTCAAACGGCTGCTTCCAATGAAAGGTCTACGTAAACGCGCATTTCCGACTCTCGTTCACGTATAGCTAGTCATGTTTTTAGGACCTTTTTTGGGCTCTACGAAAAATACGCACAGACATTGAACTCGCGTTGAGAGTTAAAGCTAGCACCATGTGCTATAAACATGCGCTTAGCGTGTTCTTGAATCTGCATCACATGCCTGGAGTGCACGGAGCTTAAGGGTTAAAGCTGATGGAAACAAATACAAATGGTCATTCTGCATCCTAGGTAACCAGTGGGAATTCTTTGGTCACCAGGTTACGTGCCGGTCAGTCCGCTGCCAGCAGGCAGAGCAGCTCCGAGACAGAAGCACTGCCACGCCACGGCGAGCCGCGGCCGTGGAGCAGCACAGACAGCTCCGACAGCTCCAACCGGCTCGCCCCGCGGCCCGCCATCACCAAAGCCAGCAGCTTCAGCGGCATCTCGCCCGGCCTGATCCGAGGGGACAGCACGGCCAGCAGCAAGAGCACCGGGAGGCTATCCAAAACAGGCAAGGGAGAAGAAGAGCGTCCCCTCCTGCAGCTCCGTTATCAGAGGCTCTCAGGCCGCGCTTGCTGTCCTGCAGCAGGTCTGCTGTTGACACTAAGTAACAGAGCACAGCACATAAACAGACCGGTGCTAGCTGCTGAACAATGACAGCCGGCAGCGAGGCACTGCTGCATAATGTATAAGTGTAAGTGCAGCAAAGTGCAGCTGAGATGAAGTTAGCACAACTGCTTACTCCACACTATGAAACATTTGCAACCCGAGTGGCTGACATCCCAAATTCTGCAGGCTGCGGCAGAGTTGACCTCTGACCTGCTCTGCTTTCTTTCTTTCTGTCTTTCTTTCTTTCTGCTGCTTCTGTCAAAGCTGCAGTCGTAAAGTCCCACTTCCAATCACCCTCTGCCCTATTCCAAAGGTTTTCCTAGCGGTCTTTTAACTATGATTATGCCGTTTTTAGTCAAAATAAACAAAAAACAACTGTTATCTAGGGCATAGTTCCTGCAGAGCGGCTGTAGTTCATTTCAACTCTTAAATTGTGGCGCGGAGCAACCCCGCCCCCTCTTCCCATTGCTGGGAAGTCTTTGGTCAAGTCTGATCCCTACTCCTCTGACTTCTTCCTACTCCTCCATTTGAAGGAGCAATTAAAAGGGGTAGTGGTGTCCGAGAACGTTTTTTTTTCTTAACGGGGTAAGTGCGGTGCCGCTCACATAGCTGAGCTCTGATGCACAGAAGGCTACATGTAAATGTAAGTAATGACTTTGTTTAAGCAGAGCGTTACAAAGGTTTAAAACCGATGATGTGAACGTAGATGACCGACAAATATTGATGACGTCATCGAGGGTCGGTGCAGTCTGAATCAAAGACACAATTTTTCCATCTCTCTCTGTTTGGACGGTTAAATAGGCGTAGGGAGAAAACATAGGGAAGGAATTCAGATTTTTACACGCTCTACCGCTAGCTAACAGGCCCTCACAATCCCAACCCAACATTAGAGGTGCGACAAAAATGGCGAGCCAAATCGGAGCCATCCAGTTTGAGCCACAAAGACTCTACAAGTGGATGCGTCAGAGCAGGAAGCTTGTAGCCTGCTGATTTATAGTGTCAACATCATAAATACAAGTTTTTTTAAATGTTTTTGTCTGCCCTTGATTCACGAGTTGAATAAAGAAATATTTTGTTTTCTTTAAACATTTCCTCCATCAGAAATGCCACGAGAGCATAAAAAAAACAAAAACAAATAAGAGGATCTTTAATCGGAGTCTGTCTTTAAGGGATAAAATTAGTTTTTTTCAGGGCGTGGACCCTTTAAAGGTTTTGAAAATTTCTTCTTAAATTTGTTCGGAAACTAATGTGTGGTTGGAGGATTCAGCTTTCCATGCTTAATAAAACCTCTAAAGTTGGTGCTGAGACTCAAGCAGCCAGAACAGAAGCTCACTCAGACATTTACGTGGGCGGAAAGAGCCCAAGTAACCCCGAGGACGCTGCTCTCAGACTCCTGGAGGTTCTCCTGTGAAGGTCAGGCTGCAGCTGACGCTCGGCCTCCTGCCTTTCCTCCAGGTTCCGAGTCCTGCAGCAGCGTCGGCTCCTCTTCCAGCTCGCTGTCCCGCCCCCAGCTGCCTCTCCCGGCGCTGGCCTCCTCCAGGCCCGGTGTCCACAGCACTCCCCTGATGCACCCCGCCGCTGACGGCAGAGGCGCCGCACATTTGGACACCACCAAAAGCCTCCCGCCTCACCCGACAGCCGCCGACACCACCAACTACTACGTGTTCCCAGTCGAAGCCTCAGGGATTCCTCCCGGCAGCGTTCTGCTCAATCCACACACAGGTGCGTGAGGCAGCTTCAGGTTTTAAGACACCGTTTTGCTGCACGAAATGCAGCAAAACGGTGTCTTTATTTGTGGTTTCCATGAATATTCATGCGTCTGAGGCAGAGCTGGATCCTGGCGCGAGGCTTCGCTCGGTCTGTCTGTCAAATTAGTCGTCAGACTGAAGCGAACAGATCGAGATGCAGCCAGCAGATGGGCCGGATCTGTAAATGTGCATCGTGAGCGCAGCACGCCGTCGTGCAGAGGGTCCAGGGTTGTTCCTCATTGGGGTGGACGCTCTCCTCGGAGCGCAGTGTCCTCCGCCTTCAGGACGGGACATTTGAATTTCTGGTTTTCATTTTCTCAGGCAAGCCCTTCGTCCACCCCGACGGCAGCGCCGTGGTTTATAACCCGGCCGGCGTCGCCCCGGTCGCCGGCCGGCAAGGGAAAAGCCCACCGCAGCCACTCCCTGCTGCGCCGCAGCAACACTTTTACCCCCAGGTGAGTGTCTCAACACCTCAAGACTCAACCCTACTAACCTCCATGTCGTGGAGACTCAATTCATCTGCTAGTGTTTCCTAACCCTCTGAGACTGGAGCTGCCACGATTGGCTGCTGACGCCAAGCCCCTCCCCACAATCTGACCAATTTAAGAGTTAAAAAGTGAAGTGGTTTAATTCAGGGCGACCAACGTCAGCTCACAATCGGAGCTCCCAGCGTTTTCCCGTTTGTCATCTGCTGTCCTTCTCCACATCTTCCTGACTCCTCAGCCGATCGGCGCTCCTCTCCAGCCGTCCTCGGAGACCTTCCACCCAACGATTTCCTATCCTCTTCCTCCTCCTCCTCCTCCTCCTCTTCACTCTTCTCAGTTCCTGCCCGTCTGTCCTACCCAACAATACACAGTGGTACAGAACCCATTTCCTCCGTTTTTCATACCCACCTAAATCATGTAGTTGAAGGATTTCCCATCACTTTTGTTTGAATTATCCAAAACCGCCGCAGTCTGAGCTCCATTTTGATAGATGTGTTTTAGCATTTACCCTGTTAAAACTGTATTTATGAATGAATTAAACACCCAAAGAAGGAAAACTGGCCACATTAAAGTCATAAACGGCTACTTTGAACCCTTTTTAGGCACTTTACCCCCCATCGCCGGGCTGTTTTTTTTTTTTTTGCAGAAAAAGGTGCGTCCAAATCCAGCAGGAGGCTCTGCGCTCATATGTAGATCACGCATCCGCTTAACCTCATTTCTGACCTGGTTTGAGCGAAAGACATGCCTCTGTGGCTAATTATGCTTCTGGAAAGTTCCATTAATATTTAATTCATCACCAGATGTTAGCGCTGCATAATCCATGACTGAAAGCACAAGTTTTCCAACAACGTGTCAGAGACGACCCCCAGACCAACGAGCGCCGCTGACATGGATGAATAATTCACTGGAGAGTGGACAAAAAAATCTGACGGCGTTTGTTTAAACCTCAGTGAAGGAAAATAATTAGGATTTAGCAGGATTTTTTTTTTTGGTTGAATAGGAGTAAAAAATAATGGTAGTTTCCATGTTAAAACATTAGTATGGCGGCAAATTTTCTTTATGAATAAGCTGAGGTCATTGATAAATCATTGCGGTTCTCTATGGGGGGTCTAATGGAGGCGTTTACCTGCCGTTTGTCTCACCACACCTTAATATCAGACTTTTAACGTTGTAGTTTTCATCCAATGAAAGCTCCACCTGTTGAGGTGTGTCGTGTTTCACGCCACACACGTGTCTTTCCTTCAGCCTGAAGTCCTCAGTGCCCAGTTCAGTCACATGACTCTGGCGCAGCAGCCGCCCGGGGACGGCGCCGCCTCTACCCCAGAAGGCCGGCACTATCCCCCCGTGTACGGCTCCCACCCGTCGCCCATGGTCCTGCAGGGAGCCGCGCCGCAGCAGGTGACCGGCTACATGGTGGCGGGCCCATCGGGGGGCGTGCCCGTCCAACTCCCGGGGCAGGCCCCCAACCACGCTTACCCCAGCTCCAGCTCCGCGGTGTTCTCCGGAGCGCCGCTCAACCAGCCGCTGCTCCAACAGCACGCCTACATCCAGCAGCCGGTGCAGCAGGTGACCCACCCCTCCCACACTCCTGCTGGGATGCGGCGTCCCGATTTTTGTTTTTCCTGACGGTTCCCCTTCACAAATCTTTTCTTTCTCCAGCAGATTTCCTCGTGTTACTGCGCCTCAGGCCACCATCCCCACTGCTCCCATCAGCAGCAGCAGCAGCAGCAGCACTACCGGCCCCCCACCAACCCCCCGCCCTACAACTGCCCGCAGAGCCAGAACCTGCCCCAGCAACAAGGTACAGTCGATTTGTGTCAGGACGGAGGGGCAGCAGCCCACACAGACGCCGGCCTCTTGATGGCTCCTTTGATTGGTCTAAATCCAGTTCAAAGTCGCACGCTTGGAGAGCAAACGGCAGCGGGTTCCTCTCCGTCCTCCCGCCGCGTTCCGCTCCGAACGGAAACTACAAACGATCTGAGGCAGCTTTGAACCAGCCGCAGACGAATCAAAGCGGCTTTTAATGAGTCAGAGTCTCCGCCGCTTCGTGTTGTTCGGGGGGAACGCTCGGCCTCGCCGTCTTGTCACGGTTCATATTTGGAAAAACGTTTCCTCTTTGAGCGCTCGGACGACTCCCCTTTGGTTTCTCACAAAAGAGCGCCGGCCGCCGCGGCTCAACTCGAGGACAAACGTACCTCTTTTTTTTCCCACCGTGTTTTTGTTTTTCTTGCCGGTTCAGACGTCTCCCTGGGAGTCATCCACCCGTTTATTGAGTTTCACTTTCCTTTCTTCCTCTCACACAACAGGACCTGAGGTTGTTAGCTGTTACACACACACACACACACACACGCTGCTCCTTAACTGCAGAGCTTCTTCCAGTTGTGTGTCGAGCTCACAGCGCCGCCCATATGTCTCTGGAAATGGCCGCGGCACAGTTCTGTCATCTGGAAGCCGCAAATGTGGCGTCCCCCGCTGGGAGACCGGGAATCTGCCGCGGACAAATGAAGCTGACCTACAAAGGGGCGAAGAACGGCCATTATTTCTGAAGGAAGCGGCGAGCAAAAAGCCCGACTTTTTAACTAACTCCAGAAGGCGCCGAGGTTCTGTGGGTAAAGCCAGCCTGCCGGCGGAAGAATCGGTTCACGCTTTGATGCGATAAAGTGTCGGAGGGGCGGGACGCGGGGCCGGGACGCTGTCTGAGAGGCCGCTACGAATCTCACAGTGAACCGGTCTCTTTTCCCGCCCCTCACTGCCGTCACCTGACGGGCGTCCTCGCCCGCAGCCCGCTGGAGTGGAATGGCGTGTGATATCATTACACGCTGGCTGAAGGAGGGTAAAAATAGCGCAGCCTGCTGGTCCCTCTCTTTCATTGTCTCCTTGTACTTTTGTCTCCCAGAGCAGCCCCCTGTAAAGACACCTTCACAAAAGGACGTCCTCTCCTTTTGTGTGTCTTTTAGCTCTGTGTGTCAGTGTGTGTGTCACCAGGGAAAGTATTTCCAAATGTCTCTTTTTGTCACCTTGACATTTAAGTGTCTGATTTACCTCTCGCCTGCGGTCGGGAGCCGGCGCCGCCATTTGGAGCGCGTCTTTGCCTCGTCTTTAGTATAATTGTCTCGGCCCTCTCTAAATGGGTTTTTAATAAGTACTGTTGGAATGAGATGTCTCATCGAAGAGTTTTTTTTTTGTTCCCCGTGGATTGCTGCAGGTTGAGGCGGCTTCCAGCCAAATCAAATATATTGACTTTCTGGTTTCTCACAAACCCGATCGGCTGCAGAGTCTGGACTTGCCGTCCCAGTTCTGCTCCCGTCCCGCTTCACGTCAGGCCTTTCCTCTCGTCTCTCCGCAGCACAACAAGCCCTGATGCCAAACCCCGCCTCCAGCTACCAGACCGTACTGGGCGTGCAGGCGGCGCCCGGCCTCGCTCTCACCGGCAACCAGCAAAGCAATATGGCCAACCAGGTGCAAGGCATGATGGTCCAGTACCCCCCGATGCAGTCCTATCAGGTGTTTAACAGCATTCTTTTCATTCGGAAAACACATTTTCAAATTAAGAGCCTGAAACCAAACATTCAAACTGACGGATGCTTTATTGAAACCAGCCGCTTGCTTCTGTTCCTCAGCAGTCGTACCAGCAGCCCATCTTCGTGTCCTGCCAGCCCACCGCGGTCGCCGGCATGCAGCCCTTCTACAGCCTGCTGTCCCCAAACCAGCACACCACCATGAGGTACCACTGCTCCACATATTTCCCCCCAAACCCCCCCAGAGCCGACCGTAATTGATGGGTCTGGATGTGAGCGGGAGAATGAGGCGGCCAGGCAAAATTCTCTGGGGTGGGGGCATCCTGCAAATGCAACTGAGTTATGGTCTTTCAGTCTGCCGGAGCAGAAACGATGTTTGCTGCTTTGCAGAAATTCAAATTTGACCTTTTAATTTACGCGGCGAGCGTTCAATATGTGTAAAAAGTGAGACTATTATCCGGGCGGTTTCCTTCGTAATTATCACATCCAGAGCCCGACTCCTGTGGATTTATGGGCCAAGCAAGACGCCGGCCGCTGAATCCATCATTGAGCAGGCACAAGTTTTAATTTGAAAATGAAAGAACCTTTTTCTTTGTGTGTGTGTGTCACTAATTTGGTAGAATTGTCTAAATTCTTATTATATTCTTTGACACATTCTTCGACTGCTGTTGTGGCGCAAATATTCAAAGTACAGCCCAGATCAGGGTCTATACTAAAGAACAGTTAACATTATATCAGTGTTATATTTATATATGTATATGTCTCTTCCTGTGTGTGTCGATGTCCTTCAAAATAAGACGCTATGACATATTACTTTATTAGAAGCAAACTATTCTGTCCGTTGGGGTGTTAGATGATAAAACCCTATCAGGTTTTTTTTTTTTGGTCCCCCAATCTGATCACGGTATCTGTGTCTGCCAATACATTTCTGATAGTCCCAATCTGATACTTTAATATAAAAAAAAAAAATTTTAAAGGGAGATATAGAGGTCCAGTCTGATCCCTATTTTTAGTTAATTAACCTTCTTTTGTCATTTACCACTTCAGCTGAGCACTTCTATGAAGTAGCTTCAACAGTCAAGCAAAAATAGTGCAACTATTAACTAGGAAAACCAGTTTACGCAGTTTTTGGACTAAAAGTCGCTCTAGAATATAAATCGCAGATGCCAAAAACGGCGTAATAAAGACAAAAAAAATCATATACAAGTCGCACTTTTGGGAAAAATTGTATTTAACAACAAATTGGACCAGATAATGGATAGAATATATGCACATGTCGCCTCTATAGCCGTTTTTAACTTCACGAAACACAAGAGGAATGAAGTGTCTAGTCTATCAAATCACTAAATCCATTAAAGTCTTCATCGTCCGTGTCGCTTTTGAACATCTCTGCCAAGTCCGGCGCTGCTTCTTCTGCGTTCTGTCAGAAGCGAATACTTCGTCAGTGGGAAAACGATGAACATGTGAGCCTATCTATCAGCTAGTAAAAATATGGGGATAATTTGCCATGTGAGAAAGTTTGGCGACTGTAGCTTTAGGATACTATTGAAAATTCTTAATAATAGAACTCTTATCTTCATTAAAAATCCCTAAAAACTGGGAACAACTTTCTTTCCAAACCGTTGTTGTAGCATAAATGTAATATTAGTATTCATGACGAGCTCATAACAATGGAACTATTTATTCTTTTCAGTCGCTTTTAAGGCATTATTGATGAATTTATTAATTTATTTTTCAATATCGACGGCCCCTTGGCAGCCGTCTCACTCCCATTTTCTTGTCTAATTCTCATTAAAAATGGAAATAAAAATGTAAAAACAATCTTTTGCTTTTTAAGTCGTGGATCTTTGCATTCAGACAAACCAGTAGAGACGCTTGCTGGCAGTTCAAAGTGTTCATTAAAGGACTTATTGATCCCGGATGTCCTAATCCGTGAAAATCTTGCTAACTTTGCCAAACGTTTTAGCGCGCTCCCTCCTCGAACTAGTGCCGTTCTAGAGGAGTGAAATGTCACCATCCGTTCATGATATGCAGACCTGTAGTAGAGTATTCATCAAACACACAGCGCTGATCATAATGAGGAGAATGAAATAAATATCCGATCCCTGATGGGGATACAGCATCTGATTGTGTCAGAGACTGTGTGATCGGTTCCAATGTCTGGATTGGGACCATCCTAATTAAATTTAGATTTCGGGGTTTTTTTTGAGAAGTTTCTTCCGTTTTTAAAGCCAAGAAACAAAAACCAAAAAATGAAGCTATTACCAGGAAGCTTGAGCGTCTGGCCGAGGCTTTAGTGGCGCTCCTCTGCTGCTGCGCTGAAGTGCCGGAGCGCCGCTCATTATAGCTGACTGATAGAACTGGTTCACGGAGAGCACAACGTGCCATTAATTTGTACAATCAGCGCCGATACTGCAGACTACAGGGACCCGAGCGGCGAGCGCCTCCTCCAGAACAATGCACGCACACACGGGAGGGGAGAGGTCACGTTCTCGCCGTCCCAGCTGTGATAGCCGGCGCCTTTAGCGGGGCGGATGATTTATGCTGCAGCGCTGCGAACGGCTCCGGCTTCTCCCACGAGGACCAGCTGTCCACCTGCAGCCTGCTTCCTCACCAGCTGGATCCCAGTCCCTGCAGGCGGCGTGCTCACGGAGCTCGCCGCCAACCTTCCAGATGGACTTCAAGTTGAGCTTCACATTTAATGCCCAGCTGCAGCGCTAAGATCTCGCACCTCCTGCGGATGCGCCTTATGTCTGCGCGTGTTCCTCCAGGGTTTCCAGCCAAAACTCTCATTTATCAGCTTTTTCTGCTTAATTAAATCAACCCTCAGAAGGAGGAACGCGGCGAAAACCGAGCACCCTGAGCTCTGCAGGTTTTCAGATTCCTTTTGTCCTCCTCCCCAGCTCCACCGTCAGCTTCCTCCCCGGACCGATGATGGAGCAGCTCCAGTTTTCCCAGACCTCCTCCCCTTGCATCTCCCAGCAGCATCCCGGTCAGCAGTACGCAGGTACGAGCGGCGCTGCTTTCAGTCGACCTTTCCCATCATGCACCAGCATCGTTCCACAGATTTCACCGTTGTTTATATGTTTGAGCCTTATTCAGAAATAACATGACAGTAATGACTTCATTCTTAATCTGGATTAAATATCCAAAACCTTCTGAGTAATCTGGAACAGACTAATGAACTTCATGGCTCCACTAGAGATGTAACGGTGTGTTTTTGTCCACTTAGATTATTGTAGTGAAAATTCACTGATTTTTCTGTTGCTGAACTCGAACCGCTGACGGGTTTTTATCCGGTTCTCTGCTCAGAAACATTTGAAAATGGAATATTCCGTCTCCTCAGCCGTATCTAGAACGTTCTCATGGAATCACTGCTGGGAGCAATTTGTCGCCTCTTGTGATGGAGCATCAAGATGTCAGCTGCAGCTTTTCAAAATAAAGTACATCAACTAGAAAGCACAGAGCTTCAGTTTAGCAAAACTCCAGTTTCCCTTAAAAAAAAAAAAAAGTAATTTTGTTACATTTTTGTCGATACAGTAATTAATGACGACTAATAAAAGGGGCTGCTATGGAAATATGGGAATACAGATTTGTCTTCTTTTTTTCATGAAATTGTGGAAATTAATTTAAAGGAGGAGCAAAAACAAAGTGGTTTTTTTTTCCTGTTTTTGTCTATAAACTTTCACTCTGGTTTAATTGGAATTAAACAAACCTCCTGGCTGTGACTCAGTGGATGCACTGCACTCATAACAGGTTGAAGCCCAGAAATCTGAATTTGTAACAAAAAGCAACCAAATAATTCACTATGATGACCCAACAAAAATGACTCAAATATGTGATGGACGACTAGAAGTGTCAGCAGCTCATGTGGACTGACTAAGCTCTGTCTAAATAAAATAAAATCTCCCAAAAGTGAGGAAGAAGACGCTTTCAGCAGCAACAAGGTACCAGCAGACCATCTCTGACCTTCACTGTTTAAATAACTGAGAAGTCAAACTGCCGAAGGAAGATGGACAAGGATGGAATGGACAAGGATGCCAAAGGACGATACACAACACCTACATCACACACATGAGACACATTTTTTTTTTCCAAAACTTTATTGAATGTAAAATTCAATACAAAACAATGTTAAACAGTAAACAGGAACAACAAAGGAACAAGCCAGGGGGCTATTACATTTTACACAGATATATTGAAACTGACACACAGATCAAATGTTTTGATGGCTTTCTTATTGTCAGAGTTTCTTATTGTCTTAATGTATTGTTTGAGCTCACTGATAAAGACTGAGAAATGAGGGGTATGATTCGTAACTTTTGATTTATGAATGTGCCATTTGCATAAAAACAATAAAAGATTAATGATGTACAACTGTTCTTTTTTATGAGATGGACAGTGGGTGAGGCCAAACATAACATTTTCTAAGTACAGGCGAAAGTCTGGGTCAAGAGACACATTTTTATCACAGCTCACAACACTTTTTAAAAAAAAATAAATAATAAAACGTTTGAAGTCAAATGCTCTATGATGGATTCCTGCTTAGACGCAACACTTCCTCTTTGGAAATAAAAAGTGGAGCCAAGGAACTTCGCTGCATCGCCACCAGGGGGCTTGTTACTGAATCGATCCCGTGCACGTTAGCTTTCATGTAAAATGACGGTGGTTAGAAATGTGCAGTTTTACTGATCGGATGCTGACATGAGGGGGGGGTGTGGCTTCTAATTTTAGACTTGAAAAAGTCCCGCCCCCTTTTTTTTAAGTGGCATCAAGTTTTTATTTTTGTTTGTTTGATTTTGGCAAAGTAGTCATTAGTACCAAGCGGAAAAACTGGATTCACACAAGCTTGACAAAGATCAAAGGGTCACATGACCACAGGTGTATCAGCCCTTTACATACGATTACAATAAAATCACACATTTTTTTAAAGCCCGACTCCGATCATCTTTTGGTCTATCATAAAAGCTTTCTAAAAGTGATCTTTTCATTGTAATAATGCCACTTTTAGCCCAAATTTGAAAACCTTTGTTGTTTTTCTCTGACGTAGTGTCTGCAGAGCTGCAGGAGTTCTATAGGTGGGACTATTGGTGTGGAGCAACCCCGCCCCCCCTTCCCTTCACCATTCATATTTTCGACGTCCCCAAATAAGCTCTTTCTTTAAACCAAAGCTTTCCATCTGCTTTTGACTCACAGCAATTTGAATAAATAAGTCAACTTTAAGCGAAATTGTCTTTGTGTATGCCCTCCATCATCAAGATAACATGGTTAAAAACACTTCATAATCTGTCATTTTAATCCTTATCTCCTCTTATTGGGATTAGGGTTTTTTTTTTTTCTTCCCACAGTTCATCAGTGTCTTGTCTTTCTTTGAACTGAAAGTAAACAGATCAATAAATGGAAATATATTCCATGGTTTCAGCTGATGACTGACATTCATGTGGTAATTATATCACTGCGCTGGGAATTATTTTTTGTTTTTGCGTTTTGCAGGAAAATGGTTAAGTTTAACAATGGCTCCACTTAAAGGGTACTTAGTCAGCAGCTAAGGGTGTTTCCGCTGATGAGGTGTGCAGCCGAACAAAAGTGCTGAAGAGCAGCTTTAACTGCCAGAAATGAGCTGATGATGATGAGCTCATTGGAATAAATAAGCTCCCCGCGTTTACAAAATGTCAACAAACACTTCAACCCGTTTTTGTCTGTGCACGCAGGCCTGTTGCCCCCGGCGCCCGGCGGCGGCATGGTGATGCTGCAAATGACGGGGCCCCCCTACCAGCAGCCCCGAGCCCCCTCCCCCTGCCAGAGGAAGCCGGCCGGCCACAAGCAGCAGGGGCCCGAACAGCCGCGCGGCCGCAGGCCCGCGGAGATGCCCCCGCCCGCAGACGGCAACGCACAGGTACAAGCCCCCCGACAGGCGTCCACCCCCCCACCCCCACCCAGCGCCTCCGAAATGTTAATTAGCGGCATTTGCCCGTCAGGAAGGCGGCGCCAAAGACGTCCGCTGGAAAGCAATTTAGGAGCTAATTTACTTTGGCTCCAGGAACCGCCGCCTCCAGTCCAGCTCCTTCCAGGCGGGTTAAATGTCGGCCTAAATAGGCTCAGCAAATGAAGCCGACGCCGCCAAAACCTGAAAATGAGGAGAAAATGGTCGTCTGCATCAGGGCGTGATGCTACATTAGTGGGGCTAATGGGGATGGAAGGCTACATTAAAGCAGAGACTGGAGCGGCAGAATGACTCTGTGCAAAGCGCCGGCGCTGTGTTTTTGTTTTTTTGTTTTTTTTGTTTTCCTGAATGAAAGTGTTTGTGTTCTTCCTCGCCTGCTCTCTCATCACCATTGGCGTGTTGTGTGTAGAGCAGCCTGCCCTCGTCCCCCGCGCTCACGCCCTCGCCGTGCCCGCCGCTCAGCATCAAGGGCTACCCGGTGCTGTCCCACCAGCTGCCCCCTACTTTCTGCCACACTGGACAAGGTCAGAGTCACGCCATTGACTGTATATGAGAAGTGGACTGAGTGACCCCTCCCCCGACACTTTCCAAACAGGAAGTCAGAAGAAAAATCTACCCAGTAACTCTATTTGTCAGAATAACCATTCTTGTCTGCTACTTTTTTTTAACGTTATAAATCCATTTTTTTTTCCAATTTTATCTAAAGTGCCAATTTTTCAGGTTACGCTGGCCAATCAGATGCCTTGCATTTTGACAGATTTCGTGTGGTGTGTGCGTCCAACAAGCTCACTCCTGATTGGTGAGAGTGGTTGTCACAGAAACGTCGGCTCAAACTACGTTCACACCGACCACTTGCAATGAAAAGTCTCCGTAAATGCGCACGAATAAACATTACGGACTTCTCCGTTCAAAACTCTCCCGTTCATGCGTGGCTACACCAGCTTTTACAACCGCTGTCGGGCTCTACGAACAAAACACGCGGCCATTATAAACGCGCGTCGAAAGTGAAACCAGGTCAAACTTGTGATGGGAAGTAACAGACGGACGGCGTCCCTTATAAATTCTACGGAACTGCCAACCATTTTGAAAATTGATCATGGAGGAGAAAGCGGACGGAATTCTGTGACACCAAGTCTTTCATACACGGGAAAGATTTGCGAGATTTGGGCCGCTACAACGTTTCAGACCAAGCCTTCTCCAACTGTAGGTGGCGGACACGCACTAGCATCTGGAAGGACAAAAAACGATCACGTCAGACTGACTCGACCCAATCTCTATTGACGTCGTCTAGTTCCGATATGTCCGTATCGGGAAAAAGGACAACAGAATTTTGTTGGGGCAAACCATTTTCTACAGTGACGTCACTCTGTCCAGTTTTCCTATACAGTCGACGAGTCACGTGTGCGCCATTTCTGCTGGATGTCGTGCTAAATATGTCTGTTTCCAGGTGAGGCGCATTACTCCCTACTGGGCCAACCAGTTCAGTACAAACCCTCCATCAGAGGACCGCTGATCCACGCCACTCACATGGTGACCAAACACCAGGTGAGAAAAGGCACCTTTTCCAGAACTAACCCCCTCCAAAGCCCATCCTGAATGCACGCCGCCCTCTCTGCAGGGCCCTCTGGGAGTTTGGCGAAGCAGTCAAGGGAGGAAGGCCAGCAGAAAGCCTTTGTCTTCAGATCTCAGTGTGAGTGGAGCGGGTCACGGGAAGGCCAGAGGGAGGCTGGAGCTTAGCTGACCGCCGTTCCACCCCAAAAGTGAAATCTGGCATCCAGCGAAGCGATTCATCACCCGGATATCCAGCTGTGGGTGCGCTGATTTAGCAGACGGAGTGAAGTCACTTTTATTTTTTAATTTTTTTCCCTTTTGGGTTTGTGGACGTAAGCAGAATAAAATCCAGACGAGGCACTGTTCACACCTGCATTCTCCACCGAAACCTGCTGATTACTTCAAAGGTCTTTGCGATGCTCAGGTGTCAACAATTCCTCCTTGATAATCACTTTTTATTATAGCGAGAACTAAGTCCAAGTAAGGATTTTTAAGCTTCAAAGCCAACAGCCGCTCGTTATCTCAGCCTCCCGATGGCACAGGTCTGACTCTTCTCACCCGTGACGACTGTTGTATTGACGCTGTGATGTGTGTCTGCAGTGAGCAGTCACTTCCTGGAAGTGACACCTCCTCCGGAGGGAGGAGGGGGGGGGGGGAGTCCGCTGCTCTGACTCCCGGCAGCCCCTGGCGGCGCTCCATAAAAGGGGGGGGCGAATCGATCGGAAAGAGCCCTCGGACCATCAGCGGAGATCCTGCCGGCGGGCCGCTGGCCTCGTCCCACCGCGCTCCCCTCCCAACGCAACACTCGCAGCAGGCCCCCGGGCTGCCTTTCATTTCAGAAGCAGACACAAAGGAGAGCCGCGCCGCTGCAACCGGGCCGGCTCATCGCTGCTAAGATCTGTCTCTGATCTGTCTCTGTCCACAAGGGAGCAGACGTTTGAAAATGAATGTTTACTTTTAGTTTTGTTTTAGTTTCTATTTTTTTTTTTGTCCGGCCATAAAGTTTGTGCAGAGAGCTCTGAAAGCCCCCCCCCCCCCTTCAGCAATCTACCTTTTGTGTTCTGGAGTTCAGTTGCGTCTCACTGCGGTGACGGCACCAAACAAACGTAGAATGGATGCATCCAAAGCAGCCCTCTCCTGTCGGGTGAAACTATCCTGTAGCTGCACCACCAAACACTGAATAATGGATATACTACCTGAATTATTTAAGTCACCATTGAACACAGTGAATGTTGCATTTGCACTGAAATGACGATCAACATGAAGATTTGATTGGTGTCGGACCGGGTCTGGATTTTCTTTTATTAACCCCCTCATACCTGTTTGTTGCACTCGGCCAGGCCACTTTGTTTTATATATTAAATTAAAATGTTTATATGCACAAGAAAAATGCAATGTCACTTCCTTTTTTTTTTTGTTTGGTGGGTGGGGTGATTGGATACTGTGAATTGTTCCCTTTTTTTCTTTAAATTAAATGTCTGCACACTGACTGACAGCATTTTTTCAGGTTTAGAAATAACTACTTATTTCTTTAAAAAATATCCATTAAACTAGTTTTTAAGCAAAAACAATATTTTTGTGGAGATTTTGTCATAAACCTTTTGTATCAATGACAACTGGTGGAACAGAGACATCTAGCGGACAGTAGTAGTTACTGCAGCTCAAATAGAAAGTGAAACTACTGGCGAATGTTTGTAGCAACGGCGCACGTGCGGTGGGAAAAAAAGCGCGCGGTTCCTCAGAGTTGAGGCGTTTGCCGTGCTCGAGGACCGCGGTCATGGCGGGGGCGCAGCAGTGGTTGGATGGCCGCCGGACGGTGGTCGTATCCGGTGTCCCCGCGCCGCTGCCCCCCAACAGAATGGCCGACAAGCTGACGATCCACTTCCAGAGCCGCCGACGGAGTGCGGGGGGGGACGTGGAGGGGGTGACCTACCCCACCGACATGGACGGAGTCGCGTTCGTCACTTTTGCTCGAGCTGAAGGTAAGCTAGCACGCGGCTAACACGAAACCCAAATAGATGTACGTAAAAACCAATGTTTTACAAATATATAAAAAAAAAAAAAAAAAGAATTGTCTAAAGAACATCGACATGAACTCATCGATTTTTTTAAGCGGAACCGAACAAAAAAATGTTTACTCGTATTTGAATAAAACTTTATTGATACAGATCAAACTGAATTGACCTTTATTTATCACAATGGTCCGAGACAATAACAGAAGAACACGCCTACAACTTTATTGTACAAAATGGAAGTACATTACAAAACACAATTTTACAAAATAAGCGGGACCGAACTCATAGTTCAGATTTGCAGGAAGTTGTGACGTCACAAAAAAGGGAAAATTAGCATTTACCTCAAACTTTCAATGTAGCATAAATCTGTAGGAGAACTAATAAAAATCACAATAACTGTCATTTCATCTAACATTTTTAAAGGTAATGAGAAAAAACTACTCCAGTGATAATAATGGCGTCTATAAAACTAGAAATTAGATTTTAATGCACCATTGTGCAAAACAGGGACGTTTTGAAAAGTTAACTTTTCTTAATGTAGTTTTCCTTCACACATCGTGCATATTTTTGCCCTACAACTACATTTAAACCATTGATTCAAGTTTATTTATATAACCCAGTATTACAACAAAAGTCATCTCAGTTTACACTCTCCAAAATGTTAAAGTAAGTGCATAAACCAAAACTAAAACAATATTTCTATAAATCTTGCTCTAGTATTAATTATTGTTGTTACAGTTTATTCTGTCAAAACTATGGCAAAAAGAATTAAAAGAATTACTGCTAATTAATTGCACTGCCCACCACTAGGAGGCGACACCAAAACGTGATTTAATCTTTAAATCAGAAACATGCAGCCTCTCTCATGCTTAATACTGTGATCAGTTCACAAACTGCTGAATTGATACAATAAAAATGTAATTAGACTGTAGCTAAAGTGTAATTTATTAAGCAGTTCTGTCACGGTTTGTTTCTTTGTGTGTCTCCATGGTAACCACTTGTACACTGAACTGTGTGAATAGTGTCTTTCGTCTTATCCTTGGTGGGGGGGGGGGTTCCTTCCTGCGTGTGTGCGTTGTTACTGTGACTGTTTGAGACTGAGGAAAACTTGTGGCAACGTTTGGCAGATGCTGCAAAGGTGGTGGAAAAGGAACAGCAAGTGATGGAGGATGAGGAGTTTCCTGCCGTCTACACCCTCACCGTGTTTCCCTTCAGCACAGACGTGAGTTAAAAAACGTCTGTCGCCGCCGTCCCCGGAGGCCGAGCTGTCGCGGTCACAGCCGTGTTTGTCTGTTGCAGGTGTTTCTGTACGTCAACAGCGCCACGGTGGATCTCTCCGTTTTCGACGATCCCGCTTCGTTGATAGCGAGTCTTCAGTCTACTTACAGATCGATACGATTCCAGCGTTTGCCCCAGCAGAGCAAGGTCAGCATTGAGGGGCCTTTCTATGCGGTCAGGGCTCTGAGAGAAGACCTCACCGCGAGGGCCAACAGCCTTAAACCCTTAGCCCAAAGCATCAACTCAAACGTCAACATCCGAAAGCATTCCTTAAAGCAAAAAGTTCCTGATGAGACTTTGGGTGCAGGGGGGGAGGTGGTGGAACAGCTGACTGCTCATAGGAGGCTCGAAATGTCCATAAACTGTAGAACGGATGGATTACCCACCAGCCGTAGGGAGGTGGTTGGAGCAGAAACTATGACGAGGACAGCGGCCTCTTTTGCTGAGCATGAAATGTTAGTAAAACCAAAGAAACTCACCAGTGCTCCTTCAGCCAGGACCGAAGGACATTCCAAAGTCCCAAGCAGCCCCGTGCCATCAGCGAGGGGCCGTTCACCGATGAGACACCCGAAAGGCGCCGGAGGGGGGCACTCCGATGACGTAGACGACATTTGGGTGGATGAGTACACATTCAAGTACATTAAAAAGTTCCATAAAGAGCACATGGACAGATGCCTGAAGGGTCTGGACGTCTGGGAGGAGCACATGGAGGGACGCGGCCTGGTGCGGATACGTCTGAGGGACAAGGAGTCATCGAGGAAAGACGCCGCCAAGAACCTCAAGACTCTCATAACCTCTGAGCAGGCCAACCTGAGAGTTAACGAAATCTCTCTGGACAAAGTGCAGCTGCGCTCTAAGAGACTGCTGACTGAACTCTGCGAGGACGCAGCCTCCCTGTACCCAAATGTTCTTTACCTGCTCGAGGAATCTTGTATTAAAGTCATCGGGCCGGCTATACCAACCTACATGTTCCGTTTGATTTTGGAGGGCAAAATATAAATGACATTTCTGGATAGTTAGTAAATCTGAACCTCTTTAGAACCTGTTCCTGTGGTGGACAAAGTCGTCTGATCTCCTCAAGTGAGCAGTGATTTTTTTTTAATGAAACCCAATTCTTTGACAGGAAATACCCAAACTGAACAGCAGGGGGCAGTAAGAGCCTTTCGTCTTCAGGAGTGAGGCGTTGAAGTGAAGCAATTATGGAGGCTGGGTTTGGCAAACAGGGTGAGGACTAGAAGACGAACGATCAGAGACTTATGTCCCATTACAACCCCCCCCCCCATATCTCCTCCTGCTGTGTTATCAGATCTGCAGAAGTGATGTTCGATACTGCGTGGTTGAGAGATTTACCTTTCAGATCATCTCGTTCAGCAGATCCACTAATTGATTCAGTATGTTTAAAAAAAAAAACAAAACAAACGCCGCCGCCACAATGAACCCACGCCACCTCTCCCGCTCGTTACCATAGGAACGTAACAGAGGAGGTTGGAGATCTGCAGCGATGGGCGTTGTTAGGGGAAGCTCTTGATCACAACAAAAGCATCCAGAAGGACGGTGGGATTCTGCAGGAGAGACCCTTCATCACAGGTCCGCCTCCTCCCTCACAGGCTGTCCCTTTGATACGTCTTAACCTCCCCCCATTATTTGGATGGGGGGGGGCATAAAAGAGGGTCAACAAGCAGAAAGCATGAATAATTTTTTTCTGTGACAGGCTCTCCATCACACTCACGTGCACCCATCGTGCACCAGGTGTAATTAGCATTTTGAATGTGTGGCTTTCATGGGAGGTCACCTAAAATGACGAGTCTTTCAGAAAGAAAAAAAAAATGGCCTCCGTATCACCCGGACACAGAACGCTCCTGAACATCAAGGGTACTTCCAATCCAGAGTCCAAATCTGAGGCTCGGGTGGGGCTGAAACATACCTGCACTTCGGGAAAAACATTCACAGACTAAATGAGAACAAAGCACTTGAATTCAGCATAATTATGTACCTCAATATGCAGATGATGGTGTCATTTATTGCTTAAATATCAGCTATAGTTTCTGTAGATCCAACTCTTTTCTGTTGGTTGGACCACATTAAAAAATAAATGATAACAGGAACATTTTACTTTTAGTAGTGTCTTTACACAAAAGGTTAAAGAAATCATTTAATCGAGCCAATTAGTTTGTGATTGTTGGTGTATTCCAAATCCTTTGAGTCCAGTCTAGACTGTTCTCCAAACAAGTTCAATTTCCGTACAAATTGTGTGGTTTTTTTTTAAGCAGAATGACCTCAAGGGGTTAACACAGTAAAGATGACATAAATAATATTTTCTGCTCATGCTCCATCACTTTTTACTTTGCAATTACTTAGCCTAGTTTCCTGTTGGGTATTGGTTTTTTTTTTACAAAAATTTCCTCCTTTTTTTTAACAAAATGTATACCTGTCCTGTTGTAATGTGCCTCTATGAAGCTCAAAGATTCTCTTGTTTGTTTTATCTCTTGATTTTTTCCAAAGTTTTTCTGTTAATTTTTATAGACTGAGTAAAGTTCGTCTCTCGATCAAGCACCAAAACTCTCACTATGCCTGACGTTAAATAATCAAATCAGTCATGAAAAATGAACGGTTTACATTCTCAGACATTTTTCCACGTACTGTATTTCCAACAAGCTTAGAGTGTTTGTCATTTTATTTTTGCTCGTCATCGTGTCTCCAATGTCTACAAAATAAATTAAATTACTTGTCAGTTTTTGTCGCTGTGCCCCTGAACCTGAATGCCAAATAATGCTTTAGTCACTTTAGGTTTTTTATTCTATTTCTGCAGGATAAAAGTAACATGATTCAGGTTGTGCATCACAATTCTGAGACAGCAACATGACAATATAAGAAGTTACAATAGATTAACAATAGCAAGTAATATATATGATAGTATAGAATGGAGGTTATATGCACAACGCTGTTTTCTTAAAAAAAAAAAAAAAACAACACAAATAGTTAGTGTCATGTTCCCAAAACGACAGGAAGTCGTACAAAACTATTCTGAGAGGAGAAACATCAACATTTTAATGACAAAAAGTCCCATTTAGCTCATAGACTTCTAATTAAACTGATATTTTTCTGTCATTTGGTTCAGTTTCTTACTCAGAATTTGATCAAATGAAAATACTATTTATATAAAACCCTTAAAAGTTACATTAACACAAACGTGTCATTGTATGAAAATAAAAATCAAAATTTTTTTACTAATTGTTTATTTTTTCCATCTGTGATCCTTTTTTGGCCCCGCCTTCTATAAACATCCACCCTCCCTCTTTATTTTGTTTGCCCTGAAACGTAAAAGGCATATATAAAGATGATGAAATTATCATTTAAGTTGTAGATTGGCCTCAAAAACACAAGAGGTTTGCATTAGTTTGTGTACAAACTTAAAATATGCATAATTATCTATAAGGTACTCACCCCACCCCCCATGTGACATTTATTTAAAACAGAAAGATTTGGCAGCATCATGATAAGGGCTCAGAGGAAAAGATGGTGAGACTATTTGGACTTCACTTAAAGAAAGCTGTAATTCATACTAATATTAGTGTGTGATTTTATTGATCTTTTTGTCCAAAATTGACTTTAATTGTTCAAATAAAAATGAGCTTTTTTAGCTATAGCTAATCAGGGAAAACAGATGTACTAAAATCGACATTTTTCCTTTTAAATAAGCTCGCGATGACAGCAAACGCCAAATTCTTTGGTTTTCTTAAAGGAAACTGCAATTTTAAAAGATGCCGTAGCAGGAAAACCAGCTAATAGCATTAGAAGAAAAATAGCTAAATGAAAAAAAGCAAGAGTCTGAAAACCTGCTGCCCTGGCAGTGGAAGGAATGGAGAGGATGACTGCTGATACCAGGTTTGAACAATGAATGCAAAACTGTGTTAAGAAACACTTTTAAACCCCAAACGTGATTTCAAAAAAACATTAATGGAGGCTAAAACTAGAGGAAATGGAAAAGATAAGACCAAAAGAAGAAGAACAAATTGAAGGTGAGAAACGACAAAATGCAGAAAAACATCCCACAAGTGAAGACAAATCTGTCATAAAGGGATATAAATGACCGCAATAAAACACAAAGAACAATTCCATCCCGTTCGCCCCGCTGCGTCCAAACCGCTCTGTAGACGCCGCCACCCCACGACGCAAGATTGTGGTGATTCCACGCATGCTGAAGGTCAGAGGTCATCCACAGAGGCAGGAAGCCTCTGCATCACCGCCGCTCCTCAGTGATGAATGTGGTTGCCGGTGATGGATGGACCTCTCCAGGCAATGTGTGTGTGCGCGTCACAGTCACAAATTAAGTCTTAATGATTCCCTTTACAGATCATCACCCTGCCAGAAGGAGGAGGAAGAGAAAGATATAACCCCCTCACCCCCCCATTGTTGTGCTGCTCTGTAGAATGGAAAGACGGAGAGAGAAATGACAGACAACAAACCACTAAAATGTTCTCCTTCCTTTTTGCGCCTTAGCTGTTAGGAAATAATGAGACGGCAAACTCCAACACCCAGGTTCTGATCTATTAAAATAGGACATGAGGCCAATGAATTTACCTGTTTGAATCAATCCTGCTGAGCGCTTGATTGTGGCTGCTGTTTTTCATGTCAGAAAACTCCACACAAAGCCTGAAAGCCTTCTGTTGGCGCACCAAGAGAAGTCGCCACAAGTCGCCAGTTCTTTTCTTGAGATCCGATCGTGAAGAATTCTTGATTTTGTGTCCACAATCAATCATTCGGATCAAATCAGCTCAAAATAGGAGGCGAATGCCAAAATTAGCACCATGCGTAACGCCGGAGCATTTTCTGTTTGACGTGTCAAATCTTAAAAAAAAAAAAAAGGTCGAAGATGCATTTGGTGCCGCTGTGATGTCATTGCTTGTGATGTTGTTTACTTTAAAATAGATTGTTTTCACCAGAAATTTGGGTGAGTTTTCATGCATGTTTTGGGGGCCGAATTTGGGTCTAAACTTTAAGAAAATAAGAAGAATACTTGCTCCTATATTATAGGCGTTTGTGTATGTGTGTGTATTTCAATTCTATTCTATTCTATTCTATTTGTATAGCCCAAATTCACAACAACAGTCGTCTCGATGGGCTTTGTATCGGTAATTAAAAAAGTGAAACATGAACTCAAAAGGATCATGAATACAAAGAGTTCAATAGGAAAATACTAAATTGAACTAACAAACTGACTAAGCTATACTGGCATCCCTGCCCTTAGACCCCCCTTTGCAGTAAGGAAAAACTCCTAAAAAAAACGGATTCCGGAAAAAACGAAGAAACCTCAGGAGTGCCCACATGAAGGAGGGATCCTCCCCCAGGACGGACAGGTGATTGCCAGAACTCTTAGAGGAGAATTAACTTATCTAACTCTACCACTACACATTTAAAGTCCAGCAGATGAGCTTCATCCAGCCGTGGTTGGGGGGACAGTCAGGGGCGCGAGTCGAGCCGGAGACAGGAACCACAGCCAGGTGTCAGAGCAGGAGCAGAGACGAGGTACACGGCCAGGAACAGGAGCGCGGATGAGCCAACTGGAGTCTGGAAGCACTCCCACTCCCCAGGAAGGAGGGACAATGCAGGAATCGCACTGCACCAAACAGAGGCATGGAGAACTAAATGATGAATAATGATCAAAAATAGAGAAGAGAGGAAGGGTAGAGGTAGATGAGAAAAGAGGACAGAACCCCAGAGCACCATAGTTACCCCAGCTTCAACTTCTAGCAGCCTTTTAAAACAAATAGTTATTGTTATTAAGTTTAATTTAGACACATTAACATTAAGTTAAATAATCTCTGAATACTAACTAGTCTGTCCAAAGAGTTCGACTGTAGAAAACTGTGTCGGCCTCTCTCCCATGAGCTGGGAGTTTATTCCATAAAACAGGGGCTTGGTGGCTAAACGCTCTACCTCCAACTGTACTTTTACTAATTCTTGGAACCACAAGCAGTCCTGCTATTTTAGTCATCACAGTTTGTGTTTGTTGGAACGGTCCAGTCCGGTTTAGAGCGGTCCAGGTGAGCATTTCCATTCAACGTTGGACGGACACGCCGCATGCGGGGTGAAACTAACGTAACACAGCAATGGAGGTCAACGAGTAGCTCATTTTTTCCGCATTTCATGTCGTTTGAGAGAAGATTGCAGGCCACCAAGAATACAGCCACTTGTTGGCGCTTCCTTTTGATTTGATTTGATTGATTTCAAGCATTGTCGTCAAAGCAATAAAGAATTAACACGAATTTATCAAACTCATTACAGAAATGATGAAATGCATAGATTAAAAAGACAGAAAATAAAACAACAAAAAAGTCACTGAAATCACATTTGCTTAATTAAATACAGTGATTGTTAACTAAAGTCAAGTAGAGCTTGATTTATTGCTTGAAAAGGAGCGGGAAGAAGCGAATTTATATAATCCCACCCCTACTGATAATTTATTTAAAAGTGTTACAGTTTTTGTAATCCAGTTCTGATTCTTTTCACGTAACAAAATCCAGTGCCTAGTAATGATAGATTATCTTCAGCAAACATTCATTCATGATTTCAGTTAATAGTAACGATACCGATATTTAACAATCATTGATTATTATTAGAAAACATGATCACATTAAACCAGTAATTATTGCTACACATTGCAGATCAAGTAAAGAAAATAGCTTTTAGCTTAAAAAAGCTTATTGATTGCAATTCAAACCTTTCAGTAATCCTTATTGCAAATTACAATGTAACACTCATTGGTTGTAATTAAAAGAGCTTTAAATATTTCACCACAATCAAGTTTGGAATTATTCAAACGCCTGTTGATCCTTAACTCCTCCTATCTTCATATCGTGAAATCATGTTTCTTTATACATTTTATTGAATATTTGAACATTTTTTGAGCTCATTACTTAACCCGTTCCAAAGTTTAGAGCCACACACAGAAACTTTTCTTTGTGATTCTTATCAGTTTGATCTTGAAGTTCCTACGTCCCCTCACTTTGTTCCTCCTTTCTTTTCTAAGAACTGTTTTTGGGTATTGAATGGTAACGATTTCCCACTAGCGCTGTATAGAAGTTGCACAGTGTAATAATCCACAAGGTCATACAGTTTTAAAAGTCTAGATTGTTCGAATAAATTGTTAATATGATCAAGATATCCGGCCTTATGTGCAACTCTGATGGCTCGTTTTTGAAGTAATAAGAGAGGATGTAGTGAGCTCTTATAATTATCCCCCCAAGTTTCTATAGAGTAGGTGAAATATGGTAATATTTTATTATTATAACCCTCTACCAATTGACGGGTTTCAACAGTAGCTGTCAAATGTCAAATTTATCTGTCAAATCCTGTTTTTTGCTCAAATTGAAAACCTTCAAATGGGGAAATCGATGTAACGTGAGTGTTAACACTGTATTTTCATTACGCTAACAGTTTTTTTGGTCTTTTTTTCATTATGCTAATGAACCTCCTGCTAGCATCTTAAAGAAATGTTTCCAAATCTGCAAGACGTGACAGAGTGAAGAGGCACAGAAACCTGTCATCAGGTGCTGCTGCATATCAATGTGGTGCCTAAGCGTGTTGTCACGTGTCATTTTTCCTGCAATCCTGTTTCCGGTTGATCAACTGGTACCGCTCCTCCCTGCATACTTGTTCCTTATTCCCCTGATGGTCCCACAGGCGGACACTGAAGAGTTAAAACTTCATAGCCCTGGCTCTGTGGTATCTTTTCTATCCAGGAAGCGTCTGTATAATTATCGGCCTCTTCTCTGGCCGTCTTAAAAAGCTCGCAGCCCAGCGGGGTGTGAAGACGATTTGTGATTGCCTGTTAAACCTCGTCGCCGCAGGCTTCTGAGCTCGCCGCACGGATGCCACACAAAAGTCGCTTTAAAATTAGAGCCATCAGTTCACACTCATTTAAGAAAAGCAGACATTTAAGGTGGAACTACCAAGATCTGTCAGGCTTCCCTTAAAAACAAATGCATTTTTGTGAGCAAAACAGGTGGAAAAGACAACAGTTAGACAGAAACTAGTTACATCCTCTCCTGAAACAAAATGACCATCATTTCTGCACTACATGGCACATCATCAAAGAATGCTTAATTTTTGAAAATATGTCATATATCAGGCGCATTAAGGCGAGACAAAAGAGTCAGAGATACGTCGGTCAGTTAGTCAGACTTCACCTTCATTCTCAGTAATTCTGGAACTCGTTTTTAAACACATTAGCAACGTTAGCATATTTTACGCTCTTTAAATTACTCTATGTCTTCGGTAATTTACGCAAATAAGAAAATTCTGACACAGAGAGAAGTATCTTTGTTGCATATCAGAAATGAGATAAATGACCCAAGAGAAACAAACAGTAGCAGAACGCTTGAGCTAAACCTCTGGTGTGAATGACAGGGTTTACAAATGGAGCTGCAGTTCTCTGGATAACCACTAGGGGGTTCTAATGTACAATTATCCAACATAAAAGTAAAATTACTTACAGCCTACTTTAAAAATGTTGCCCGTTATAATAAACACAAGTGTGCTAGAGTGAAATATGATGAACCTCAAAGATGCACACAAATGGGGACAAGTACATTCCATAAAACTTGGCATGAAAAAAGCGCTAAAGTACTAATCGCTAGAATCAAGTCCATCGAAGTAGGCTTTACTGTTGGTTTACTTCATCTTCCTGATGTGCTGCAACGTTTGTCTGTGTTTAGCATTGTATGAAACCTCAACAGGATTCATTTGCAACTAAACCAAGACCCTCATTTCCCTGGACCTTTCAAACGCTCCTTTCATGAGGAATCCTGGGGTAAACCTTGATAGGGATTTCAAAATTGACCAACAGGTCAGTGCTGTAGTCTAATCTAGTTTTTATTACTTCAGGCTAATCAGCAAAGTGAAGCCATATCTTCCTTATCATGCTCTGGAACAAGTCATCCCCACTTTGATCTTCTCCTGTCTGGACTACTGTAACTCTCTGTACAGTGGCATTGACCGGTCTCTGCTCTGCTGGTTCAAAATTCAGCCGCATGCCCGCATGTTAACGGGGACCAGGCAGTGCAAGCATATCACTCCAACATTACATTCTCTTCACTGGCTGCCTGTGTCTCTTAGAATTGTTTTCAAGATTTTCTTTCTAGTTTTTAAATGTTTGAATGGTCTGGCACGTCAGTATCTTTCTGATCTTTTCCATCTTTATCGTCCACGTCGAGTCCTGAGAACTAAAGATCAAATGCTTTCAGTGGTTCCCAGGACTCCCAAACACTGAAGGGCTCTTTCTGTGAGGTTGGCGAATTTATTTAACTCCCTTTTAAAAACTCATCTTTTTACTCAGGCTTTTAACTCCAGCGAAACTAGTGATCTAGTGGGCCAGCTTTTTGATTTTATTGTTTTATTGTTATTGTTGCTGTAATGTATGATATTGTTGAGTGTTTTTATTTGATTTTATGTTCAGCACTTTGGCTGCTGCTGCTTTTATAAGTGCTCTATGATAAAAAAAACTGAATTGATTGATTTAAAAAAGACCAGAGTTTAGTGACCCAAGAAAATCCTCCTCATTTGCTTTGTTTGTCTCGACTACGTGCCAATTTTTTTTGAAAGGCCAGTGTCCAGTTTGGTCATATTTGGCTCATATTTCTTTCTCAGCTCAGTTGAAAGCAG
Source organism: Oryzias curvinotus (assembly GCA_023969325.1). Lineage (NCBI taxonomy): Eukaryota > Metazoa > Chordata > Actinopteri > Beloniformes > Adrianichthyidae > Oryzias > Oryzias curvinotus. The sequence goes on along the minus strand of CM043707.1, from coordinate 5,147,183 downwards.
GAACCACACCTGTTATCCATCTTTCTTTACGGTCAGTGTGTACCATGTCGGGTAAAGCAGAGTAACAACTAGCTTGGCCGTACCACTGGATAAGGGGCTCCGTTAAGGGGGGTCTCGGTGAGCTTTTGTTGTACCGTCCTAATGTAACTGCGTACAGATGTGAGAAACCCCCCCTGAAATAGTCGTTTTATGTCTGTCATAACTTATACTTTGGTGACCATGACGGGCCTCGTGGGTGAGGATAAAATCTGTGATATTGTGAAAGGTCACAGCGTGGAATCATTACTGAAACGGCGCCACGTTAGAAGCTGCTGAGAATTAGTTTTATTTTTAAGAAAAAAATTATCTGTCATGACTAGATAGAAAATCCACGAAATCCTCTTTCATAATGAAAAAAATGTACATATCTAGGAAGAAGATTACATTAAAAAAAAAAAAGGACTCCGTGTTTCAGTAAAACCTCCAAAGTCCTCCCATTCCTTCCCTCCTCAGTGGAATGGACAGTTTTAGGTTTGAGTGGGGTACAAAACGAAACAAAAAGGAGGAGAGAAAAACATGAGATGGTGCCAGCTGGACACATCATGTATGTTTGTAGTTTAGAAATCGTTCAGCCGCTGAAGGTGACAAGTGTTTGATCACGGAAGAGCTGACAAACAAGTAAACAAACGTGTGGAGGTCACACCGAGTTGTTTTCAGATCTGCCCACATAAAGATTAGGTGTCTTTCAATACAAGTATTGAACGTTTTGTTTTAAAGAAAGCTTGTTGACTTCAAACGATCGGGTGTCGCCACTGCTTGGTGAAGGTGATGGTTTGGTCATCATTTGTTGAGGCAAAAAGGAAATGTTTAAAAGTTGTTGTTTTTTTTACATCACGAATGCAAATTCTGTGAAGTATGGAAGCGTTTCTGTAGCATAATTAAAGATAAAAGTCAATACCAGAAATGCTTTTTCATTTTGAAAAGGAAGCTGCGTTTGTTGAATCAAAATTAAAAGGGAAGATCAATCCACCAAACCGCTTTTTCTTTTTCTTCTTCAGCACTGCTCATTCTGTCACTTAATTAAAATGATCAAGAAAATGGTGTTTGACATTTCATTTTCAAAAAGTTCTCTAGTAAATGTGGAGCAAAATTCAATTAGAAATGTCTGTACTGAAGACTATAGTCTCTACTATGGGTTCTGGATGATCGCAGAGAGCACACTGGTCAAGTGTGTGTATACTCCCCAAGCAGTGACAGACCAGATGATGACCTTTGAACTTTTTCTGTTTCTTCTTTAATCCGGATTCAGATTTACAGTCTTGCATATGTATATTTCTGTTTGTGTGTGGTTCTGAAACAGAATAAAGAAAAACAAATAATATAATTACAATAAACTAAATTCAATAACCAAACCCAAAATAATAAGTCTTAATAATAACAACTTAGCCTGTTATATCTGCACATTACAAACGTTCCACAAACCTCTATAGCATTAATACTCAAAATATTATGCCCAAAGAACGTATGATATTAACAGTAGGAAATAAATAAATCCAATAAACTAACGTAACTTATTAAGTTAGCAGAAAATGTCCACACCCATTAACAAACATATTTTACCCTAATATAAACACAAAAAAATGGGCTCACTGCTTTCATGGACGCACACTCAAGTTTGTAAAACAGAACTGCTCTTGAAATGTTGCTGTTTGGTGCTCTTTTTAATTCTGTTTACAATTTCTAACTGTATCTAGTCAAAAAAACGTCCATACCCTCGAACTTCCGAACAACGCCTCAGTCCATGGATCATTGAAGAAAAAAGTTCAGCGCACTGTCATATGGGGTCTAGATCAGTGGTCCCCAACCACCGGGCCGCGGACCGGTACCGGGCCGCGGGACACTTGGCACCGGGCCGCGGAGCGGTACCTGGCCGCGGGAAATTTTGGCACCAGAACGCACAGAAAGAAAAAATAATTTCCATTTTATTGTTTTTTTCCGACAAAAACGTTTTATTTTGAAAAGTGACCGGATTCTCTCTGTTACATATGTCACACTTAACGCACGTCAAAGTCGCGACACCAAACATCAGGTGATAAACCCCACTAAAATTAAACCCAAACAACCAAAATGAGAAAAAAACAAACTTCTTTAGAAAGTTGCCTGGACAAGGGGAAAATTATTATTATTATTGTTATTATTATTATTACTAAAGAGAAAATACCACCCCCGGTCCACGGTAAATGTGTCTTGCGCTGCAGCGTTGCACCTCAAACCCCCCCCCCCCGACCGGTCCGCGGTAAACGTGTCTTGCGTTGTACCGGTCCACGGTGTCAAAAAGGTTGGGGACCACTGGTCTAGATGACCTCACTCCCAATGTTAAAGTGCCTAGGATATCACAAGGGTTACCAGAAATGCTTCTTCATTGTCACAATGTAACTGCATCAATCAACTCAAAACTAAAATAAAAAATCAATCCTTCTTTGAAATGCTTTTTCATTTTCTGCTTCAACAGCGCTCATTCTGTGAAATAATTAAAGCGAAAATGCAAAGAAGAGGGGATTGCATTTTCGTTTTCACATCCACCAAGTGTAGCATAACTCAATTCCAGTCAGCATTTCCAGGAGGGAGGCGGGGCGATGATGTCAGTGCTCACCGTTCTACTGCGCCGTTAGCCCTCCCAGCAAACAGTGTTGCCAGATTGGGCGGTTTTGGTTGTAGATTTACAGGTAAAAATGGATGCAGCTTTACAAAAGTTCCTGCTTCTTTAACCTTTTAATGCTGGAGCTTCAGCTCCAGAGCTGACGTTCCTTCTACAACTCTTTAACCGTTTACGCAATTACAGTAATTGCGTAAACGGATTCTGAAAGCTGAGAGAAGCAGCTTTGCGCTAACATGCAACACTTTACGGCAGTGAAGTGATTACCCAATGAACATAAATCAGCTGTTTCTGACGTGGAGAAAAGTACATGAAAGTATAACGTATCAGTGTAAAGCCGCATTTCTCTGCGTCGGAATCAATAGATTCACGTTGATGGTGGGAGAGTTACCTTAGGTCAAAGGGCGTGTGTTATTTAGGCGCCACTGGCAACGTATCAAGTGTAAGGGGCGTCCAGTTTCAAGGCTATGTCAATGTACAGACGCGATTGGAGGTCCTTTGAGGCCGTTTGAGTGTCGGGCGTGGGCGCAGCGTCTTTTGGGTCTTTTGCCACGCATCAAGTGTTCAAATATCTCAGCTATGTTATGTCAAAAGCTGCTTTTCTCAGCTTCAGAATGCGTTGGAATGTAAACAACGAGGTACCGTAGGCTAAAGACCATAATGTTTCTGGAATTTTTCAAGAATAAATTCCAATCATTTTTCCTTTAAAGATTCAGAAATGTATAATTTTATCAATTGAAATCAGGAGCAGCAGAACAATAGATGTTTGAGGATATTTCACTCCAGATATATACTTTTGACATCCTAATGAGGCAGATTATTCTATTTTTATTTTATTTTTTGCCTTTTATAAAAGCCAATTAATTTCCCTTCTCTGCTTCTGTGCCGGTACCTCGCCCAGTTGCTTTGAGAGGGTTGCGTCAGGAAGGGCATCATTGCCAAACTTACCATGCGACTCGTTCGCTGTGGCGACCCCTGTTGGGAAAAGCCGAAAGAGAAAGAAGATAAATGCCAATTAATTTGAACTATAAAAACAAAAACAAAATGGGTTTCATGAAGGAACACAACAGATAATTCCATTTTCTTTCAAATCCTCTATGACGACACAGACGTTAGGCTGCTTTCATTGGCTGCTTTTTTAATGAAACATGGCAGCAATTGAGATCAAAAGCAAAACAAGACAAAAAAAAGAACTCCTCTCTAGAACGGCAACACGCCCAAGCATCTTTTGAATGCGTCGCATTTCAATTCTAAAGGAGAGCTGATGCAGAAACTCATTTGATTGAGGGTCCACTTTGCAGTGCAGCGACGTCCAGAATATGAAATTGCAACATCTTAATGGCTCCCCCTCCTCCCAAACTGCTAAATGAATCTTCGCTTTCTGCATATGCAACAGTTGTAAATGAGGGAAGGAGGACGCGCTGCGGCTGCAGAGCGGGAGCTGATGGCTGCGGGGAAGTGTTGAGGAAGCTGAAAGGGCTTGCATTTGCATTTTCTGCAGATTGCAAAATGGTAAACGAGGCAAAAGGTGGAGTGACATTTCAGCGATTTTCCAGCCAAATTAAGATAATTTCATTAAAAAAATGAAGCAGGTTGAGATCATCAAATGGCTTTGAGGCCTTTAATGAATCCCTGCAGGACAAGTTAAAGCAGAATCAGAGAAAGGCCTCTCAGATCAGAATATGTGGCAGTTTAAGACATTGTAATGGAAAGAATACAACAAACCTCCTTTATTTATATGGAAGGAACTTGGACCTGAAGTCTCTTCAGCTCCAGGCAATAAAAAAAAAAGTGTCAGGAGAGGCCGACCGTGTTCATGCTACCTAACCTGGAACGTGGAGAAAGCACACGGATTTGATTAGGCGCTCTCCAGTCTTTAAAGTCTCCTGGAAATGTCAGCAGAAATCATCAAAGCGTCCCTCGGCTGCATAAAGCCTGGATCAAAAGCATTCCCCGCATACTGCGCCTGCTATATTATGTGCTCACGGGCGAAGCGTCTACATCTGCACAACATTACTGGGTTTATGGGAGCCCTGTAAGTGGAGCCAGACCCCAAACCAGAGACTTAAGTGACATTTCCCCCTCCCAGCTGCGCCCTCAGACCACCAAGTCTCTGCCGCCCCTTTGCAACTATGTCACATGTGCGCGGCGTGATGTCGTCATCAGCCTCTCCTCCCACACGGCATTTGTTTTAACAGTAAAAATATAACAGACTTTTATGTGGAACGACATGAATAAACTCTTTGTTTTAATGAGGGAGGGGCCGAAACTGTCAATTCGAGACACTGGTGAGCTGAAGGAAACAGAGACTTTTAAGGGTTTTTTGGGGACATTTTCACCACTTTAAGTGCTCTGCCAGAAATGGGTCGCAGCACTGAAAACAAGACCTGAAGCGCTTCAGTAAAACCACTGAAGGAAAGAAAAAAAAAAGAAGAAAAAAAAAAGCTTCTCATCCCTCGTTGGCCAAATCCAAAAGCAGACCTGAATATGGCGATGAAAAGACGTCCCCGCTGCTGGACACGGCACTTTCTGCCAAGGTCTGCAGCAGACAAATGTACGGTGGCCCTAAGGGGCAAAACATTAAATCACTCCATGCAAAAACAGATGAACGATCCTAAAGACAACCAGAAAAGCAAAACAAATGATTAAAAAAAAGTAAAAATTTCCAAAAACAAAAAGTAATTTAAAAAAAAGCACTATTCTAAAAAAGAATGAAATAAAATAAAATGGAAACATTTTAGAAAACAAAAGGAAATTTTCAGAAATCAAATGTTGAAAACCAGAAAAAGGTAGTTATCACTGGTTGGATGATGATGTTTTTTCACCTTTTCAACCGGATGTTATTTAGCGATATTTCTTTTAGAAGTTTCTAAGTATTCATGGGTTGTATGTTAACTGGGGGGGGGGGGGGGGGGGGGAGGTTACAGAGTGGATTGTGGTTTTTATTGTAATACCTGTGTTCGTTTTTTAAATGTAAGGTGCTTCGAGTTGCGCAAGCGCTTTTATAAACAAAGTTTGATTTGATTTGATTGTGTAGATTTCTGGCCACTGCAAAAGTTTGGTGATTGCTCAATCAACTCTACCACAGTTTTGGGCTAAATTTTACTTCGACTTCTTCATTATCCAATCATTGATGTCTCATAGTGCCTTCCTTATTCGTTTTCATATTTTCATAGTTTTCATTTTGATTTCTTAAAATGACTTTTGGTTTTGTTTAAATGTTTTTTTTTTATACAATATTGTTTTTCAGAATTTTGTTTTTGATTTCTAAAGAGTATTTTTTTTATGATTAGTTTTGCTTTTTTAAATTGTTGCTGCGATCTTTACTATTTTTTGGCGTTGAGTGGTTTGTTGTGATTTGCACTTCAGGGCTTCCGTAGGAAGATGGGGGGGGGACAAATGGTCTGGGGTTGAAGATGGTGGCAGAAGTTGGAGGTTTGAGTTCCAGATTTAAGTCCTTCAGAACACTTTAGGTAATCGCCTAAATGACAGAAATATTCAGTTGTTAGATCAAGTCTTCTTCATTGAGTCGTTGAAAAATTATAAATAATAAAACAAAATGACATTTTAATTAGTATCATTTACACCAATTTGTTTAAACTTGCTTCAAATTTTTAACATAAACCTTAAAAATGTTAATTATGTCATAAACAATTTATTTTAGTGCACAATTTAATCAAATCTCTTTCAAATATATTTTTTATATAAAATTAACTCGCCAATGAGGAACAGAAGAGAACAGTTCAAAGTGTGCTGTGTTATAAATTTACACGAAACTTAATTTTTAACGAGTGGAAAAATAAAAGCAGTTCCTGTTTGTTTGTTGTGTGTTATAAAAAGTCAGAGAAGCCGCTGACTTCTGTTCTGCTCAGACGAAAGTGCAAAAAATCAATGCTGGACGTCTGATCTGAAGCCCTTCGGGCACGGCGGCTTTCAGACTGATTGGGTTCTGTGATGGAAATCAAACCATCAACCAGGAAGGCCTAGACTTGAAGACAAAAGGTCTTTGACAAAAACGATGGAAAGACGGCGGACAATTAAAAAAGGATTGTGATCGAACGGATCCAAACCTGCAGTTATTTTTGGAACCCACCCCCCCCCAGACTCAAGACAGAGACTTTATGATCAGTTCAAAGGCCTGCATCTCTGTTGCTAAGGGGAGTGGGGGGGGGGGTCGCTGGCTAATTCAAATACAAACTATGCTAGAAGGTCTTTTTTGGGGTTCAAAGCAACAGCAGGGAACGCCTCGACTCTCTGCAAAACAAAATTTGATCACACAGTGCAGTCAGGACGAAAACACAGATTTACTGTAGAGTCCTAAAGATGAAAAAGTCTCAACACAGATCTACAACACATGATATTATTCTATAGGAAGTAACCCATCGTAGGTTACTTACAAGCCACTAATATCCAGCGTTTAAATTCATCCAGAAGATTGCAGGTTCAAAACCCATTTTGGGTGTTTAAAATGTAAAAATGGCTTAAAATGGTTTCAAATGCTAAAACATTTCTATTTTTTTTGCAACAACGAGCAGCAAAATCTGCGATTAACCCTTATGGGGTCAAGATGACCATTGACGTGTTCTCCCTACCATGACAAAGGTGGATAAAGGTGGAGAGGATTTCATTTCGTCCATGGACACCAGTGAAGATCACAAATCATTGAAGAAAAAAGTTCAGTGCACTGTCTAGTAGGTCTAGATGACCCAACTCCCAATGTTAAAGTGCCCAGGATAGCACAAGGGTTATTCTTTGTTAGATTCAGGTGGTTTTGTTCAGATGAACATCAACCTTCTTTACCTTTAACACCAAGGTCTTTGATGTACCGCAAATCCTCAATCGTTTAAATGTTGCAAAATGGTGTTAAGGCGCTTTTCTCCGTGAAATTACATCACTGCACCGACGATTGGAAAGTTGTGCTAGTCGAAAGAATGTCAACGCTAAAGCGAAAGTATAAAAGGGTTCACTTAAAAACCCACTCCAATCATTAGCCCAGAACAGAAACAAGCCATTGTTTCTTAGTAGTTTCTGCAGAGCACCAATAGTTCATTCGAAATTCACTTTTGAGTTGTGGGCGGTACCGTTGGCGCAGAGCAACCCCGCCCCCTCCTCCCCTCCATTGTGGAACAGAGCTGGGAGCTTGTGGCCTGCAGATGATAGGTTCCACCTCACAAGCAGGATCTTTATCCAAAATCATTTTTGCAATCTGCTCCTGATTCACAACAGTTTGAATAAAGAACTACTCAGAAATTCAATTTTATGCGTAATTTTTTTATTCATGTCCTCCATCAAAATGCCACACAATTTTTTTCATCAACGTGGGTCTTTAATGTGCTCCTTCTCAAATTAGAAAAAAAATCTGATTTTATTCATATTTAATCCACTTTCCTGCATGATTTTATCTCTTATGATTTTATTTTAGCTTTTTCCTTAGTTTCTTTATCGACAAACAAATATTCAGATAATCCCTCAACATGAGCTTTTTAAATCTTTTTCAGCTGATGAACTGTTCCCCACCCGGACCGGATCTTCGTCATTAAATCTGAGAACTTATCAAGATCAGTTGAACTCAACGTGTTCTCCGTCCCCCTTTCTCTGCCTTCGTTTCATTTTTCCGTCTCAAGCGTGTGCCGCTATGCTCTGCATTCCCCCATGAGGAGCCCCCGATTTAACGGCCTCCTTTTCCCCCACCTGCTCCGCCCTTCACCACCACCACCAACTCCTCAGAGCAGGCCGCTCCGTCCTCGAGGCGTTTCAGCAGATCAAAGAGAACCTGGCGTGAACCCCCCACCTACATCCAACCTCGGAATCACACTGACTCCATCCCAAATGCCCCAGAGTGACCCCCGCTACACCTTTCAACGGTCTGTGAGGAAACCCCAGAGGGGAACTTCTCAGCTGAAGGCTGCGTTATCAGAGGCACAATCGCACCTCCAACCGGGCGACCTTCCCAGGAGGGGATGCTTGGACAGTCTAGTGGATTTTTTTTTATTTTTTTACACGCTAAAACTCCAATAAATGTTTTAGCCTAAATGAGAAATGTTTAACAAATAAAACAAATAAAAAATTAAGACCATGGAAACCTTCTTTAGATGGAAATTTGCTGCTTTTTTTTGTGCCCAAGCATCAAGTAAATGATGCTACTCAGATGGATTTTTTGTCTACAAAGTTTTGATGTCATAATCCAAATTATTAATCTGTTTTGAGACGTGACAGGAAGGAAAAACCCACAAAAATGTCTAATTCCCCATTTTTTGAATCAAGATGAAATAACTAAATGAAATAACTAAACGCCTCTGTTGACAAAGACGGTCGGGATCAGCAAATAAAAAAAGTGAAGAAAACACCAGATAATCCAATCCCACAATTTTTTGCAAATTCCACAATTAAATACAAGCCAAATTGATAATTTACAAGGATTTCATAGATTAGTTTGGCACCTATTGTAGATTAATATGAGCATAAGCACTTGGCACTTCTAGTAATAAAGGTTGCATTTTTGAATGATGCAGCTCTTAATGAGCTTTTTTGTAGTCCTAAATCTAATATTTGTCTTTATCAGCTGGTTTGGTGATACTTGTCTCTAGTGCTGCTTTTCCTTTAATCACCAAAAGGGGTCCTTGCTGAGGACTGTCCGGTCTCTGGATGACCGAAGCAGGAGTTTTCGGCAGTAAGTCTGACTCGTTCCCGATGCATGTTGGACTCCACAGGATTTCCTCTTGGCTCTTTGCAGATGATGTTGTCCTGTTGGCTTCATGGAGCCAGGACCCCCAGCATGCATTGGGGCGGTTTGTGGCAGAGTGTGAAGCGGCTGGGATGAGGGTCAGCACAGCTTAATCTGAGACCATGGTTCTTGACCGGAGAAAGGTAGTTTGCCATCTCTCGGAGGGTGGAGTGCTCCTGCCGCAGGTGGAGGGGTATAAATATGTTGGGAATGCGGGAAGGTCGGAGATTGACAGGTGGATTGATGCGGCGTCCGCCGTTATGCAGTCGCTGTATCGGTACGTTGTGGTGAAGAGAGAGCTGAGCCAGAAAGCAAACCTCTCCATTTACTGGTCGATCTTTGTCCCAATATTCACCTATGGTTCATAACCGAAAGAACGAGGTTGTCACGGTGCCTCTGTCAGCTCACCTCCCCCCTCCCAGCTCTCTCTGCTCTGCTGATTGGAACCAGCTGCCCATCATCACCTCATCACCTGCCAGCCTTCATAAGGAGATCCACCCCAGCATCCATTGCCAGTTCGTTATACACTCTCCGGTGCTCATGTCTGGCCTCTTAGTCAAAGTTTACAGTTTCTACTTACCACGCCTTGTACCTACCTTCAGGTTTCATTCCACGTTACGCTGGTTCCTCCTCATCAAGAGCTCCACGCCTCGCTCCACTCTGGTCGCGCTGTCCTCAGCGTCCATGACTCGCTCCACTCTGGTCGTGCTGTCCTCAGCGCCTCGCTCGGTCCTCGCCGCCCTCAGCCTCCTTGACGTCAGCGTCATTCAACAAAGGATCTACTTACCTACATTCCTAGGTAAGTAGATACCTAGATATCATTTCCAAGGCTCTCTGGTTCGAGTTTAGTTCCGGGTTTCAGCTACTGGGTCTGTACTGGGTCTGTTACGTCTTTGACGTCATGACAGAGGTCCCGAATACAAGCGGTTGAACTGAGCTTCTTCATTAGGGTGGCTGGGCGCTCCCTTAGAGATAGGTCACCCTGAGAGAGCTCGGAGTAGAGTCGCCTCTCCTCCACATCGAGAGGAGCGAGTTGAGGTGCCTCGGGCATCTGGTCCGAATGCCTCCTGCAAAGGAGTTTTGGGCATGTTCCACTGGATGGAGGCTGCAGGGAAGACCCAGAACACGCTGGAGAGACTACGCCTCTTGGCTGGCCTGGGAACGCCTCAGGGTTCTCCCTAGAGGAGCTGGAGGAAGTGGCCAGGGAGAGGGAAGTCTGGGCATCTTTCAATGGACTGCTGCTGGACGGATGGATGGACGGACGGACGGATGGATACCACAATAGTTACTTGTTCAGGACAACACATTGTAATCACTTGTCTCAAACCAATGTAAATTATTTAGGATTGCCTTGATTCACTTAAATGTAAACTCCAGATCTTTACAATCCAGTTCATCTTATTCATCTAAAATAGTTTCAGCCACAAATTTATAACAGGTCACACGAGTGATGAAAATCAAATAAAATCAAGTTGGTTTTTTTGCTTAATTCCCACACTGAATAAATGAAGGATCAACTGTGGAGGAAAGTTTCCTCTGGACGGTTCTGAATCCAGCAGAACCAAATTCAGGAAAAATACAGAAAAGACACCGGAACATTGGACGCAAGCTGAACAAGAAGGGAAATAAAATAAATCAGGGGGTCCTCTGGTTAAGACACATGTGTCAAACTCAAGGCCCGGGGGCCAAATGTGGCCCCCCATGTCATTTTATGTGGCCCGCAAGAGCACAAAAGTTTTTAATTTCTTAGAATAAAAAATAAAAATAGCTGTGTATTTATTCATATCTTGGGAGAAGGACTCTCCCATACTGTCTCGTTTTAGATCTTTTTTTCTTTCCAAATCTTGTCTTTAACTTGCAATAGAGAGAATAAACTTGAACCCAGATGTACAAAACCAGTGTATCTTGTAGCCCAAAGGGTTGGGGTTCTTAAAGGGTTTAATTATTTTGAATGGTAAAATAGTTTTTAACATATAAATAATGTTTTAACTGAGCAAAATTTGCCACTGAGCCTTCTGTTTGTATGTGATTCTTGTTTCAGCAGAGGAGGAGATTCGTCTTTACTCATCTGATCAATTCACATGAAGACTTTACACTTGAACAAATAGGATTTTAATTGTGTTGTGTTGTAAGTTATTGTGTTGTGACTTAAAGTGTTGTGTTGTGAGTTATTGTGTTGTGAGTTATAGTGTTTTGTTGTGAGTTAATGTGTTGTGTTGTGAGTGAAAGTGGTACAACGCTCTGAAAAAAGGTGTCTTTTTTCTTTTGAAGGGCATTAGTAGTTCACTCTCTGTGTTAATACAAAAGGATTTAGAGACTTGCTGTCACATTTGAACGTTTTATCAATAGAGTTAATGAGCCCGGAAGTTAAACTCTGTGAATATCTTTCAAACAGATATTTTTCTTATTTTCATAGCGACAATAATGATAATGAAAAAGGTCCCCCAATTTTATTTTTGCTTTTATATTCCCCTCTCGGGCTAATGTGGGACAGTTAGCCTTCAAAGTGGGCCACATAGACACAAAAACACGTGGAAGTGGCTGTCCCTCAGACAAATCTCAGACAGAGCAGGAGAGAAGCTGCCGTTACCGGGAGAATCTTTGACCGATCTTATGAACCCTGAATATAGACGTGATTACCGATGTTTTAAACCAGTGGAAATTTCAGAATAAAAGCAGAGAAAATGTCAATACAGATACACTTCTGTTTTGAGTTAAAGTGTTGTGTTGTGAGTTGGATGGATGGATGGATGGATGGATGGATACTTTATTATTCCCAAGGGAAATTAGGTTTCAGAACAACTCAAACTGGAGCAGACATACAACGACAGGGATACACACAAATTTCTAAGTTGACTGAGGTTGTTTTGCTGCCTTGACGCTGGCTCATGCCATGACGTAGGCGCAACCTTGGTTAGCGTGCAAGTTAAAGTGTTGTGAGTAATTGTGTTGTGTTGTGACTTAAAGTGTTGTGATGCGAAATCTGAAGTTTTTGTGTTGTAAACAGTGATTTTAATCCACATTGAGGACAGAGATGAGTCTAAATGAACTACAGTTAAATGAATATTTTCCTTCTTTTGAATCACTGATATATTGACTTGTTTCCATGAGGTGGTATTTGTCCTCTTTTAATGCTTTCTTTAAAATTTGTGTTAGAAAAGGTCATAATTCCATTTTGAATCTTTGTACCATTCTAAAGGAAAACCGTCTGGCCTTTATTTGCCTTTAGATCTGTTATGGTTCTTTTTGGTTATTTCAGCAGAAAGTAACTCATTTTGATCCTCTGTTATAGCTGGTGAATTAAGCTTAAAAAATGTTTTTTCTCCATTAAAGAAACTTATGCATCTAATGAAGGGGATAACCAGAGCTCCTGGAGAAAACCCAAAGAAAAGGGGGTTTGAGAATGCTGTGTACATTTTTTAAATCTATGTGTTCAGTGTTTTTTTTTCTCCGTTGAAGCTGTTATGCACTTAATGTAGAGGAAAACCAGAGCTCCTGGAAAAAACTAAAGTAAGGTGGGCCTTACTGTGACCCTACCCCAAGTCCTACTTCTAAACCCCAAATATAACCCCTACCCCAAGTCCTACGTCTAATATAACCCCCACCCCAAATGCTACTATTAAGCCCCAAACAAAACCCCTACCCCAAATCCTGTTTCTAAGCCCCAAAATAATTCCTATTGCAATCCCTAATATAATCCATAAAAAACTAAAAATAAAATAAACTATTTTAGCTAACAAAAAAAGTCCTACAATTGTGTCTTCCTAATTACTCATTATTTTTGCATTTTTCATAAAAGAACAGGATGCCGTTAAAACCAATGTCGTAGTCATAGCTGTTCTTGCTGATCCTTATTTTTTCGTCATTGGCTTTAATGATTTGACCATCTTTGAAAACATAGCTGTAAAAATGATCAGTGAAGGAGGAAACTACTTCGTGGCAAATGACAGAAACAAGGCTATATTTTTCTTTTCTGTCTTTGACAGGAACATAGATCTGTTTATTTGGTCTCAAAGGGCTTCTTGTTTCACTTGTTTCATGCCTTGGCACATACAAGGTAAGTATGTCAGCATCATCAAAACTTATGTCACGTTCCATATCTTTGAAGCAAAAGTAACACATTTGGTCGCGACAGATTTCATTGATGTAGCTGTTAAGAAGTGAGACAAGGCAACTGCTTTGACCAGGAGCTTGTGGAAGGTAAAACATGTTACCCACGTTGTTTTTGTCAACTGAAGTGTATGTGCAGGAAGGACACTTGTAGTTGGATCTTATTTGAATATTTGATTGTACTCCACAGTCATCCAGCCAGAGCAGTAAAGGATTCATGAAATCCACAATGTCATTTTGAGCTTCAATTTGTAAAGATGGGATTTCTTTACCTATCCGTTTTAAAACTGCTTTCAACTGAGATGGAGCAAAATGTGCTCCTGGGTTGTGGACAGCAGTCAAAAAGACTTCTGCGCTAGCTGGTATCTGTGATATTGCTACCAAAGCGTCTCCATCCAACGGTTCAATTGTCTTTGTCACAGTTTTTATATGTGAGACCGCTTGGAGGGAGGAGTTAAACCAACAGTTGTTAAAGCAGTTGGAAAATTTGCAGAAGTCTCTGGTTATTGAATGTCTCTTAAATGCATGGAAAAGATGTTCTCTGGCTAGGTCAGCTTTCGTGCTTTTTACCACTTGACACTTCTTTTCATTTCCTTCTCCAGCATTAGTTTGTGTCCTTGTCCAAATATTCCAAGCTGCCTGATCCTCGTCCATGTAATTCAATGAACTACAATCTGAACTTTCTGTACTTGTACAGGACTGTGGAACATCCCAAGCTGCCTGATCATCTTCCATGTGATTCAATGAATTGAAATCTGGCCTTGGTGTACTTGTCAAAAGCTCTGGAGGATTGCAAGCTGCCTGAACGTCTTCCGTGTTATTGAACAAATTCAGTTCTTCTTCGTCATGAGGCAAGTTGGAATCCAAAATTTCTTCAGGTGTCTCTCTTGTCTCCATGATATTAGACTCCATCTCATTGTCCTCAAGAACTTCTGGGCAATTAGTAATATTTCTATCAGGTGCTGCGTCTTCTGTGATAGCTAAATTACAAACTGCAGTTTCCTCATTAATGTTTGGGGGTTCAGACTCCTCCCTGAGCTGTTGGACAGGTCTGGTGTTCCTCCTCCTCCTCCTCCTTGCACGCCTTCTTTTTCTGGCAGGTTTGGTGTCTTCCACTTCAGATTCTGTCTGAATCATTGTCCCCTCAGATGTCCCGTTTGTGTTTGGGGTAACAGACTCTTCCAAGATTGATGTGAAAGTTGTCACGTCCGTTTCTGATGTTTCAGAGTCCACACAAACCTCCTTTATAGATTTAATTTTCCTTCTCTTTGCACGCCTTCTTTTTCTGGCAGGTTTGGTGTCTTCCACTTTAGATTCTGTCTGAACCATCTCAATCACCTCAGATGTCTCGTTTGTGTTTGGGGTAACAGACTCTTCCAAGTTTGATGTGAAAGTTGTCACGTCCGTTTCTGGGGTTTCAGATTCCGCCCAAACCTCCTTTGCAGGTCTAAATTTCCTTCTCTTTGCCCGCCTTACTTTTCTGGCAGATTTGGTTTCTTTCTTTTCTTCTGGATTACAATCTGCAGTGACCGTAATCGCTTCTGCCAGAGTGGTCCTGGACGGACTGTGATCTGTGGTTACCTTGGACTTTTTGTTTTTGGACTTGATCTTAAACAGTCGGAGGAGCCTAGTTTTTAGATTTAGATTCTTGCTATGGGCCGCACTGTCGTCTGTTGTTGCAGTGGGCACCACAGTTGAGGCTGTCTGATCAGGACCTTTTTTTTTTCTTTTCTTCGTCTTAAAACAGCTGAAAAGAGTGAAAAATCCCTGGCAACTCATTCTTGCTCCCTAATCTTTAAAAAGTCTTCTCAGCTGAAAGGGAGTTTCGATCCAAGTTTAGTCTCTTTCCCAGAGACATCTATATATGTGTCTTTTCTGCATTGTGCGTTATGACATCATTGATTTCATAATTATGCGTTATGACATCACTGATGTCAAAGTTATGCGTTATGACATCACTGATGTCCTAGTCATGCGTTATGACATCACTGATGTGATGTAATGTGATGAGCAAGTTTATCATGACTGCTCTGATGACATCATTGATCTGATGACATCATTGATCTGATGACATCATCGATGACATCATTGCTTGTCATTGAATGTGATGCTTTGATGTTGTGATGCTGAACGTTTAAGGCACATGTGTCAAACTCAAGGCTGGGGGGCCAAATGTGGCCCCCCATGTCATTTTATGTGGCCCGCAAGAAGAGCACAAAAGTTTTTAATTTCTTAGAATAAAAAATAAAAATAGCTGTGTATTTATTCATATCTTGGGAGAAACAGACTTAAAATATATCAGATTGGGCAACTATACATTAGGACTCAAACACCGTCAATTTAACCTAACCTGACAGAATCAAATGTAAAAGGATTTATGCTAGAGGAACAAGCAAACATATGTTTTCTATGCAACTGTAATTGTGACTTTAAAAATGTATATTAAATAAATAATGAATTAGTTCATATAAGTGAGGTGTAGTTACATTTATTTTTCATTACATTTAGTTACATGTATAAGTTATATCTGGCCCTTTAAGGTCAGCCGCTATGCTGATGTGGCGCTCAGTGAAAATGAGTTTGACACCCCTGGGTTAAGAGGAAGGAGGAAATTAATCACTTAAGCAGCAAAGCAACAGGAAAACAACGTAGACTCACCAGAGCATCTGTAGAAAAAAAGGAAGACGCAATCAGAGATGGGAAACAAGAAAGAAAGACAGAGGAAAGAAGTGGAGTTACAATCAAACATTTCACCGTCAAATATAGAGAAATGTGTTCTATTTTCCCCCCAAAACATTCATCATCTCCTGCAGAAACTCCCCGCCTATCCCCACCTGATGCAGATGTCTTGGAACCTGTGGAGGAGGAAGGGCTTGTCTTCTGTGGACCGTCATGAATGACTAAAAATGCTGCCGGCCTTTGTGATCAGGCCGTAAAACAACCTCCCTCTGCAGCTTGGAGTCAGACGCTCTCATAATTTGCACGTCAGCCCGACCGCTTTGATCCACGGCAGAACCAGTGACAGGAAAATGTAGCTCGTAATCCACTGCAGAGTTATTTCGCAGGCGTGTGACGGTGGGGAGGTCCACCCTCTGCAGGAACCAGGACAGCGTGCTCCTCTCTGCTCCTTCTTTCATGCAAATGTTGAGCCAGAAAGAAAAACAAATATGTGTTGAACTGTATATTGCATACATGCTACTGCTCACATGGACACACTGTGGAATGTCCGTAGTACTTACGGAATTTTAGGGACCCTGAAATACTTTTAATGGGATTAAGTCGTCTGCTCTGTGTTTTCTTTGCTATTTAGAGTCATATCAATTTTGTAATTTAATTTGCAAAGTGAAGCACCCCCACAAAAAAACCCCCACTTTTCTAAGTGTCATTAAAAAAAGAAGCAAAAAGTAAATACAAAAATTCACCCCTTTTTTTTTTTACAACTCTTTGTTTTATTGTTTGATTTTACAGATTTTTAAAAACTGGAGGTAAATTTGTGATAAAATCCCAAAACATCTCAAAACATACAGGAACAACGAGAAGAAACTGGAACCTTTTTCTTCCCTTCCATTCAGGAGCGGAGCTAAGGGGGGGGCGGGGTGCTGCTGCCCCCAATTCTTGAGTCAATATTATCATTATTAACAAAGATGAACAAACCAAGATTCTTTAATCATTAGTAATAGCACGTCAGCTAAAAGAACTGTTGTTTTCATATTAACAACACCAAAAAAAAAGGTGAAAACGTGTTTTTGATCCATTTATTTCAAAATGTTCAAGCTCCGCCCCTGTTCCCACTCACAAATCTACTAGCTTCCGGCTAACTGCAGCTGTGATTGGTCCTCTTGGTTTTGTTGTTCAATTTCATGAATCCTACAAATCATTTTGATGATTGTGAACCTGTTCAAACTTGAAAAAACAAAACGATTCCTCCACTTATGTTTACCTCCTCGTTGTTCAGTTTTTACGTTTTGTGTTGGAAATTCGCTCAAGTGTTAGCAGTTGCCGAAACAGTTGGAACAGAAACAAAACAGGAAGTTATCAAGGTCATCCATGGGTACAAATATTTTCAGATGGAAAAAAAAAGAACTGATCATTGCAACATATATACTGTGAGTAGCTGACAGTACTTTTGCTACAACAGCTACAGCTACAGTAAATCTAATATTTAGCTGTTTCACGGCAACAAAAAAAGAACAAAGTGCAAATTAAAACCACTTTGACAAAAGTAATGAGCTATAGTTACTCTCCACTTCATCAAAAAAGTAACTTAATTAGTAACGTATTTACCCTATAGTAAAAGTAACTAGCTACAAATAAAAGGTATTATTTTTAAACATGTACTTGTATATAGCCTTCAGAAGTATTTTTGTTCAGATAGAAGTAAACATTGAAAAACATAAAGTCTTCAAATATAAATAAATTGAATTTACAATCGCAGACCCCCATCCGGTTCTTTTATTTTAAATATCCCGTTGGTTTTTCCTTTCCTCAACATTTGGAGCTGAAAATGTTAAAGATTTTAATCTTTTAAAATGCTTTGATCTACAAAAATGAAAAAATGATCTTTGGTTATAATCAATTCACAAATAAATAAATTATAAATTAACGATGTGTAAGGAATTCTCCAGTCTACGGTGGGCAATTTAATTCGATATTGTCCCAAAAAGACATTAAATAAGATCAAAATGGGACAAAAGTAGCTTTTTTTACAGTATTAAACATACATTTATATCGTATATTTATAAACCGTTAACTGGACAAAAAATGTAGAAACTATACATTTTTTAAACACACAAAACACCCCCCCCCCCACACACACACACACACTTTTCTGCAGCTTTATTGAAAGTCAAGCTTATTAATGAGGACGATAATTAATTCATAACAACAAGAATGAGGACATAATGAATGCAGTAACATAAATAGAAATCAACTTGAAGGGGAAACTCTTATTTGGCTTCAGGCTGCGAGAAGCAAAGACGCGACTCTAATAACGACTAAACTGTGCCGTTATGCCGATTTTGTTTTGATGAGCTTGTTTCCGATGCCTAAAAAAAATAAACCGGCAGCAGGTCCAGGTCAATATTTGGGCTGTCAAACAAAGGAAGTGCAACACAAAGAGTTATAATGCGACGTCAGTTATCAGTTGTAAACACGGAGCTGAAAGTTTCTGCAGAACAAATGCCCTGCAGAAACCTTCAGCTCTTTCATGTAGGTCTGCTGAAACTCATATGTGGGCCAGAGCCATGCCCTGGTTGTTTGCTATTTTTAGCCAGAAAAAAGGGATATGAAGGCCTTTTTTTTTCTTAATAGAGCTAAGCTGATTTAGTTTAACCTTAAATCTAATTTAGGATATTTTTGGGGGGGATTAAAAAGAATAGCTTTTAATTATAGATGCCATTTCCTTCCCTCACAGGACATCCTAGGTATAAAAAATGGTCTTCCACACGTTCATCTGTCATACTGGCTTAGAAGTAAATGTCATTTCCACAATAAATGTCTAAACAGACGCTAAACACGAGCTTTACTATCACGTCAAACAGTGAAATCAGTCGGTAATTATTCAAATTGAAGACCCTTTGGCTGACATTCATATTGCATTATCTCTCCTTTGTGGGTCTGAGATCTGACGGCAGATTTCCGTGTTGTCATGGAAGTCCCCCCCCCGCCGTACATGTGCAGCCTTCCATTGATCAGCGCTGCCATCTCAAAGGCCTGACAACGCCGTTTCCCTGCTGCTTTCGTCCTCATCTGCACATCAGAACCGCAGGCAGGTCGCGTCGCTGCGCCCATCAAACGAGCTGTGGTGGGTCCTGCGTGTGAAAAGAACCACATCCGTGCACAGCAGCCGCACGTTTCCGACAATCAGGAAGAGATGAGGGCGGTTTGGGTTCCAGATGAGGCGACTGTCAGATCTAGATGAGTCTATTTTGGCAGGAAAAAAAAAAGTTTCCTACATCAAGTTCATTAATAAAGAGGTTAAAGGAAAAAAAAATAGCAACTTACATCACAAGAATGTATGTTTTGATCGAACTATATAGTTAAATTATATGTCTCTGTATGTTTTTAGTCTAACTTTGGGTAACACTTTATATTGAGATTCCTTAACAAGCTTTGTTAATGCATTAACAAGCATTATAATAGAATTTTTAGGGTGTTAGTAAGACAAATTTATTAGTACAATAAGTCTAATAAGGTTAATTAAATTACTTTGTTAAAACATTTACAAGCATTATTATTAGGATGTTTTCAAGATGCTAATGATACATTTATTGGCATTATAGATGTGTAACAAATTTGTCAGTGTTAATTAATTTTTTTTAACTAACTTAACAAATTAATTGGCTTTATTAATGTGTAAGATGCTAGTAAGACATTTCTTAGCATTATAGATGTCTTCCAAATACCTGAAAGTGTTAATAAGATTCATTAACATCTAAAGTCAGACCATTGTCTTCAAAGTCCATATTACTAAACTGCTTATAAGCTTAACAAATGTATTAACTTTGTTAACAGTTTATTAAATGTTTTGCAGCACCTCATCTAAAGTGAGGAAGGTTTAACCACAAACAACCACAAAACATAAAGCTTGTAAAAAGAACTTTATAAAATTAAAACAGACTAAACATACCAAAATCTTTCTAATATTTTACTAGCATCTTACACATAAATAAAGCCTATTAATTTGTTAAGTTAGTTAATAAAACTTATTAAGCTTATTAACACTTAGTCTTGTGTGAAACATCTATAATGCTAATAAATGTCTTACTAAAAACCCAAACAGCAATAATACTTCTTAATTTGTTAACAAAGGTTGTTTATAAATCTTATTAAGCTTATTAAGACTAACGAATTTGTTAGACATCCATAATGCCAATAAATGTATCATTAGCATTTTGAAAACATCCTAATAATAATTCTTGTAAATGTGTTAACTAAGTAATTTAATAAACCTAATTAGACTTATTGTACTAATAAATGTCTTACTAACACCCTAAAAATTCTATTATAATGCTTGTTAATACTTTAACAAAGCTTGTTAAGGAATCTATATATAAAGTGTTACCACTTTGAGTTTTAGTAATACATTTACTATAGCTAAAGAGAAGGTTTTAGCCATCAAGTTACCTCTAAGCAAAACATTTTCAGTTAAAACCAAACCAGCAATGGTCAAAAAGATATGACAGGATGCTGGCGTCGCCGATGGCGTTTATTGAGGTTATCAAGAACTATTTTTGGGTCCAAAATGGAAAACGTCAAGGTGGAAACCAAAGGCTATCAGGCTACTTTTGCTGCTCCTGCAGCTAATTCAGTATGAAAATATTCCAGTAAAGGACACATTCCCTGGTTTAGCTAGTGTGTCACAACTTTAGGTCTTTGAAGAAAATGACCCAAAACATTTAAAGTCAAAGATCATTCCAGACATGACACAACTTTTTAAAGGTTTGTTTCTTCTCTGGTTTCTGTTGTTGGCAACAAAAGTGTCTTAAAGTTTCATTATGAAGCTCAAAGATTTCTCTGTTCACTTCCTGAGAGTAGAAAAGTCCCTAGAAACATGAGACAGCCTTATATGGTGTTGGTGAGCCATAAAACGAAAATGGGACAAATCAAAGTGTTGTTTGTGTTTCAAAAATGACGGTGCCATCCAAATCTGCAGCCCAGGGGAGTTTTAGCTCAGGTTTTGCCAAAAGTTTGTGCAGATTTGATGAAATTGCATAAGGCTGATGTGATTTCGGTTGAAATAGCGACTCGTCGCATTTCGGGCGACACTCTGCAGAAGTACAGGTTACTCCCCTAGGGCGGGTCAGTCAATTAACTCACCTCCTTAGCGTCCTATTTAAGTCAGGTGTACAATTGTTCATTCTCTCTTACCTTCAGCGCTAATTCTTTGCCCCTCCCTCCTCCCCGGCTTCCACCTGTGGGCTCCGTTACGGGGGGTTTTGTTACCCAAAAGTGTATGGAAAAAATAATTGTCTCAAGGAATTGAACGGAGCCTTATGCCAAAACGAAGTTGTGAATCAAATTGTGATTGCCAACCTAAAGATGTTGTGAAAACCTAAAGATGTTGTGAAATAAATATTCTTCTGCAAGAGTTGTCTGACTGAAATTGTTGTTTTAAGATTTTTTTTTCACCAACAGCACACTGTTGCAGCTCAGTGATATGTACGTGTTATGAACTAACACAAGAGGCTTCTGTCAGCACCGACTCAAAAAGGCTGCTCTAAAGACTACAGTATTTGCTTTACATAGTCAGGTTTTTCGGCTCCGAATTCCCTTTTTTGTCATAGCAACAAGAAATTGCATAGCAGGGGAAAGAAATGCATGTGGAAGGAAAGAAGAAAAACACATCTGTACGGGGGGGGGGGGGGGGGGGGGAGCTTAGGCAAAACCAGAGAAAAGAAAGCAGAGGAAACCAATCTTCCTCCAGTTGAGTGGGGGATTTTTTTGGTAGCTCCAAGGGCATTACACCTTCAGCTAGGGAGTGTCTGATTAGATAGTAGTTCTTGGCACCAGGAGACTTGTTTTCTGTCTACCAGCTATGCGTCCTTGAGCGGTCTCACTTATTTTATGCCCAAAGAACCTGAGCAGTGTTCTTTCTTCCAGGCTGTTAGCTATTTTCTGTACGCGTTCTGCCCTGTTGGGCGAGTAAGGCATTGAGCTTTTTCTCTCAGTTGTGAGTTCTTAACCGACCACAAACCTCCACCCACCGGCCCGCCTCTGGCCAGATAAAATGTAAAATACCCAGAGCCCAGTTGTCGAAACTCTGATGATCAAACGTTTTAATAAGAAAAAAATCTTCGACGTCTCTCTAAGAAAGCTGGGGTGGACACATAGACATCCTCTTCCCCTCATGGGTCATCAGTGTATCCAGCCGCACAAGTACCGCCTGGGCTGGACCGCTCACTCTCCCATTCCTTAGTGTGGACAAAAGAAAAAGGCAAAGTACAGGACTGGACAGGACAGGGGAAGCCACAGGAGGACCAATAAGAACGTCTGACTCTGGCAAGAGCAAGAAAAAAAAACAACAGAAAATTCAATTTAATAATTTTTTAATACCGTAATAAACATGTAACACTTCATTTCTCATTTTTCATCTCGATTAGCTGCTATCAGCTAGTTGTGCAAATTTATAAATCGTGATAACATCCCAACCTGTTATGGGAATTTCATACTTTTCATTCAATCTTCATAAGAACCCAATCCGCATTTGTTCCTGTCTTGTATCCCAGAGATATGATAATTTTCCACTGTGCGGTTTACGCTAATAAAAGCATAATTTCATGTGTCATTAACCCTTAAGGCCCTCGCTCATGTACACACTCAGCTTCTGCTTCCCTGAAGAATCAGGTCATTGCTGGAATGATTCCTGCTTGGAACGTGAACACGCAGACTGAGCACGCTCCCCGCCTCACGGCAGCAGAGTGTAGCCACGCTTGAACGGACCAAACGACTGACGGCGGTCGTTGGGCGGGCTCGAACGCACGCCGTGTGCATCCATCTGTGTGAGCCGGTCATGGAGTCTGCAGCCTGTCCTCCTTTAGAGACCGCACCTTCATCAGAGGACATTTAGCTAATTGTTTATTAAAGGAGGATTCCATGTGTTAGTAATGAGAGCCCATTCACCTTCATGGAGAAGCTTTAGTTGTACAGGATGTTGAGTATTAGTGGACTATTTGGTGAAATGTCAACTCCTCTGTGGAAATCCGCTGGTTCACTTCCCGACTTGCATATCAACTTGTAAAGGTTTTCTCTGCTTCGTCTTCCGCTAAGGAATGTCAACAGGGTTAACCCCATGTATCCATTCATTTCCTATTTGATTATCGCATTTCTAAGACCCCTATCTCATTAGCATGACCACAACTTTTCATACAAACCCATTGTATGAACAGTATTCCTGTGCTATAGCACTTCACCTCTATATATATTTTTTTTAAGTGCACTGTGTTCTGCATTCTGATTGGTTGTTGAGCTTGTCAATCAATCCCCTCCGTGCCGTGTCTCCAGTAAAGAATGCGTTCAATTTGCCACATTTACATGAATCTTTGATCACAATTCTAGTTTTCATTTTCATTCATTTTTCGATGACATTTGGAACTTTGATGGTCTAAGCAGGAGAGAAAAGTGTGAAAATGTTCATGTCCGTTTGAGAAAAGTGTATAAAGTGTGCAGTGAGGCTTTTTTGTTATACAATGGTCCGGGTGAATACTCGATTCTGATTGGCTGCTGGGTGTACATTAAAAAGTGATAACGCACAGTGATAACCGCAAACCCCAAAAAGAAGTTCCGGTCACCTATCTTAAACTTTTTGTATCTGGGGGACATGAAAAACACAACATCATTGGGGGGCCTTTCTGTGTGGAGTTTGCATGTTCTCCCCGTGTATGCGTGGGTTTTCTCCGGGGTCTCCGGCTTCCTCCCACCATCCAAAAACATGCTTCATAGGTTAATTGGCAACTCTAAATTGTCCTTAGGTGTGAGAGTGAATGGGTGTGTGATTGTGGACACTCTACCCCAGGGGTGTCAAACTCATTTTCACTGAGGGCCACATCATCATAGTGGTTATCCTCAAAGGGCCAGATAGAACTTATACATGTGACTAAGTGTATTGAAAAATAAATGTAACTACTCCTTAATGTTAAATTACTCATTATTTATTCTAACTTTTTAAAGTGACAATTACAGTTGCATAAAATGACGTGGCGGGCCACATTTGGCCCGCGGGCCTTGAGCTTGACACATGTGCGCGACCTGTCCAGGCTATCCCCTGCCTTCGCCCACAAGTAGCCGGGATAGGCTCCGGCAACCCCGTGACCCCCGAAAGGGAAAAACGGAATAAAAAATGAATGAAAAAATGAACATGAATATATATATATATATATATATATTCATTAATCCCCCATTTTAATGAAAATTTGTGGATCAAATTTGAGACCGTGGGTACATTAGGTTCTTTTTTTCCTGAACACTAGCTTTTGCAACTTAAAGTAACATTATTGTGATAGAAAATGTATTAAATTATCCAACTTATTATAATTGAGACTACTTATATCTCATTCAAAAATTATATTACTTTGTTTTTTGTTTTCAAACATCTCATTTCCAAAATGTTGAATTTTCAGCCAGATGTAAAGCCCACTACAGTTGATATAGTGGACTTTACAGGCCTTTATAGAGAACGGAAGGTTAAACGTCTTTCTTCATGACGACTTCTGATGATCACACCACTCAACAAACGTCCCTAACCCTCCAAACCTGCGTCTCCCAACAGATAAAAGTAAACATTACATCACAGCAATAATAGTCACATTCGAACTAAAAAAAAAAAATCTTTCAACATCCCTTGAAAGATCAAAGCAGGAACTTCCACATGAATTGATGGCTGGAAAACACTAGGCGTGACAGGGCTGACGTGTACTAGATCAAATTTAGAGTACAGAGATGTGATGGCAGGGATGTTTTGTTTCTGTTTCAAAAGATTTTCTGCCTTAAAGAAATTGTTAACATGTGGTGTAGGAAAAATTGAAAGGAAATTAGTTATTTTTCACTTTCTTACCGTATATGACCCTACATTATGAAGCTTGCTGACTAGAACAGACTAATAAAACCTTAGGTCACATTGGTGTTTTGTTTATGAAGGTACAGCTTAAGGTCTTCTGTATTTTCCTGTTGTTTTTAATTGCTTACAGGATTTTTCCGGCTTCAGGAGCATTGATGGCTTGTTCAAAATACAACACAATGGATTGAATACTTTTACTTTTCTGTTATATTTGGTAAATTTATCATACTTGAAAAGTATTGACTAGAACAGTCAGAAATCTTAGATTCAGACAGCACTTTTATTAAAAACTGCAGTTTTGGTTGTGTTTACTAACCTGGAACCAATTTTCTGAGGTGCTCAAAAGGTGTCAAAACGTTTTAGCAAGACTTTGGTGACATACAAAGCCACTCTGTTTGATGGATGGTTGGAGCATTGTGGATAATATAGACAGGAGTGAAGCAAAGTTCGACTCATCTGTCGTGCTGCGTTCTCTTTTAGGTGAATACACTTTCAAAACCTTCATTTGTTTTTTTGATGAAATAGAGCTTTCAGAAACAGGAAAAACACCGAATCGTCTTGGATTTATCTGCCATAAAAACGTATTGCAGTATAGATCTAATGTCAGCAAAATGTGAATGCAACATAAAGTAAACCATATTACAATGACTATGAAGTGTAGAAACCTTACAAAGAATTCCTGTCTTGAATCTTATTTTAACACAAATGTCTTACAATTAATATAACTTTATTTTTCTTTTTAAGCCTTTTTTTTTTTTTTTACCTATTAACCCCTTACATTTCCAACTTATCCTAAAAGGTTCCACGAATTTCACTGGATTTTCTGCACTTCTATAACAAATCAAGGCGCCGCTGTCATTCATAGGTTAATGCGCCCGGCAGGGATGGAAATCTAGACACTTCTAACCACTCTAAGTGCCAAGAGTCAATGGCCGTCTGCATTATAATAAATTAGTATTTTAATGATGTTGCCTTGATGGACTCACATTACCTTCTGCGGATAAGGAGGATAACCTTGGCCTCTAGCGTTTGTTCTTCACAGGGAAATGAATGTGGACATGATGACACAGAAACCAACACACACGTGTCAGGAAGGTCAGCTGCAGCTCAGCTGGTGTGAAATAGCATCTCCTGAACCTCAAACTGGAACGCCTGCATGCTGTGACCCCCCCGCTACTCTCAGCTCTACAACAAGGCTCCATAGCAGGACTCCTAAACCACATAATGAACAGAAATGGATCATAACAGAAACGTTTGCTTGTTAATGTTTACTTTTTGGCGGTAAAAGGGGAAAATTTTAATTTGGTTTGTTGTGGTTTCACATTGTGCATGAAAACATAATGAAGTCCTATAGGAACTAACTAGAACATTTGTCAGTACTTAGTGGTTGTTTAAAGTTATCTAAATATAGGAATCCTTCGCTGTCTCCTGGTTCACCTCTCGTGGTTTCTTTTTTTTTTTTTTTTTTTTACAGCACATTGTGCTCTATGTCCTGATTGGCTGCAGGCCACTGCCAATCAATCTCCTCTGTAAGGTGTCTCCTGTACAGACTGTAATCATCTTTAATTCACTGACTGGATACGAGAACTGGAACAAGTCAGTGTGACGTCAACCATAGGAACCTGGATTACTTCTGGCTCCAACGAAAGGAAGTCAATTCAGTCGCCAATTTGGACGTCCAATGTTGCCATTGATTGATTCGAGTCGGTTAACCTCTCTCACTTATCAGGAGTAAGCTTGAAAGCGGGCTTCACAAAATCTGTCAATCAAACGTTTTGGATGTTTGACGTTAGACCTCTTACTTTTTATTGAGGCCTCTGATCACTTGAAAAACTTTTACAAAAAAATGCACACAAAAAATTAGATTATCAAAAACACGTTAAAAAAAAAACGATAATCTCTCTATAGAAGCCAATGGGATTTTAGATTCTTGGAGCCAGTGGGTACTTCCTGTTTGGAATGGAGGGGGGGGGGGGGTCACTCACCAATGGTTTCAATTTATAATAGTGGGCTTGAACTTTGAGAGTTTAAGCAAGGAAGAAAAGTATGTAGTGAAGGGTTTCATGTATTAAAAGTTATTTTTTAAGTGTATAAATCTCACAAAAAAGAGAGATCCTAGTATGTACCATTAGGTCATTGTACCTTCTTGTTACTCAACATCTTCCCACGAGTTTAGATTTTAAAACAAAGTTACAAACTCTTTGTCCAACTTTACATCACTATTTTGTTGTTGTTTTTTTCTATAATCCGGCAGTTTATGAAAACTCACTAGAACTTTTGTGAAGACCCAAAAAGTAAAAACGGAAAATGTAGGCCTTTATTCTCATGTCTAAAGTGTAGTAAAAAATGAAAATAAGATGAAATAAAATGTTTTTTTCAGGAGAGACATACAGTTTTTGGTTGATCCATATCAGTTTAGAGCAGGGGTCGGGAACCTATGGCTCGCGAGCCATATATGGCTCTTTTGATGGTCACATGTGGCTCGCAGACAAATTTTTATTTATACCATTTTTTTTTTCATTAGACCAGTCATTCTCGTGCGCGATGCAATGCCAGAGGGGCGCGCAGTAGTAGCGGTGCTTGGAGAGAAAAATCTGCGCCAGGACTCAGTTTACTATTATCTACTATTTAACAGAGTTAATACCAGCCGTTAACCTATTAATTTCTGTGCCTAAAACTGCGCGCTCCCGTCTCTGAGTAAGAGCGCGCAGATGTAGGGACGGGATGTGAGGAAGAAAGCAGAGGGTGGGGGTAGGGGGGGGGGCAGGCAGCAGGTGAATCGCGCAGGGATTCTCCAAACGTAAAACCGCTGCCCCTCACTCACTGCAGTGTGAGTGTGTGTTTATCTCCACGTCTGCATGTGAGTCTTTGTCACATCTACAGAACATTCAGACCAAAGATCACGTTTTAAGTCTCAACGCCTGCATGAAGCAGAAACTCACCACGTATCAACCAGACTAGAACATCAGCAAAACCACCACGAGAAATACTCATCATTTATTAGCAACAGCATAACGATGTTATTAGAAAGAATCCACAGACTTATTGTACTTTAAAAATGTTGAAATTACATCAAATGCTCACATTCACGTCTATATTTAGTTTTAAACATATTGTAGTGGACTGAGTTGGGTCCGCTGTTGGGCCGCGTTAAAAGTTCTGGAGTTCAAGGAACGCATCAAGCAGAGATCTGATTGGCTCTCAGTTCTGTCGCTCAGCCTGTTGTTAGGTAGTTTGGACCAATGGGGTTCAGCTATGGGCCGAATAAGGGAAATGGGAGGGCTGGAGCGGGAGCAGAGGAATATAAAGTGGGAGAAGCGCTCTCGTGTCAGCGGGAGAGATTCAGGAATTGCTGTATTAATTGTTCGGCGTTTGTTGCGGTCTACAGTAACCAGAATAAAGAACCTTAAAAGAGGTTAAGTCTCCGTGCCTCAGTGTGGGACAGGGACGCTGCATTATTGTATGGCTCTTTTGAAATTACATTTAAAAATATGTGGCGTTTATGGCTCTCTCGGCCAAAAAGGTTCCCGACCCCTGGTTTAGAGGAACTGTCAAATGAAGTAAACTGAAAAAAAAAAAAAAAAGTTGGTCGTGGTGCAACCTGTTTTTAATCGACATCAAGTAACTAGTTGGGTGCATCTCTTTTCATACTTGTATTTCCATCCCCCTGTTAAAATGTTGCCTTCACTGCAGCGGTAAATGTCAGCGCTCCGCTGACTGAATAGACGCAGACAGAGATGACTCTGGGGCAGCTTGAGGGACTCGGACCCACTGACCTACACCGGCAGGAACCACCTCACGAGTTCTTTCTGTTATCTCTGACTCACCTTCCTCCCATCTGCTTTGTCCTCATCATTTCCAAGCGAACGCTTGCGTTAAAACAGCAAATCCTTCGGCATTGAGAACTTTTCAGAAATAGAGTGACGTTCGCTGACCCAGACCTCCTAGACACGACTGAGAGGTTGTTTTATCAAAGGAAAGTCCAGTCTTACGTCTCCGAGGTATTTTCATTATGAGTAATGAATGTGATTTACAGCAGTGGAAACAAAATACCTGCTGCTGATTTAAGGTTTGCTGGAACGGCTGGAGGGAAGCTAAATAAACCCAAATCCTTTAGTTTGGTTTGAATGTGGTTGTCACTTTTTTATTCATCAGATTCTTCAACTTTAGCTGCTGCAAACACAAATAAAAGCCTGTCACCATGCAGTTCCTTTTATTGTCTGTGACAAACAGAAAAGGGAGCGGGGTTGTTTTATACAGGAGGAACAGAGAAGCATCCCCAAAAAAAAAAAAAAAAAAACAGAGTAGAAACGGCTTTACATGACCAGAAAATTGCCTCCAATTCTCTGTGGGGTAAGTGTAGCGACTGTGCAGGGAACTGAGAGCAGTGCAAAACAGGTGGCTTTGCAGGTTTTCTCTGGGGTGTCCAGCTTCCTCCCACCATCCAAAAACATGCTTCATAGGTTAATTGGTAACTCTAAATGTCCCTAGGTGTGAGTGTGGGAGTGAATGGGTGTGTGATTGTGGACATTCTACCCTGAGACAGACTGGTGACCTGTCCAGGATGTCCTGCCTTCACCCAAAGGGGCTGGGATAGGCTCAGCAGCCCCGTGACCCGGAAGGGACAAACGGAATAGAAGATGAATGAATGAATATAATGAATGAATGATTTCTCATCTGATTGTCCAACTTATAAGCTAAGAACTATGTGGCTTTTCCATCTCCTCATATGTTTCTTTGAGACTTTTCTGTTTCTGAAAAATGTTGCAGAAATATTTATTTATTACAAATAGCTAAAAAGGCCAGTTTCAACATTCAATTGGGTTCTGCTGGTAAAAGTTCTGCAACATGACATATTTTGTTACAGACTCTATGTTAATATAGTTACCATGTTGATTCACAAAGATTTACAATTTAATTACAGATACATTACAGTACAGATTTATTTAAAGATTTACATATTATGCTCACAAGTTAAGCAGAAATCCTTTCTATTGAATCACAATATTATTAGCTATTTTACTCTGAGTGTAGTACATTTTTTTGTCCACTAGATGGTGCCAAGAGTGATGGACAAAATTGTTGGTAGCCTCAGTTAAAGAAAGTCCTCAATGTTCATGAAATGACTTGAAACGTTCAAAATTAACAATAAATTAAACTTATTGAAAATTAAATAATCAAAATCAGCATTACTCTATGAAATCTAATGAATTTTTAAAAGCAGAAACCAATTATGTTAAAACATCTCTTTTAGTTATTCAGTAAAGAATTCAGAACAGGTATTATTAATTATTTCAATATTACAACATTTTCTTCACACTTGCTAAAATATCTTCACTGCTGTAATGGTTCAAACTTGTGTGTTTTCTTTAGAAATTGCCATTGTCATCTCAGAAATATTGTTGTGGACATGAATGTATTTTATCCTCTTCTTCAGATTCTGTGCATGGAACAATGATCATGGACCCTCCTATACCCAGCAGCACATGGACCTGGGCCCAGGCCTTCACCTGGGACAGTCAGGGGCAGTACACAGGACCGCAGGGAGGTGTGCAATCCTGAACCAGGTCACTCCAAAGTCATGCAGTGCAGACTTTCAGGCATGGTTGTGTTATTGTGTGGATGTGAGGGTTGTAGCAGGGTTCCTGTGGGCTCCTAAAAAGTCTCCAAAACATCACATCTATGAATGTGGGACATTATACCTGAAAAAGCCTTCAAAAGTCTGAAAATGTGATGGCTGAGCCTGGAAAGTTCTGTGTACTGCTTGTTCTGGCTTCTCTTCCCTGGTTCCTTCTGTTCTTCGCTTCTTCTGGCCCTGTCCTTTGCTCATCTTGATGTCTCTGTT